>VBSM01000272.1:86304612-86331382 GCA_008086735.1 Cheirogaleus medius | reverse complement strand
AAAAAAAAAAAAAGAAGTAAAATATTGAAATAAATTTGCTTCACATTAGGTTATCCTTCAAAGTTAGCTTAAAGAAATTATTTTATGGGAAGTAGAAATATATGTATTTCTGAGTATTGTTTTCATATGAAAATGTTCTGCTTCTTTTATATATACAACATATTAGAGGATAAAAAAAGCTTTGGGGACTATTTCAGAATCTATGATTAAGCAGAGAAGACAGATAATATAATGCTATTTTTTTTCATCCTCACATTCTAGCATAATGTCTGGCACTTAATATCTTTTAGAACTTGTTGATGAATTAATTGTAATCACAGGCTGAAATAACTACGTAGCCTTAGATACAGTGTATAATGGAAGAGATATTTGGAAAAGATCCCAAACTATTTGACAAGTTTTGGGTTCAGGGATGCCATAAATAGAATTGTCATATATGATTTTATGGCTTAAAGCTGAGATGAGAAGTAGAATGATGGTCCCCATCAAGAATGAGGGCAGGTGTAAGTTTATTGGAAGAGAATGTGTTCATTCAGTGATCCACCACTGGAAATTTGTTATAGGCATTTTGCCTTTAGATGTACATAGAGTGGAAGAGTATCTGTTTTGAATAGCAGTTATAGACAAATTTCTAAACGGGAAGTTATAGAGAAACATAGGTGATGCCAAAAAGCAGGTTTTTAGGAAAGGAATATTTCTAGAGGAGAAAAAAAATGGAACTATACAAGGAAAAATGGAGTAGTCAGATTAGCAGAAGGTACACCAAAATGTACCTTATCTTAATCAGAGAGATGAAGGAGGTCAGAAGCAGACAACAATATTTAATGCCACGGGGAGATTGAAATGAAGTCAAGGTGGAAAAAGCCCATGGTTTTGAAAACTGGAAGCTTTACTGGTGGTATTGTAAAGAGCAAATTCCATAGATTAAAACTTTTGATTCTAACTGGCAAGGGTTAAAGAATAAATGAGTGATTATTAACAAATTGGGAGGTGATATTCTGAAGGACCGTGAGGATAAGAGGAAGTGTCCTTTAGTATCAAGGGAGAGGATTCAGGTAAGAGGGAGAAATGGAAGATCAGAGAGCAAACTAGTGAAGTCAGGACATGAGTCAAATGCAAATAAGTTTATACAGAACACAGACGGCAATCTAAAAATTTTAGAAAAGAGGGATTTTGGTTGTTTTCTGTAATGAGAGAATTGCTTTTAATGGTCATATCTTTAAACCTGTTAACAATCCTTAAAGGCAGATATTAGTGATCTCATCATTTTACAGACAATGAACTGAGATTTTGTGAGATTTAGTAATATAAGTCATGCAACCATTTGTATGATAGAATTCTAACCCTGATCCATCTGGCTTCAAAACCTGCAGCCATTCTATTATTACCATGTTGTTTTTAAAAGTATTTCATTGCTGATAAGCTAAATTAAAAATAAAAAATACTTTAACTTTTTTTGTTTAGGCAATTATTATTTAAGATTGAACTGGCACATTGAATTGTTACATGTATGTAATGTAATATGAACCATGTCAACATCAGCTGATTGTAATCATGCACTTTTAGTATTCAAGAGGTAGAAATTAAATACTATAAATTTTCTGTAATCATTGTCACCAATGTAATCGCAGGTATTGTTTCCCCCACAAAATTCTCATTGAAGTAAATGAAAAGTAGACAACAAGACTGATCCTTCACTGTAAAAAACAAAATTAAAAAGAGCAGTAACTAGGATTACATAAACCGTCTATATTAAATATTTCTTCTATGGAGTATCTATGATAGGAAAAATCTAAAATTATTAGTTGATCTTTTACGATAACCTGCGTTTCTAGATTAATTGAAACTTTGGTCATTCAGCAAAGTGCAAACTAATTCTTTCAGCTTAAAATGAAATATGCATAAGGTTTGCTTTTGACATTCTTAGGCACCTGGAAGTTCTGACTGGTACACAAAAGGCCCATTTATCCAACATCCAAATTTTACCAAAAGCTATGAATACATTTTACAATAAAAATACTTAAAACTAGCAAAATAAAGTTCAAAATAATTAGTAAAAAGTCCGTATATTTGTGGTGATTTTCTTTATCTTTATAGTTGTTTTTGGTCTTGTTTTGACAGGCAGATGAATATTATGACTTGTTGCATTTAAAAAGTACTTCAGTCCCATTTTGAATTCTATGGATCCTCACAGTTATTGCCCCATGACCAAGTCTATATATCAGGGTTTTTTTTAAGATCCTAGGCATATATCTTCAATTCTATTTCTGCAATTAAGTCTCTATAGTATATTACAAAAAAGCAGATCTGTAATTTTTTTAAGTTCTAAAAATCTCAATCACTTCAAGAATTAAAAATACAGTGTTTTCCTTTGGGTATATATATACCCAGTAGTGGGATTGCTGGATCAAATGGTAGGTCTACTTTTATTTCTTTGAGGAATCTCCATATTGTTTCCCTTAGAGATCATACTAACTTGCAGTCCCACCAACAATGTAGAAGCATTCCTTTCTCTCTACATCCATGCCAGCATCTATTATTTTTGGACTTTTTGATTATAACCATGACTCAAGCATTATAAAAGTGATCCATGTAACCAAAAATATTTGTACCTCCATAATACTTTGAAATAAAAAATGAAGTGTTTTATGTTTAAAATTAACAAATAAACTTATAATTTGCATATTTGTATTTTCTTTTATCATAAACCATTGAATAAGTATCAGAGAATGACTTGACTTCTTCATTTTAACACTGAGTAAAGGATGAAGTTAGTAAGTAATTAAAAAAACAAAGTTAAATGTAATTGCCCCAATCTAACTACAAAAATACTGACTGTATCAAATGTATGCTATAAATAAAATTTACAAACTCTATATTACCATAATATATTACAATAATATTTTCAATAGGGGTAAATGAGTAATAACATATTTTTTATGACATCAAACATGAGAAATTCTAGTTCTATTATGTCTTGCAAACATCAATTCTCTTTGAGGTTATGTAGATCTTCCTTTGAATTTTCAGTCTTACCAAAAGAGAGAGAGAGAGATTTTTTTAAATGAAATAAGTGTATTCATTTATGTGTGATTTACTCTGAAGGATAAAAGCCAACTAATAAACATATAAACATATGAGAAAATTAGTGTATATGATATTTTTTTCCAACTAAAGGATTAAATAATATGAAAGAGAAGCACTAATATTTGTCAAAACAGAGCTACCTTTACCCTAGAGAGTTATTAAAGTCTAGATACATTATATATGCAAAATGACCTGTCAGGATTATGGAAAAAAAATTCTGACACCTGCTCCTCATCAATGCCCTAGAAACAAAGGTGAAGAAATGGTTTTTTGAGCATGGGATTGCATTGCTTAGAGGGTTTGTCTGAAAATACATGTGCTTTTGTGTGGCATTTCTCTACTCTTCTATGAACCCTTGATTAGTTTAAGACAGAAAAGTACCTCTAAAAGTATAATGTATAGTTATGAAACAAAATGCACTTTTTAAAGTATATAACTAGCCATAGCATTTTATTATGTTGTATTATGTGTCTTCATAGCCTATTGCATCTCTCTATTTACATTTTATATTATCAAAAATGTAAAGAAAATACTAGTTTTGAAATTACAAAAGTCTGCCACAGGAATATTTAACTAATATATTTTTAGACCTATAGTCTTAGACAGAGCCAAACAGCAGACTGGAAAAAAGGGATGATTCTTTTAATACACTTTTGAACAATTCATGATGGGTATTTATAACATTTCTTGTTTAAGAACAAATATTTAAAACTTGATGCCAGATGACTTCAGTAATCTTACGTGTGTGTGTGACAAAGATTCTGATTCAAAATACAGAAATTTTCCTTGTATAAAATACATGTTTAGGTAGCAATATTGTATCAGATAATTTTTAAATTGAGATTATTCTAGCTGAATTAGAATACTTCTCACAGATTCTCACCTTCATTTTATCTCCTAATGAAATTACTGAGAATTTTATATTTCTGATGTGACAAATTTTGTAAATGTTTATTGTGAAATTTTTTTTGGTTCGATATTGTGAACAATTGCAAGTAGATTTAAGATGTGGAACATCTTGGAAATTATATGGAAACTCCAGAAATTACAGGTTTGCTGAGACAAGAATGTTGAAGATAAGATTTGTAACAAACTCTATTAGAAGTAACCATGGAAAGATGATAAATGATATTTACCTCATATGTCATGATAACTGTTTTTTAAAGAAGATATTTGTGGCCTCTTTTATCAGGAGTATGGGAAAATGCATTACTTACAAGCACTCAATCATAATGACATAAAGAAATAGCCAACCTTGAATATGTCAAACCAGTGCCTGTTCAATCTACTTCTGTTTCTCGAATACTGAGTTTATTCTCACTACTGTATCCCCAAAATGAGTGGTCTTTAAAATATTAAGTTTACTTCTGGTGAAATTTTTATAAGACATTTAAGTAGGTATGTGAGTATACATAATATGTAATAATTTAATATAAAATATATCTTAGTATTAAAAACTGTTTAGATGGAACAGTGATATCTGTGTTTGCATCTTTTTTGAAAAACTGCTAATATTTATTGGATGTTTTCTACATGTCAGATGCTCTACGTACTCGTAACAAACATAGGATGCTACTATTATCATTCCCATTTTACAGATAAGAAAACTAAGGCATAAAGAGTTTAACAAGTTCAAGGTTGCCCAGATGTAGTTGTACCTTAAGTAGAATTTAACAAGTTGTTTAAGTTTTCTGATACAAAAATCACCTTAGGTTATTGGTGTTAGCAGCCTTGTCCAGTTCTTCATAAAGTATACACTTTATATCTTCATGAAAAAGAGGGAGTAGTTTGAGTTGATATAGCCTTTAATTTAAAATGACAAATCTGTGCTTCTGTAGTCAGGAAATATTTTTGTGTGCAAAATTTGACCCTTTTGTTGTTAAGAATGCATAAACTTTTTGCAAAGAGGATCCATATCTACACTAAGCATTAATTGTGTTCCAAACATTTATGAAAGACAAGATTAGATAATACACTTACTGGAAAATTCTAGTTGTGCTAGAAAATAGTCTTGTTTATAGGCATTTGAAACTTTTTCAGAGTGGCACTGTTTGCAAAATAGTAAACATGAATTCTGACCTCTACTTTTAATTGCTCTACCAGATGTTTCTCAAAATAAAAGATACTGTCTCTGGGAGCTCTATAAACAGATTTTGACCTGAATACCTCCTTTAGCATTCCTCCCAATTTATCAGATAAAAATGAACTATATTTTCTTTTCAGAAAACCTATATACTGTAACTTCATTTTAGAGAAAACAGTAAAATGTAGCATTATAATCTGTGGAAAACATACAGAATCTTGGCAGGCAGGGTCTAGCAAGGAAGCACTGTGTTTTGGCTGAACATTCTTGGACTTTTATCTTGGCTAAAGCTTTTTTAAAAAGAACATGCCTTAAAAGAATTTGTTTCTTCTGTTCTAGGCTAAATTTTTGGAAAAAAGTTTTATTTAGCGGTTAGATTCCTGGATTATAAGGAATGTGAAGTCTGTCTACAAAACCATTATACTGATGAAACTTTAAGGAACTCCTGAGATGGAAATAAGTCTGTGTTCTTTGTGTAATTTATAAAATAGTGTACAAAAATGATAAGATATCCCCTCTTAAAGGTGAGTGGCCCTGCTGGCAAGAAACATAAATATGAACCTCAGAAAAAATGCACGTACATGTTTTATAGATGCTCCTGGAAATATTTCAAACATAATCAAAAAATCAAAACAATTTCAGGAAGATAAAAAAGCAATTTAACATCCTTGCTTTTCTAATATAGACTCATTAAATGCTAAATAAACACAGTCTATGCATTTGGAATATCTGTGTAAGTTCTTGTGGTCAGTTAATATTAATAGTAATAGAATGTAAAAAACTAGTAATAGAAAACACTGTAATATTAGCTACATGTACTTATAGCCTACAGGACAGCAGACATTGTGCCTTGAGTATATTATTTCATTTAATCCTGAAATAACGCTGATAGGTAATGTAAGTTTACCATGAGAACAAATTAATGTGAGCGCCTTCAGTTTTTGACCTGTTGTGCCACTGGTTAGTCCAGTCGAGAGCCATAAATTGAGCAGAGAGTCCTAATTGTTCAGAGACTCAGTGATAGGACTAAATACTCATGAGGGATTTCACTAGATCATTCAACTCTTTAAAATTGTGACCTAAGACAGATAGGAACCCCGATCTCTAGGGATAAGAAGCTAATGCATTAAACTTGTATACCATCTCGCTTTTGGCCTTTATCATTTTGCCCTTGCTTTCTTTTTTATCTAATAAAATTCAAAGCACTAGGAATTTTTTAAACACAAATATTACTAAAAGATTAATCTGATTGGGCAAAGACTACAATTTATGATTTGGTTGTTAATTAGACTTAAAGAACAAAGCTAATGTTGTTCCATTTAGTGAGAAAGGCCTCTGAGGACTGGAGAACTGACCAATATTGGTTCTCCTGCTGGGAAAACACTATGCATAAACAAGTCCCCAGGGCTTCATTACCAAGCCTTTTAGACAAACACAAAATGCATCTTAGTTTATTTGAAAATCCTTACAATGAAGCTTTATTGCATATCTATAATTTTTCACATTGACATGTCAAAGACTTGTAAAAGTATACTGGCAAGAACTATAAACATTATAAATAACACTTTCCCTTTAAATGTAAGATGATTGTAGATAGTACATAGCATGGTCATAAAATGAATACGATTCTGTTTGGGGAAGCAATTGTGGGAATGAGTGCTAAAATTGAAACAGAGTGATAAACTATTTATTGAAAAGTAAGCCATTTAACATTATTTAGCAAAGTTGGGTGTCCAATTTTTGATGATTAGCAGAGAAGATGTGTCATTTGGGTGTGTCATTTTACTTCATATATTTTAAGACGGTTCAAATAAAAATCTAAATGCCAATATATCCTCAGTACATCCACAGTTATTCAGTCCTTGTAAGTTTTTTTAAAAAACATGTTCTATAAGTTTATTTTGATATACTGGCCATGATTTTTTTTAAGAGAAAATATATTTTCCTAAGAATTTAAAATGCAAGTCCTCTCATTAATAAATTCATTGGGTTATAATACCACAAATTTCCCTACTTTGCCATGTTTTCTATACACATTTCTTGGGACCAATTCCTGCAGAATAAGTATAACTTTAAATTTTGACAGCAGCAATTTAGGTTTGGTCATTATTGGAATTGTTAGCATTTCCAGATATCTGCCAACTAATTTGAACCACTGGGTAAATTTTCTTAGCTAATAATGTCTTATAGTATTTTCCACTTGTCATATAAATAGCAAATGTTATGCTCTAAGCTCAGCAATTTCTCTCTAAATTTGAAAAAATCATTTCTTCTTTATAAAAGAAAACACTGTGTTTTATAAATATTAGAATATGTTTTTAAAATCTATTCACAGAGGTGCCTGGTCTGTGAATGGCATGTCAACATTAAAAGATATCCTTTGAATATACTTTGAGTTTTTAATGTAGTAGGATAATAAATGCTTGAAAGTAGAAAATTGCTCTCAGAACAAAATTTGTGATATTCTCTTTACTTTTTGGCTTCAGTAGAAAAACAAAACAAAACAAAAAAAACAGGTCCAAGAGCAGAGTCCTTCCTAATTCTGTGAAAAAATTGCATGGAAGGGATTCTTTTTGGCATGAAGCTTTACCAAATGGCCAATAGAGAAATTGTGATGAATGTGAGGACCTTTGTAATCTTCCATGTACTTAAGTTAACCAAATAATTTTATAGACAAATTTCCTTCATTTTGCTAATTAGGCCATGACCTTGGAGCAGCAGAAGGTGAGGACAGGTCATGACCTAATCAGCAAGGGGAAATAAAATTGTATCATCACCCTGGCCTAAGCATTTGTGCCACAGGGGATTCTTCTTTGAAGGATTTCTTATTCTGACTGATGCAAAACCCATATATTTCTCAAAATTTCTACAAATACACAAAACTGGAAAATGCAAGAGTAAGAGTAAAGCACTCCCCCCCGCCCCCGCCTTTTTTGAAGTTCTGCTCATTGAGTATAGCAGTACTGGGAATTATTTATTTGAACAATGTGTGTAGGCATCTGGTTATTTAACGTAAAAATCAGGAACCTATATTTTCAGATATTAGATTAGTTTTATATTCTGTTTTGTTGTCCACAAATAGCTGTCAAAAAGCAAATAAAAGCAAAGAAACTTATGTTGTGCAAGGTGATGGTTGATGACAAACACCAGTGGGTGTGGAATACTGATTCAGATTTTTCTTATTATTTCCCATTCAAATGAGAAAACTTTTAAAAATGTTATAGCTAGATCTTATAGTTACAGTTGATGGTAGGATCAATGGAAGCTTAATCCAGTCAATCAATTTACAGCCTTGTTCCAAATTCTCTAAGGGACTCTCCATTTAAACACTCTTCTTCTCATTGGCTCTATTCTCTGCTAATGTTTAGTTGTCTTGTATCCCTAGACATGTGTTCTTCACATAAGCTCACTTATGCCAAACTTAACAAGTTTATTAGTTACCTTTAGCAACTCCTTTCTTGGGATATTTCTTAATCTCTCTTTCATATTTTCTGGTCAATCCAGACTCCATATTTTAAAATTTTCTGGTTATGCAATAGGTTTATATTCAGAATTTTTTCACTGACTACAGAAAATAGAGTTCATTTATTCAATTCAACAAGTGTTTACTGGTAATTCATTACTTGTCATATGAATATTCATTGGATAAATCATGTTTACAAATCTTTTTTTCACTAATCTGAAAAAAAAATTCCTAAATTTTCTGGAATCAATATTAGGTTAACTGTAACAATCAATTTATAATGACTTTGACCTATGTTCTTTAAAACTTCCCATAAAATGATGGATTTTTTGTCCATTAGGCCAAAATATTAATAGAAAAAGTTAAATTGTATTATTGGGTTGTTAGAAGTATAGCAGTGGGTGAAAGGGTAATTATAGTAAAGCTTGATTTGTAATATTTTATTTATATTAATATCATAAAGGCATTTTCATATTGATAATTATAATTTCTTAGAAATTAAACATCAAATGGCTCTTAGAAGAAAAAATTTCAGAATATAGGGGCACTATTATTAGGATTTTCCATGTTGGAAAGGACACTAACCTCTACCAACTTCTTCCCCTCTCCAAATCCCCGCCCATGAGAGAAGTGTGGTGCTTAACCACTCTTTAAATAAGTATTTTCCCCAGTTTCATTAAATTCAGATAAACAATATGCTATACAAAGTATACATGCAATCTCCTCTTTCCCTATTACATTTACCAAACTATCAATTTATCATTGCAGCTTTTTACATTATATTTGGGTGTTTACAAAACATAGAACAATTTAATTATTTTACTTTTTCTGTGTGTTAGTTTGGTGAGATGGAGAGATACAGGAAGTTTATCAATGAAGTGTTAAGTAAGCATTTAGTAGTACAGAATGAATGTTTTTAAAAGGAGAATTTATTTAATTCACAGGATGTTTTTCTGTCTTGGAAATGAAAATAAATGCATTGATGATCAGGTCAAAAAATTCTAAGCTGACAGTAAAATTAAAAATGAAATCAAGGAAAAAAGAGCATATAACACATAAAATGATTTTAAAGATTATATCTATTTTGTTTTAACAATTGGGAATTTAAAGTTTCTGGAAATAAAGTTCACAGCAAAGGTTTTAAATCTGTCATATCTATATTAATGAAACATTCTAGACTTATTTTATGAGAACTTTTAGAATGAAATATAAACAATTTTAGACTTTAGCTTATAATAATTGCATGTACTTGCCTTGCAAAATCATATTACAAAAAGAAACACACTTGTTATAGAAGTGCTGAAATGTACAGAACCTCATCTGTCAAGTTAACTATCTTTTGGGTCTCTCTCCCCACCTACCAAGCCTCATTATATGAATTGGAAAAGAACACTATCTCTTTAAAGCTGGGAAAGTATTGTGCTGATGAGCCAGGGGCAGCCCACCAATTGGCAGACCCATTGGGTGATAAATGTCCAAGGACCCCTAGGCTGACGACACATTTTTCATCATTAATCCAGCCCATTGTAACCGGGGCCACTCACATTGATTCGGACTAGGGGGCATCATCTGCCGTTAAGAGGGTGATGACTCGCTAAAAATGAAGGCCTGAAACTAATCAAATATATTTAGAGCCTTCCCTGGCAACTTGCTGGGAGAGCAGCAGTAGACAGCTAATAGGGGAGCCACAGACAGGTAGTGGAATGCTCTGCTCCCTTTGTATAGGAATGTGAGAAATCCATTTGGAAGCCTGTTGTGTAATTCCAGCTATTATGCATTGTAGTACAAATGGGTGTGGGGATTAGTCCAATACTATTGTACTTGAGTGTTTCATTGAAAATGCAATTGGGAGATATCATGCTTTTATCCGGAATTCAGTTACAAAGAACAGAATTCTCAAATCCAAATCACTTTGGGATTGCTAAATTGTTTTTGTGCTTTTGTAAGTTTTTAATAGACGGTTTCAGAAGTATGCTTGATATATATTAATATTTTACGATTTTGCAAAATCTGATGGAGAGGAAGGCATTTCTTTTTCCCCTTGTGGAATTTAATGGTTAAATTTTGCCCATTTATACATTTTTAGTGTAATAAATTAATTTAGTGTGTATTTTATCAGACTATACTTAAATACATTGTGGCAGTTCAAGAGTATATTGGCATATTATACACTGGCATTTTATTCTTATGTGCATATATATTCATTTTAGGTATAAATCTTTATTATTATAATTTATGTTGCTAAAATGGCTCTGGATAAGTCATAACCAGAGCTCCAAAAAGTGGTGATTAAGCAAAATCAGGTGTAAGCAGAAAATGAATTTAACCAATTAGACTTAATCATAGGAAATGTTCACTTATATACTGAGCCTAATAACTATAATTAATAGAATCAAAAAAGAAAAAGAAAAATTTGGCTTAATTAAAAAAAGAAAAGGAGACCAAATGAAATTCCTTTTGATAAAGAAGTACATAGAGGGGGGAAATAGAGAAAAAAGACAAAGTAAAATGAATAATGTGGACTCTCCAATTATTCAACCAGTTCCAATGTTCTCACACATGAAACCATTGGCTATCTCCTAAAATATTTTATGGTATCATGAAAAAACTTTTCTGTTGGACAAGAAGGCTGCCACATGATCTCTCTAAAAGAGAGTCATCAATTCCATTTTGAAATCTCATTTCCTCTAAGTTCCAAAGCTGAAATTTCACACCTTTCACATTTGCAGGTTTTAATGAGGACTATATATGTAGATATTAACTGCTTCTAGTGTTAGCTGAACTTACATAAAAAAGCTTCATTAATGAGCAACAGCCAACCTGGCTTTATCTGCTTTGCTATGAATATTCACAGTCTGGTGTTCATCTTAACTGGGTCTGTGTGACACAGTGCCAAAAAGCAACTGGTTATTGAGCATCATGTAGGAGCAGAGAAAAGGCTAGTTAAATAATTATGTTCTTTAAAAACCAGGTTTGATTGTGGAATCTGTTTAGGGCCTGTTGGTTCTAGTGAAGTCAAGTGGAGGCTAATCAGAAAATGGCTGGAAAAAGAGAAATTGAACTGAACACAGCTGACCTTTATGTTTCTGCCATCAGAAAGGGAGTAAGTCAAACATTCAAACAGCCAATGCAAAGGAAGATGAGAAGAAATTAATTCAGCTTCCACTGGTAGACAGAATAAAGGTCTGTAAAGATGTCCACATTCTAAGCCCCAGAAACTGTGAATTGTTATTTTACAAAGTAAAAGAGATTTCACAGATGCAATTAAGTTAGGACCTTCAGATAGGGAGATTATCTCAGATAATCTTGGTGGGGCCAATCCAGTCACTTGGGTCCTTAAGTGGAGATCCTTTCCTTTCTGAACTCAGAGGGAGATGTAACTATGGAAGGAGGGTCAGAGAGTTGCAACATTGCCGTCTTTGGAGATAGAGAAGGGGGCCAAGAGCTAAATCTATCTGTTTGTTTATCTTCTTGCTCCCCAGCTAGAATGCACATACATTACAGGGGCCAGAAGTTTGTCCTGATCACAGTTGTATCCCTGGCACCCAGAACAGTGTCTGACACATAGCAGGTGTTTAATAAATATTTGGTTGACTGAATAAACTAGTGAACAAATGAATCAATATTATAAAACATGGGTTTTCAAATTTTGATAACCTATAAGCATAAGAGAAATTTTGTGATCTCCTAGTTACATTATTTATTTGGAAATAGTATAGCGTCATTATGCATTAAAGCAATGAGTAATAGAGAGTAAAAGCAGGGAGTGATGCTCAGGGTGGTGGTCAGCACTGAGGGGGAAACATTTAAGTTGAAACTTGAGGATGAGAAGGAATCAATTTCATAGAGATCCAGGTGAAGAAGATTTTAGAGAGTGGGAACCACTCGCTTAAACTTCTCAAGATGAAAAGCAGCTGGCTTATATAAGGAACTGAAAGAAGACCCTGTGGCAGGAAAGGTGAACAAACGCTAGAGTTACCTGGTGGGCTGGTGGAAGGTCATCATGGCCCTACGCAACAGTGGGACATTTGAGGACTAAGGTAAAGAGTTTAGATTGCACATGGCTTCTTTTGTTCAGGCCCCAAAATGATTCTTAGAAAAAAATTCATTTTAACAAGTATTTTATAAAAATATGCTCTATGTTGAAGTGCTTGGCATTCAATGGTCCCTATTCTCAAAGAACCCAGACTCAAGGGAGGTAGATGTGTAACAGATAATTACAATACAGTGTGATACATACAAATGACATTGTAATCAATAGTAATGATTCCCAATGATTCCCAGGATAATATTCAGTGTTAGATAAAATGACTTGTTAGCCCCTCTGCTACTTTATAATTTCTTGCATGATTCTTTCTTGGTTTCCATTTCTTTTTGGCAGTAGCCACTCCTTGACTCTTTCTTATGTAGTTGTTTTCGCTCTTATTTTGTTGTTATACATTGGAGTTTTTATCTAACAAAGCTTGAATCGTCATTGCCTATCTAACTTGCAAACGCAGGTAGGAAGCCTGGTTGATCACTAGTTGGGGGAAACAGATGTCAAATGACCTTGCAGACAGTATGAGTAAGCATATTGAGACACTGGTCTCTAATGGTGGTGACCAGGGAGCAACTACAAGGGTATTTAAAAAAAAATCAGCAGGGCTAACTCAGCTGTTCTCATTACAGGTTAAAAATCAGTGATTCCTCAGCCAAAATGGTTGAACTCTTGTTCCTCGGCTGTTTCATCTATTCATGGTAGACGGTGACTCAGGCTACTATTCCTATGGACTTGTCACTCTTTATAGTCCATATAAATGGTGTACTTTTAGAGATTTATGAGCTGGCATGGAAATGTTCTCATTACATGTCATTGAATGCAAGGAGTAAGTGGAAAAAAGCATTATTTCATTTATATAAATACAAAAATTCTACATTTTTAGGTGTATATGTATGTGTAAAAAAGGTTGGATACACACAAAGCCATCTATGCTTTGAAAAGGGATTCCATTTAGGTGTTATGGATGGCTTTTGTTTGAACAATATTATTATGACTTTTACAATGAGGTAGTAGTAATGAAATATATTCTAATAATTTCTGTGTGTGTGTCCCCTGTCTAATTTATTATATATAATCTAATAACTGTAAGCTAATGAAATAATGTGGGAAATATTTCAAATATTCCAGATATGGTTACTTTTGGTAGCTGTCATCATTAGACTAATTTTACAGCAATAAAAAAACACCATAATGAATGCAACTTAAAAATTATTGAAAAATTAAATTGGTATTACCCCCATCATCAGTCATATAAAAGTTTTCAAAAACAGTATTTATAATGTGCTATGGGCAAGTTGATTGTTTCATTAATAGGTCTGTTTGTCTTCAGTGAAGATGATGCTCCTAGTCTACATGCTGACCAGATGTGTCTCCAATTGTAAGGCTTTATGAGAAGAGCTCTCGCAGCTCCTTTCTTAGTTCCCATTTAACCTTGGACAGTGAAAAAGCAAAAAAATTCACAAGAAGAGTCTTCTTGGAAGGAGAAGCACCTGAAAGCCATTTTATTTTCTAGGAAGGTATATGGTGTGGCAGACACCAGTGACTGGAAGGCATATATGGGTAAGCCCATTGTCTCTGAATAACATACCAATGGGCAAGCAATGACTACCCCAGACATCATAGGCCAGGCTTGCCTTTTAACCACCAAGGTTTTAGATTCCAGGCAATCAGTAATTGCATGGAGAGTAAGACTCTCTCTGCTGAAATAATTACAAATAATTTGAATGCAATTATTAAATATTCTAACTCTGTCAATGCTCCTGTTCTTCCTGGTTATCATTTACCAAGCACCTACTAGCTACACATAATTATGAATTACCTAATTTTAAATTACCTGTTAGGTAAGCTATATCAATTAACTAATTGTTATTTTTTAATTATTTATTTTTAATTATTATGCACATAATAGTTGTATATATTTTTAGGGAAAATGTGATGTTTTGATACAGGTAAACAATGTGAATTAATCAATCAGGGTAATTAGGTTATCCATCCCCTCATGCATTTATCATTTCTTTGTGTTAGGAACATCCCAATTCTACACTTTTAATTATTTTAAAGTATACTCTAACTTATTGTTGATTATGGTCTCTTTGTTGTGCTATCTAATATTATTCATACTATCTAACTATAGTTTTGCACCTATTAACTAACCCCACTTTATGCCCCCCCTCCCTGCTACTCTTCCCATTCCCTCTGGTAACCACCATTCTACTCTCTGTCTCCATGAGATCAATTGTTTTTAATATTTTAAATTAACATTTACTATTAAGTTAACATTAAATTAACATTTAATATTTTAATGCTCCCACATATGACTGAGAGCATGTGTAATTTGTCTTTTTGTGCTTGGCTTATTTCACATAACATAATGTTCTCCAATTCTATCCATGTTGTTGCAAATGGCAAGATTTCATTTTTGTAGCTATATAATATTCCATTCTGTATATATACCACACTTTATCTGTTCATCCGTTGTTAGACACTTAGGTTGATTCTAAATCTTGGCTATTGTGAATAGTGCTGTAATAAACATCAGAGTGCAGATATCTTTTTGATATACTAATTCCCCTCCTTTGGATATATACCTAGCAGTGGGATTGCTGGGTCATATGGCCATTCTATTTTTAGATTCTTGAGGAACCTCCATATTGTTATCCATAGTGGTTACACTAATTTACATTCCCACCAGCAGTGTAGGAGGGTTCCCCTTTCTCCATATCCTCGCCAGCATTCGTTATTGCCTGTCATTTTGATAAAAGCCATTTTAACTGGAATGAGATGATATCTCTTTGTAGTTTTGACTTGCATTTCTCCGATAACTAATGATGTTGAGCATTTTTTCATATACTAGTTGGCCATTCGTATATCTTCTTTTGAGAAATGTCTTTTCAGATCCTTTGCCCATTTTTAAATGAATTATTTGATTTTTTTCCTATTGCGTTGTTGGAGCTCCTTATATATTCTAGTTATTAATTCTTTGTCAGATGGGCAGTTTGCAAATATTTTCTCCCATTCTGTGGGTTGTCACCTCCTTTTGTTTGTTGTTTCCTTTGCTGTGCAGAAGCTTTTTAGCTTCATGGGATCACATTTGTCCAATTTTGCTTTTGTTGCCTATGTTTTGGGGATATTACTTAGGAAGTCCTTGCCCAGACCAATGTCTGAAAGTGTTACCAAGTGTGTTAGTAGTTTCAAAGTTTTAGGTTTTAGATTTAAGTCTTTAATCCATTTTTATTTGATTTTTTATATGGCAAGAGATAAAGATCTAGTTTCATTCTTCTGCATGTGGATATCCAGTTTTCCCAGCACCATTTATTGAAGAGATTATCCCTTTCCCACTGTATGTTCTTGGCAAATTTGTCAAAGATAAGTTCTCTGTATGTTCTTGGAAAATTTGTCAAAGATAAGTTCCCTACAGATGTGTGGATTTATTTCTGGGTTCTCTATTCTGTTTTACTGGTCTATGCATCTGTTTTTATGCCATTGCTATGCTGTTTTGCTACCACTTTATATTACAATTTGAAGTCAGGTAATGTGATTCCTTCAGTTCTGTTCTTTTTTGCTAAGGATGGCTTTGACCACTCTGGGTCTTTTGTGGTTCCATATAAATTTTAGAATTTTGCTATTTCTGTGAAGAATGTCATCAGTATTTTCGTGGGGATTGCATTGAATATGTAGATTGCTTTGGGTTGTATGGACATTTTATCAATATTAATTCTTTCAATGCATGAGCATAGAATATCTTTCCAGTGTTTTTGTGTCCTCTTCAATTTCTCTCATCACTGTTTTACAGTTTTCATTGTAGAGATCTTTTACTTCTTTGGTTAAGTTTATTCCTAGGTATTTTATTTGTAGTTATTGTAAATGGGATTATTTTCTTGATTTCTTTTTCAGATTGTTTCTTATTGGTATATAGAGATGGTACTGATTTTTGTATGTTGATTTTGTATCTTGCAACTTTACTGAATTTGTCCATCAGTTCTAATAGTTTTTTTTTTTTTTGTGGAGTCTTTAGGTTTCTCTAGATATAAGATGATATAATCTCCAAACAAGTATAATTTGACTTCTTCCTTTACAATTTGGATGCCCTTTATTTCTTTCCCTTGTCTAATTGCTCTAGCTAGAACTTCCAGTACTATGTTGAATAACAGTGGTGAAAGTGGCCATCCTTGTCTTGTTCCATATCCTAGAAGAAAGGCTATCAGTTTTTCCCCATTCAGTATGATACTAGCTGTGGGTCTGTGATATATGGTTTTTCTTGTATTTCTTCTAAACACAGTGTTTTGAGAATTTTTTTCATGAAGGATGTTCAATTTTGTCGAATGCTTTTTCAGCATCAATTGAAAAGATAATATGGTTTTTGTCCTTTGTTCTGCTGATATGATGTATTACACTGGTTGATGTGCATGTGTTGAACCATCCTTGCATTGCTGGAATAAATCCTATTTGATCATCATTAATAATCTTTTTAATGTGTTGTTGAATTTAGTTTGATATTTTTATGTCAAGCAGTTTTGTATCTATGTTCATTAGAGATACTGGCCTAATGCTTTCTCTCTCTCTCTCTCTCTTTCTCTTTTCTGTGTCTTTGTCTGGTTTTGGTAACAGGATGACACAAGCCTCATAGAATGAGTTTGGGAGAATTCTCTTCTCAATTTTTTGAAAAATTTTAAGTAGGATTGGTATTAGTTCTTTTTTGAATGCTTGGTAGAATTCAGCAGTGAACCCATCAGGTCCTAGGTTTTTCTTTGATGGGAGACTTCTAATTATTACTTCTATGTCATTTCTTTTTTCTTTTTTTTTTTTTAATTTTATTTATTTATTTATTTATTTTTTAATTTAAGCTTGTTATTATTTTTTTTTCAACTTATTCAGGTTTTGGATTTCTTCCTGGTTCAATCTGAGCAGGTTGTATGTCTAGAAATTTATCCAGTTCTTCTAGGTTTTCCAATTTATTGGCATGTGGTTGCTTATAGCAGTGTCTAATGATCCCTTAAATTTCTGCAGTAGCAGTAGTAATGTCCCCTCTTTCATCTCTGATTTTAATTATTTGTGTCTTCTCTTTCCTATTTTCGTTAGTCTGGCAAAAATTGTGTAAATTTTATCTTTTCAAAAAACTAACTTATTATTTCATTTATCTTTTATATTATTTTTGTTTCAATTTCATTTATTTCTGCTCTGATATTTATTATTTCTTCTAATTTTGGAATTGGTGTGCTCTTATATTTTTGGTTCTTTGATATGCATCATTAGGTTGTTTATTTGATACTTTTCTACTTTTTTGATGTAGGCACTTAATGCTATAAACTTTCCTCTTATTACTGCTTTTCCTGTATCCCACAGTTTTGATATGTTGTGTTTTCATTTTCATTTGTTTTGAAAAATTTTTAAATTTTCTTCTTAATCTCTTCATTGAGCCACTGGTCATTTAGGAGCGTATTATTTAATTTCCATGTGTGTATATAGTTTTCAATGTTTCTCTTGTTATTGATTTCTAGTTTTCTTCCATTGTAGTCAGAGAAAATACTTGATATGATTTCAATTTTTTTGAATTTTTAAAAACTTGTTTTGTGGCCTAACACATGGTTAATCCTTGGGAACAATCCATGAGCTGATCAGAGAGAAGAACGTGTATTCTGTAACTATTGGATAAAACATTCTGTAAATATCTATTAGGTGCATTTGGTCTATAGTGCAGATAAAGTCCAATGTTTCTTTGTTGATTTTCTGTCTGGATGATCTATCCAATGCTGAAAATTTACCTAATTATTTTTATGACAACTTTGTAGGGTAAGATGGTATTATCCTCAATATGTACAATGTAGAAAACCAAAGCTACAGATATTTTATGTAAGTCAGCCAAGGTCACACTGCTCATAAAACAGAAACACTTGCAGTTGAGCCCAGACCTTTCTGGATTCTGTATTTTTCTATCACTTTATGTCCTCTCCCTTTGTTTGGTGAGGCACTATCTGACCATTTTGCCATTAAAGAGTTTTATGATGTTATAGAATAATATAAGGAAAAAATCTTCCCCCTAAACAGCAAACTCTGTTGGAGCCTTCTGTGCTTAACTAGGAACTTGTACATGTCATGACAATTACAATTTAATTTTTCTTTTATTAAAGTTATATTTATTGTGTTACTCTTTGTGCCTTTAAAATGATTTAATAACAAACCCTCTGAACTTTGACTAGACCAAGGAACAATATAAAAGTATTATAGAAACTCATATTTTTTACAGCTGACTTTATAATCTCAATTTTTCCACACTTAAATTCTATATAAAAGTACTTTGGTTTGACTCTTTTCACCTGTACATGGCAACAGAACAGAATGTTTATTTCTTTATGTCTTAGCATGTACATGTTGGACTGAGCTCATACACATCCAGTGCATTTGTTGCCTAAAATTTACAAAATAGCTGGATCTTAGTTTTAAAGTCACTGTAATTATTACTATGAAAAAAAAAACTAGACTATATTCTAAAAGCTATAGTAAGAAACAATCGTGTTTAACTGCCAATAGCTAATTTCCTAAATGTTGTTTATCTTTAGATCACGCCTTGATCTTCAAGGACAAAACAAATTATGGATGGCCTATTGGGCTTTACTAGCTTCAAAATTGTATATCTAGACTATTCACAAATTCCTAGGATTAAAACAAATTATATATACAAGTTATTTAGAGCTAATTGAGGAGCATGTATGATTCTCACTTAATCTACATTTTTAATTAAAGCAGTAACTTTAATTCCCCCATGCTCAGATAGGTAGGCACATTTTAGAAGTCAAAGAAAGAAAAAAGAATAATATCAAAGATCATGGGGAAGCCAGCCAACTGTGAAATTACTGGTCACTGGGCTTTTTCTCAGAGTTTTTACCATATGTTACAAACTGCTGTTGACGCATTTTCTGCAGTGAACCACACTTCTACTTCATGATACTTTATTCTAATTTGCTCCATCTGATTACATCTATCTTCTAGGGTAATAAAGAAATGCTAAATGGTTCGAAGAAAGACATATTAGTGACATTTCAAGAGGGATGATATAGTAACACCTACTAATGTTTTTAGTGTGTGCCTTTCATTCTATCATTAAAACTTAGGGAAATGACCTGGGTTGTTCTGAAATATAGTTATTCCTGCCCTTATAACTCCATAACTACTTTAAAAATTATTCTTCATAGGTAATTTGATTTTCCTTAGTATGAGTAAGGGAATAATTATCCAAGAAAGCTCTCAACTTATTACTTGACTCACTCTCTCCCTTCCTTCCTTTCTTCCTTCCTTCTTTCCTTCCCTCCTTCCCTTCTCTCCTTCCTCTCTGCCTTCTTCTCTTTCTCATCTCTCTCTCTTAACCCCTCTTGCTCTTGTACTCTCTTTCTACTTTCATCTTTCATTCATCAAATATTTATTTTAGTGTCCAGCAAGTGCCTCCTTGGGTGACTGTAGCAGCTCCATGACATCAAATTAGTCTCCTTCTCAGGATCATATGACTGAATTTAAGGCAAAGGTCTTGGGACACAACAACGATGGTTTCTAGTGGAACTTCCCCAACAGAGATGCCTTTATCCACAGTGCCTTTTTTCGTGTAGGACAATATATTCTCAGCCACTCACAGGAATGTTGCTGGATTGGTTGGTAACAGAGAATTTTCATTTTTTCTTTTTGTGACAGAGTCTCACTCTCAGCTAGAGTGCAGTGGTGTCATCATAGCTCACTGAAACCTCTAACTTCTGGGCTCAAGCGATTCTCCTGCCTCTGCTTCCCAGAGTGCTAGGATTGCAGGCATGAGCCAACGGGCCTGGCTTGGAAGCAGAGAGTTTTGAAGGCCAAGTAATGCTGTAAAATCATTTGGGATTTAGTGGAAGTCATGTCTCTCTTTCATGGCATTGTTGAGTGTAGTATCATGTCCTGCTGTTTTGAGAGAATCAATAAACAAGTAATTTATTTATCCTGTTCTGCATATGCTGAAAGAAAGAAAAATCATTGCACATAAAGGTGCTACCCTAGATGTATGAAGGGTTTATGCAATTGGTAGAATATATTTTTGCTAGAAGGTCACCTTACCCACTTTTTTGATCGTGTTAATTAACAGGATTAAGTAATCCTTGGTGCAAATATGTCATGGGAATGATTGATCACACCCAGTTCTTGGGGGTGGGGTACTGTGTATGGCATTAGGAGAGTTTGCAAATAATCTTAGGTTAAGAACCTATTTTTTCTTAGAACGCTTACTATGTAAAAATTAAATCAGGTTTCACATCTCCTTGGGAGGGAAAACCGGAGTAAATAAGATTGATGTGTAACTTAGGCATTGGAAACCGATGATGGTGCTGACATTTAAAATGCCAGCTTCATAGTGTTTGAATATACTTTATGTTTAAAAGTTATTGAATCAAACTTGCCTTTCTCAAGAAACCAAATGCCAATTTATTATTTATATATATTTCATTTTTTTTCCTCACCTACTACTTCATGTTTTTATTGAAAAAGACTTTGAGACTTCTTTTTATAGGATACTTTGGTGATGACTGTGTTGATAGTGATAGCTGAAACTGCCACTGTTGGAATTAATTTGCCTGTATTTTGTCATCCAAACTTCACTGCAACTCTATGAGATAGGAACTTTAGTCATCCCTGTTTTGTAGGTAAGCAAACCAAAGTACAAATGAATTAATAATGTCTTTAAGGCCATACAAGTTCCAAAGCTTATGCTCTTAACAATAATGCAATCTTACCTCTGCATAAAAAAAAAAAATAAGTACATAAAAGTAAGGTTTCTCTTTTGACCACTCTCTCTTAGGATAAAATATAGCCCATAATTTGGCCTGGACTTAACCTCATGAGAAAAATATAAAAAAAGAATGAATCTGCTTTCTAATGGAAAGTAAATAAGAACGAGTCACTACCTTAGTTTTGTAAGATACATTGAGGTCTATTTTGCATCAGGGCTCCCAGCCAAACCTGGCTTAATTCCACAGGATCCTAGTGGAGCAGCTAGAAATGTAGCACCAGCAACCAATCTACTCTGTTTTTACCTGCTTCCTAACCATTCAATAATAATTCTCTGATCTTAACATTGCATACAATGCATGTAATCAAAATATACTGCATATTTTTAGTAGAAAAATACTTCTTTAAACTTTTCAAACTCTAAGAATTTTTACATTAAATAAATTCTTTGATGACAAACTCTAAGATAATATAGAAATAAGGATCAACTTTTTTCTCCCAACAAATACATGAAATAATTTTTAGAATGGATTTATGATAATAGCTTTGTAGCTTTAAGTGCCTTGTTTTCTGTTACAGAGTTTATAATTTTAAAAAATCTGTATTTTGAACATTTTTAGACTGCCATGTCTCCCTTCATGTCTAATAAATGTGGAAACATAATTAATAATTTTCCTACAATATGCAATTTTCTTCTTTTCTTTCCTAATGGACTATCCGGTGGGCCACCTGACGGGATTTTTTATAATTCAGTATTTTCTGCCTACTTGTAAATGTGTCAACAAAGAAACCAAAATAAGCTCCAAGACAGATTATCCATATTGTTCTTGAAGAAATATTAATACTGGCCAGTCTAATTAAGCAGAATGTAGGTAGGGAGGTAGGAATGTGTCAAGATTTATACCAGTAGTTCAAGCATGTGTAGTCTGAAACTAGCTTAAGCTGTGCTGTTGGAGAAATTATTTTGATTTTTTTAATGTACAGGCAAAAAAAATTACTCCTGATTTTATTTCAAAAATAACCTCACTTTAACTGAAGAGAAGGCAAATATTGAAATAAATTATATAGAAAAGTTGACACATGTGAAACATATATAAGATCAGGGTTGGAGGGAATAATCGATTTTTAGGGCTACTGTGACAATTTTCTACACAATGGGTGTCTTAACACAACAGAAATTTATTTTCTAACAGTTTTGGAGACTGGAACTTTGAAATCTAGAGGTTTCAGGGCTACACTCCCTCTGAATCCTCTATGGGAGAATCTTTCTTTGTCTCTTCCAGTTTCTGGTCCCCTGAGGTCTTCCTTGATTTGGCTACAGAACTTCAGTCTCTACCTTACCTTCGTATAGCTGTCTTACCTCTGTTTCTGTATCTTCACATGATGTTCTTCCTGTGTATCTCTCCTTCCTTTTCTTATAAAGATTCCAATCATATTGGATTAAAAGCCACCCTACTCCAGTATGATCTCATTTTAACTCGATTACATCTGCAAAGATCTTTGTCCAAATATGGTCACATTTACAGGTAGTGGGGGCTTAGATATGCAACATATCTTTCTCAGGAATACAATTCCACCCATAACAACAACAACAACAAAATATATATATATATATATATTAAATTTCGATGTTAATTCTTTTTTGGAATAAGATAATTCTAGCATTGGGCCTTTGTGCATGAAAATAAGGTAGCAATACTGTCATGTTAGAAAATATTATTTAGCATTTTTAATTTTTTCATGGATATTCTAAATGCACTGCAATATTTTTGAATTATTACATAGTTGCATACTATTCACTGGCTGGTGTACATAAAATATATGCACATAAAGCAAAGCCCTGGGTTAGGCTGTTTTATTTTTTTTCCTTTCTTCAGTAGATAGGTGATTTGAGGTACTCTAACCTTTACATGACAGACATTTTGTACCCCCAAACTATAAATACAGAATATATTTTAAATAATTCTATTTAAATATGTATATTATATTAATTTAATTGATTTATTTATAACACAAAGTTATAAAGAATATAAGGAACATTTTCATTTATTTTTTGCTTTTATCATTTACCTGCATCTCCAATCTCTCTCATCAAAAGTCTAAAATTTAGAGAGTTTGGGATATGACAGAATTTAATGGGGCTATCATTACATTTTCTATTTATTTTAGTTAATTAGAATCATTCTAAAATAGTATAAACCTTATGTGATGCAAAAAATTCATTTAGACGGTCACACTTTTCATCGTAAGAACCAATTTCAACTAATGCTTTTACATGAAATAAGTCAGAGTTAGGGTTTTGATCTGAATCCTATGTTTAGATATTTAAATAAAACATGTATCATTAATTTACTATTTTTGCTAATGTTTCTCCCTTTTGCTCATCTTAGCCATAATTTTATCTTTAAACATGCTTAGAAATGTACATAAGAGGAGTGGGGTCTCAACATCATTTTTAGATAAGGAAAAGGTTAAAAAACAAAAGTGTAACTCATATTTATCACTTTTGTATGTTGTATCCATACAAAATCCAAATTTATTTTCACTGTCCAGTGGAGATAATGTGCAGCTCCAAAAATAAGAGAGGAGGTAAAGCTCCAGTACACAAAAGGACAGTTACAGGCTTTTAGTGTGCAGCAGTTTTAAGAATATCCTTGGTTAATACAAGGCAATTGAAGATTCATTGGATCTGAATTTAAAGCTCTAACTACTTTGTGTAAAGTCTATTAATGATATGATTTACATGCAGCTGATATTTTAAGATCCTTGCTGCTTTTCAAAAAGTATGGGCACTAAAGATTTCTTCTTACTCTTGAGAATTGATTTCATACACAACAGGAGCTTATGATTGATTCATTCCCACTGTGGGAATTGTCTGTGAGTATCCAAGGGCAGGAATTGGTTCAGATAAAGAGTCTATCATGAGCTCTCTCTTGTGAAGTGTAAGATTTGTGCTCTAGAACTAGGTGATGCTGAGTTTAATTCCTAGTCTCTTTTGTGATTCTAAACCATTTAACAAGTCGATTAGGAAATGTATTCATCCCATGAACTTGTCTGCTCTTTTATAGCTCTTAAAAAAGTACCTCACTTGGAACTCAAAGCTCCCTACGAATTTAAAATTTATGAATATATTTCCCTTTTAGTCTATAAAATTACATTTTTCTTTGGATAAAATAGTTAGAATTTGAGGAGAATTTTGTAATTGATAGTATTGATGCAGCTCTATGCTGTGTCTATAGACACATTCATAAATTGTTCTTATCATAAATTCATATTTTCTTTTGTTTTAAAGAACATAGAAATTGAACTGAAACCAGTAGATACAGTTACATGAGCTGGCATGACCAACAGCATGTTGATGGCTGATAACAAACAGTGTTACAATTGTTAATGTGTTTTCATTGACTTCTGACCTATTAAAACCTTGTTCCTGAGGACCCATTAAACTGGACAAAATTAATATACAGACACTATTATATGGTCATAAATGAGTAATCAGTCTCATATTTGTTTGAAGATGGACTATAACTTATGGTTCTATAGCTTATGACACAATCACTCACTGAGTTATTTCTGCAATCTGAAATTTAAGTTTTATTTAAGAAAACCATATTTTCATATTTCTTGATGAAGAGAAAGAAAGCTGATATGTTCATTCATAGTAGGCAAGGAGAAAATGACAAAGATAACTTCAGAGAGAAAGGCATGCCCAGATGAAATTGGGCTCTGTAAGCTAAAATAAAGCACTTGGACTTCATTTTAAATGCAAAAAGAAGTCACTGGACTACTTTAAATAATAGACTGATATTTTGATATTTTTCATATATTTCTGAGAGATCATTATAATGGTTGATGTATTATAAAAAAATTCTACTCCATTTTTTGGTAAATGTTTTAATGATCCAAGAAACAGATTTCACATCTGATTCTTTGAGAAACAGACATAATCTTGTAAATTTCATAAAAATTTTCATACAGATATTCATCTATTATTTATTAACAACTTTATTCCAGAAATATTTGGTAATGTTCATTGTATGCATCAAATGTGAATAGTAATGAAGAAAATAAAATTCAGGTATTGTTTTCATGATCCATGAATCTAAGACCAGATAAATTATAGAAAAATTATAGAAAAATGTTCTATCATTATAGAAATTATTTATAGAATATATTTATTTGCCTTTGACAATCTAAAAAAGAAATCTCTGTTGCTGATTATCAAAATGTTCATATTATCAAAATATTAGTAGATTGGTGTTATATAAAAACTTCTTAACTGAAGGCAAGATGCAATGAGTGTTTGACTTTGGCAATATCATATAATTTTCAATAAGTTCAAGGTAAGAAAAGGCAGTAAGATTGAAAAAGCAATAAACATGATTCACACATACTCTACTTTGTGAGATGATTCAATTAATATCTTTAGATAATCATTTTCTTTCCTGATTGGTCATTTCATGGTAGAACCAGTGGACTGATTATCACAGGGATATGCCACAGTGACGACAATTGAGGCAAATTAATATCATGGAAACAGTCCTCGTTTTAGATTTAGGAAGTCTTGATCTGCCTATTCAGCTACAGAGTTGGGCAAACAACATCGTGTGTGTGGAGTTAGTTTTCTAATCTACAAAATGAAAGAATTAGAGTAGGCAATAGATCCAAAATACTGATCCTTGGACAAATGTCAGGTTAGCCTCATCAGAACCATTGAGGTAACTTTTAAATACCATTGGTTCCCATATTCCACACTCAGAAATACTAATTTATTAATACTATGTCCAGACTAGAGCTCAGGGACAGAGATTTTTAAAAATTGCCTTGGGCAAATCTGATGTGTAGCTATCTTTTGTAACAGTTGGAATATATGACCCCCAAAAGATCTTCCTTTTTAAAAGAAAAAACTTTGAATTCTGTGTTTCTCTAAGCTATTTCCAAGAATATTTACATTATAAATTAGCTTACATTACATTTATGGATTTGCTCCTCAGGCACCAAATTTGGTCCCAGGGTCCTTAGGGACTTTTTGCTTTGAAAGTAAACTCATGCTCCTTCCATATTTAGCAGCATTCTGAGCAGCAGATGGTTTTACAAATATCTCAATTTTCTTCCTTCCACATGGAAAATGGCCTTAAAATTTGTATGTACTTTAACCTAGCAGTTTTCTTCCAGTGATTATTCTTAAATTGTGTTTAAAAATGTATATATAAGGACATTCTTCACAGCATATTTTATAATAGAAATTAATTTAAAACATCATATATACCCACAAACAAGAGACTGGTTAAAAGAATTTTGGTATAACAATACAATATTGTTAAAATAATTTTCCTATGATGTGGGTCTTGCCCCCCCC
>VBSM01000272.1:86288215-86304512 GCA_008086735.1 Cheirogaleus medius | reverse complement strand
GGTGGTAGGGGCAATGTATGTAACCCTAA
Organism: Cheirogaleus medius; assembly: GCA_008086735.1. Taxonomy (NCBI): domain Eukaryota; kingdom Metazoa; phylum Chordata; class Mammalia; order Primates; family Cheirogaleidae; genus Cheirogaleus; species Cheirogaleus medius. Next base: position 86,304,483 of record VBSM01000272.1, on the reverse strand, counting down.
CAATATTTGTACCCCTATTATATGAAGAAATAAAAGAAAAAAAAATAATTTTCCTATAACAATACATTATATTCTACATGGCTTAAAATATTTGTTCTATAACTATATTATTGACATGGAATAATATTCACTATATATTGCTTAGTAAGAGAAACAAATTACCAAATAGAATTCTCTTACATTTGTAAATAGAAGATGAAAAATAAAATCTCACATGTGCCAGGAAGAAAAAAAACTTCTAATGCAAAACACCTTGATATTAAATTGTTGTGTCTATCGCTAAAGAGATGGAATATTATTTTGTGTTTTGTTATGTTTAGACTGACATACTTCTCATCAAAATATATGTTTATTGGTTTATATTATTATATTTAAATAATCACCCTTAGCAAGTATATAAGACGATGGGGAGACCAGGGCATGAAGACACTTTTATTCTCTTTTATTCATTTTTTTAATTCACTTTTTATTCTTTCAACCTACAAATCTAAAGATCCTTTTCAAGGATACTATGTAACTGATGTTAGGGTTTAAAGTATAGGAGAGAAGCTTATCAAGGAAAAACTAGAGTAATAAACATTCAGATATTTATATGTGCTGGGGCCACTTTATTTTTCTACTGTCAACTTGAAGATAAGCATACTTAATAGTCAGTATGGATCTGAATTAGCCATGCATCACTTGGCTGGCGAAAAAGCATGGTGAAGCTTTTCCATTCCTGGTTATTTTTTGTCAATAATTCTTTATTTTGCCCTAGTTTCATATTGTAACTAATGGAATTATACTTGAAGAGCTTAAAATGAAATGCTTAATTATATTCAGCTTTAATTTAAGTTATTAATTGATCAAAACTTATTATCATGACACCTGAAGGGAACAAGTTACATGAAAATGCAGGAGGCAGTACTTTTTGGGTATTATATTCACATGAGCTAGAAATCTAGGTGAATTTTCTTTTATTAATTTGATTGTTTCACAGCTTTTGGAATTCATATTGGAAATTCAGGATCTAGACTAAACCCTTACTTTATAAAAAAGGTCAAATAGAACCCCAAAAAGTAAATGAAATGTTACAGACAGGAGTAGTTTCCCCTCCAAATGAGTTTATCTCATTATTTTAAAATTATTTATCATTTGTCCATATTGGATGTATTTGAATCTCCTGATTATCTATACCAAAGATAGCTTTAAATCTCAAGAAAGATATTTTGCAATAAAATCTATCCATACTTCCCAAATCCCAAGAAAATTCTGAGTCAGATTTTAGAGTGTAGACATCTCTGTTTAAACTGATGCTTGGTAGGGTCCGATCACTATATATGGATGTGTTCAATTCCCTTGCCATGGATGCTTTCCCACTGCACTGGGTATTGAAAAGCAAGTTCTTTAAACTCCATCTTTCTACCGTCCATGCATTCCTCACTTCTTTAATATGCCAAGCTCCTTCTCATGCTAATGTATTTTGTACACAATTTCTCTTCTGCCTGGAATTCTCTCCATCCCTAGTCTTTTCTTGTCCAATTCCTACTCATTCTTCAGAACTCAGCTGATGTTATACTCCTAATAGAAGTTCCCTCAGTTATTTACAGTAATACATTAGTGATTGATTAGGATGTGGACTTTCTGTCTAGCTTATAAACTCTATAACATAAAAGACTATATATTTTTATTTTATACTTTTCATCCAGAATCTAACACTGAACACAGGACATTGAATATATTTCATTAAATATTCAGAAATGAACTTCCCATCTTTCCAATATCTTTAGCATTACGTTTTATCAACTTCTTTTAAGATAAAGTGCCCATTATTGGGGTTTTTTTCCATTCATTTTGCAACTTCTAACTTTAAAAATATTTGTGAAATATGGTAGAGTTGTAGATTTGAATTAATTTAAGGCAAAGTCTTTTAGTAATATGAAAACAATGACATATCTAATCAGAAGCATAAATGTCAATAGAAAATGTTCAGAATATGTCTTCAGAAAATATGCTTGTATTTCTTCATGGAGAAATTAACTTCTCAATTCACAAAAATGACATTGTAATCTTAAATGAAAACATAGATAAATTTTTTCCTAGAAATTTCACTATAAAAGAGTGTATCATAATGCTATTCTTTAATTTAAAATTAATCATTTTAACTCAATGCTTAAATACATTAAAAGTATTCATTTATATGTCACTTCATATAAGTATAAAATATTAGAATAATATTGTTTCTATTTTAATATATTTTAATTAGATTCTTTACAGAAATTATAAATGATTCTTTAAAAAATAAAGGCATTATTCTGTCGAGATGATTAAATGGACATTTTTTCTAATCTTCCAGTTGAACCATTGAATCTTCCAGTAATATATACTTAAAATCATCTAAGTTATGAATAAACGTTCATAGTAGGTATAACTAGCTTCACCTGACTAATGAAGAGAGATTAGTATCTCTTTTATCATTTAGACATTAATGAACTTTCAGTCTCACACTACTGAGTTACCCATTCATCTTTTGGAAAAAAAGATTAATTATTGTTTAACTTGCCTCCTAAGTATTACTTTGTTGTATAATAGTAGAAATCACACATCTTCTATTACAAAAATAAATAGATGAAGTAGATCCACGAAGGCATAATCTGAATGATGGAGTTAGAGTTAGCATTGAATGTTAAATACAATTTTTCGTGGCTTCTCTATATGTGATGACAAATGTTTCCTATGCATCTTGGGTTATGTGATCTAAATATTTTTGGCAAGGATAACATCAATTATATGAACAGTGCAGACACAAATAGGATTGGCACAGAGCTTTGTCTTCGCGTTTCTAGTGGTTAGTACCTCTGGCGCTTCCGGTCATGAAACGGCTCCCCTCTTCTGCTCGTGCTATTTGAGAGCCCCTGGGCTCTGCTGCCTAGCACTGTGTGGCTCTATAAGCTGAAATCCCATCTCTTAGACCTGTTTTAAAGTAGACAGAAGGTGTTTTTCTCTCTCTTAAAACAAGTTGTATGGGATTACACTGTATTATTTCATAGTCTTTTGGTAAATGTAAGAGAAATATAACTTCAACCAGTTTAAGCTAAAAAAGGACTTTTGTTATAAAGGTATATAGTAGAGTGTGTCTCTGATTCAATGCACAGGAAGGAAATTAAGCCTAACACTGGGATTTAGATCCCATCCAGTCTTTTATTGTGTCTCTCACATCTACACTTTCCAGTGACTCTCACATCTACCACCCCTACAGTGTTCCTTTCCCATCCCCCATTTCTTCCAAGCCTGATCTTATATATCTTCTTATCGTTCATCCTACAGAGTGTTCCCCAAATAAAAAGAACGTACTGACCAGTCTATATCAAATACTCATCCATGCACCAATCCACTGGGACATGTAAAATCATGGCCTTTTGGACATGATCTATAAAATAAGAATTCACAAAAGAAGGGGATTCCTATGAAGATAGACAGTAGTTGTCCAACAAATGAATGATATATATTTGTTTAAAAAATTGACATCCCAGTGGAATATTAATGTGCTATCTTACTTTACCCCCCTGTCCAAAAAAACACCAAGTGGAAAGGAGAAGTTATTTTTATTTAATAATATAGATATAGATCATATCCAAAACTGCTGCAGAAATGTACTAAGTTTCATTGTAAATATGAAGAATTAGGTATAGAGAAACATACTTGCTTAAGATCCTTTAATCTCACTGATTTAATGTATGTGTTTCTCCAGTGGGTTATATGTTACCAATAACCTGTCAGAAGAATCTTCATATCACAGAGAGTTTTCAGAGTGGGAAGCACTGAGTAATAAAGAGATGAAAGAATTTTTCAGTTTTTATTTTTTAAATGGAATTTTTTTTAATATAAAGGAATGTAAAAACTTGCAAGTAAGAGTGAATTGATTTGCAAAGTAGATTCTGTTTTCCCTTCATGTCATCTTTATTGGTTTATATTCTCTTCAAATTTTCTTCATGCCATTTGGAAACAACTGCTGTTCGAAAACTCTATCTTTATGTATATGCATTTACTATAAAACTTTTCTTTAATGTGTTTAAAGCTTTTCTTTTTCACTTAAACATTTTTTCCTTTATTTTAAGCTGATGATGAGACAGAATGGTGATATGTCCATTTGTTTCATTTGATATGCACATTTGTTCTATGGGAAAATGTGGTCTACTCCTAATTTCATTTTCATTTCCTAAATAAGAAGACCCATTAAAAAGCAGACATCTGGTGTACAAAGCACTTAAAGCTGTAGCTCCCAAGGAGTGCTTTCTTTCCTCTTTAAATATGTATGAACTGTTGTTTTGGTAATCCACTTCACCCTGTCAAAATAGAATCAAATAGAATGTATGTGTGACCTCTTCCCCTTCTACCCTGGGAAAATGAGTTTCAAGATCATTGAGGTGTACAATATTCCAAAGCCTTCACTTTCTGTTTTATTCACCATCAAAGCTCTTACAGTTACAGAAGCTGAAAGTTTAGCTGAATATACCTTATTAATAGCTACAGTGTTTTACTTATAAAGAATGGCTCTATGAACTTTCAATAGCTGAACCTTAAAGAATGAATTTAAACTTTTGAAAAATGGGCCTTGTAAGGAGTTTCAGAATCTCTCTACCTTCATTGATATTTCATATCAGATAGGGCTCAGCTTTTTTAAAAGAGTTACCTCAACAATTCTATGTATAAAATATTTATATTTAATGGACATTGGAGGCTAAATATTGTTAACTTGTTTTCCTAAGAGAAGAAAACAACTAAACTAGGCACATTAACCTTAACCAGTTTTTGTTCAGGTGATGCATACCTGATGTCAATTTGCTTCCATGAGGTTTAAACCTACCTACATTCCTCAAATTTGAGTCCTACGGAATAGTAATTTTTATACCCACTCTGTCTCATACAAAAGGGCCACATTACAGCCTGCTTTCTCCTATAGATTCATGATTGAAATTTGCATATTACACTTTCTGCCAATGCTTTTAGTAAATATATCTGTGCTACCGTGGTTCAACTCAGTTGCCCAAGTATATTTAACCCTTGAGTGATTAAAAAAAAATCTCTTTGGGAAACTGTGACTTAGACTATGTTTATATACAGGTTATATTAAACAGCAGTACAACATTTTATTAAGACCAGAGAAGAGAAAAATCTCATTTTGTCTTCCTTCTAGTTTTGTTTACTTTATGTAATTATATCAATCTTATTTTATTAGCTTGTAATTTTGTTTTGTTATTGTTCCATGAATAGCTTGGTTTTCCGTAACAGTTCATATATATCATATTCATGTGTGGCATTCTCATTGCTGTTCAAATATTTTAAGGGAGGAAAATGGATACTTTTACTACTAGAATCTATTTACAAGTTATATATTTCTATATATAGAATAAATTAGACTGTGCCACTTCTATGTTTTAAGATATTCTGTTCCAATTAGAATACTTCTAACCAATGATCTTAAAAGTAGCAGCACTCTGTTTGACTACTAATGGTTACTATATTTTTTAACACTGTCTGTTAATGTGTTTTCAATGAATATGATGCCTGTAAGAACACAGCTCCTTCAACTTGAGGAAAGTAAAAGGAGTTTTGAACCCTGGCATGAATTTCTTAATTCACCATACAGTCCTCAGTCCAAAGGCAGTGAACATAGTCTTTCATAAACTACAAATGTCTGAACATCAGGGCCAAATGATTATCTAATTAAGTAAAATATAGTATTTATAGGGTGGTTGAGGAGGAGATATCTGGCTGATTTAAGATTATGCCAAGTGATATTCTTTGTTTATATATTTGCAAGGAAATCCTAATTGTCCTAGGAAGTACATCTTATAAAGTACAGAGAACAATATTTGATTATTCTTTGGACTTAAGGTCTTGTAATGCTTCAGTGTTATCATTATAGATATGAATAATCTTTGTATCTACTGTATTATTGAGTTAAATCTGTATTAATCCCAGATCTTATAAAACCTTAAGACATTTGTTTTATTGTTTGATTGATTTGGGGGGTATTTTTGTTTATTATTTTTAACTAAACTTTTCATAAGAGTTTATTTACTAGCTATAGATTTCTTTCTCCTAAAACAAAAGAAGGAGTCATGATCAAAGAATGGGTAGGAAAATCTTGATGGTTTGAAATACTTAGATATATGGATTATAGACGAGATACATTTTATGTTAGTAGACATTTATTTCTCCCTAGAGAAGACTGCTGACAGAGGACTACAAGATTGATGAATAATATTCGGTTGGTCAAGTTTCTATTAAATTTAGGGAAAAGTTTAAATTTTAACTAAAGATTTAATATAAATAGCCTAATTTATCATTGTAAGGCCTTTATTTTTAGTTTTTATTATGAAAATTTTCAAATGTGTATAAAATTAGAAGAAATATAATTTTTTTGATGTATAACCATAACCTAGATTCAACCAAAAGTAATATTTTGCCACATTTTTTTATCTATCCCTCTTTTTCTATACTCTGAAGTACATTAAAGCATTTCATTTCACTAACTAGATACTTCTAAGCATCTCACAAAATACACAAGGATCTTTCCTTACAAAATTAATGGAGTTTTTCCTAGGCATTTTATTTTTTTAAAGGAAGATTAAAAATAATTGGGACTATTACGCTAATATTATTTCATTTTATTGAAAACAAAAAATGGATTTTTCAAGGATATTTTTCCTATTTTGTTTTCATTAATAGATTCTAATTCAGCCAACTTTGCATAATATATAATGATGAAAAGGCCCCTTTTTAATTTTGTCTGACAGCTTTTGGATTGCATTGTGCAGAGAAAACTCATCTTCAGCAATATGCTGGGTTGTGTGAAGTCTTGCGATATTTTTTTTCTTTTGTTCTTCAAAGTGCAATTTCTTTGATGTACTTGCAGCCATGCATTTCCAGGCAACCTATTTTTGCAAATTCTACAATAAATTAAATAAATCTCTGTGTGGGTCATTTTTGATTAACCAGATTTAAAATAAAATGATTTAGTAAAGACAGAGAGAGAGGGAAATACTATTATATGTGCTTCTAAATCAATTATACACATATTCACTGTTAAACAATTGCATGTAATAATGCATTAAAATGCACTTAGTAGTGTAACAAAATGAATTTTTCATTGAAATTGAACTAACACTTGTAAGCTTATAATAGTATTTAAAATCTATAATTTCAGTAAAATTCTTTATGTTCAGCCAGAAATATTTCTATATATGACATTATGCTATACAAATTTCATCACAGGAAGATATTCAAGATGTTTGATTTGGGGCAGTATTTCTTGTAAAGTTCAGATTTTAAAAAGAAACATTTTAATTAGAATGATGTCATCAGACACAGTTAAGCATATTTTATCAAACGTCACTATCATCCTTATCATCTAGAAAATTACTGGCTGGAAAGAAAATTTGGAGATACAGTTCTATTCCCCCATTACATGTAAGATATAATACAACGTGGATCTTTCTTTATTTTAGAAATGTTATACTCACAAACTTTGCAATATGTTTAAGTTAAACAAACAACAAACAAATTCAGTTAAGATTATTTTGGCTGGAATAATTTATTTTTTCTTAAAAAACAAACAGCAGGAAATTATTACCCAAGACAGCCCTATATTTGGACTGCATGAAGGAACATGTATTTTTTTCATTTTTAAAATTTTCAGTTTCACGTATTTTCTTTAATGAGACTCAGAATACAGTGTTGGATTTCATTTCGTGACAATTGTTCTTACTCCTCACTTCCTCACCACCTTCTCCTACTTTTCTCCTCCTGCTTTCTGTTTGCCTGCTCTTTACCTCACCAACACAGCTTAGAGTTGCTTGTAGATTTTGGTATCTGCACTGAAATGTGCATAGAAGGAAAAATGCAAAGATCGACTGCAGTAAATCTGCCCCCATACATGCTATTGTGACTTTTTATTTTGTCTTGATTGACAAGGACAAGATTACAGATGCTCCTTGCCTTATGATGAGGCTGTGTTCCAATAAGCCTATTATAAGTTGAAAATATTGTTTAAGTCAAAAATGCATTTAATATGTCTAAACTACCAAACATCATAGCTTAGCCTAGTCTATTTTAAATGTGTTCAGAATGCTCATGTTAGCCTACAGTTGGGCATGATCTAACACAAAGCCTATTTTATAATAAAATGTTAAATATTTAATGTAATTTATTGAATACTGTACTGAAAGTGAAAAACAGAATGGTTGTATGGGCACTTGTTTCAGCTCTATGTGTATCACTTTGGCACCATTGTAAAGTCAGAAAATCATAAGCAGGTGACCATCTACTCAGTTTCAAAATAGTGGTGCTGACCAAGTTGATCTTTCTTAAACAGCTTGAATTGTGCTGTTAATGTAAATGTAACTTTATTCAACAAATTCTTGACCTTTAATACAATGAAAAAATTGCTCCTTAAAAGCATTTTTTTATGAAATGGCTTTTAGGCTTACAATTTTATTATAGCAGTGGAAAACATAGGCTCTGAATTTTTCTTTTGTAGAACACAAAGGTAATCTTTCTTAATAGTTAAAGTATTTTAACTACTCCAAAATGTATGTAAAAACATAAAATTAAGAAGCATTTGCTAAGAATGACATTTTAGGTGGTCATAATCTTCAGTTTAAAACTATACCTGTAAAAATATTCATATAAGATTCAGACATAGCATTATATAATTTTATCAATTTATTTTATACCTCTGATTCCATTTAAGATAGTTATTAATAATAAAAACACTTTAAAATAGATTATTTTTCTCACATAAATGAGTTTGAACTAGATTTTTCAAAATAGGATTATGAGAAAATAATTAAAATTTGATTTCTCTCAATTGTTATTGACTAAACATTCCAGCACAGCCCATTTCTAAGAAAAGAACAAGTTAAGGATGATATAAAACAAAGCTGAATTTTTAGAAGTTCATCTCTTGTCTTTTAGAATGGCACTCAGTTATTCTGCTAGAGACAATGTCTACAAGTACAAACTTCTTTGTGAGATGAATTTGACTGACACGTTGGATCAAGTTGAGGTTGGGGGTTGGGGTGGACAAGAGGAGGAAACAGGTTATACTATCACCCAAGTCAATCAAATAACCTGATTGTTCTTTCAACTGCCTTACTCTGTCATTGACTGTCAAGTCAGTCAAAATAGTGAAACTGGTTTTTGCATGTATGCAGAGATTTATTTTATGAGTACTATTACCTCACCCTTGTAAACACAGACATAACAAATAGTTCCATCCACCTGTTGAAAACTATACACAAATGCTGCACATGTTTATGGGTGTGTATATATGTAGGATAGAAGCCATACTAAAGTTAGATCCAACACTGTATTTTCCTAATATTTGAGTTATTATTTCACAGAGAAAAATAATGGTAAATAATACACTAAGATATTTTTTATGCAAATATTCAGTGATATTTTCTCTGTATTATTGAATCCAAAGTAGCAATAATTCCAAGAATTTTACTGAGGGTTTGCATTAAATAGCTTAAAGAGCAGATACTGTATTTCACACACACGCATACATATACACCTTTTTTAAAAATAAAACATTACTTGCAAGATTAAAAAGAAAAGTTTAATAAGAACAAGAAACATTGAACTGAGTCATTAAGAAGACTTAATATTTCTGATCTTTTTAAGTTACTCTGTTGAAATGTTCAAGTCCAGATTAAGTTTATCAATCTAAATGGATTAGCTTAATTCACTTAAATTTAGAAATATCTGGACTACTCATTTTTAGTTCTCATGCAATTTACCTATGTGGCTCAACATCAGGTTGGTCTGCGAGGGTCATTTGGCCTGTCTTGTCGCTAAGGTATCTGCCAAACCAATGAAATGAATCTCTTAGAAGCTGTTTCCACATTTAAGAAATGATTTTAATTTCTAAGCCTTCACCATGGTTTCTTTAACATATTTTTCCCAAATGACAGGTAATGACATAGATGCACCTATTGGTTACTAGGAGGGAGATGGGGTTCAATATTAATCTGTATTATATAGCTATGTATAGCTTTGAGATTGTTTTATGTATATTATCTAATTTGCTCTAGAAATATCCCCAGAGTATTATTAGTACTATTATAACAGTATTAATACTATTACTATGATCCCAGAGTATATTAATGCTATTAGTAATATTAATATGACTATAAATAGTATCAATAATATTACTGAACAGATAAATAAATGGAATCTTAAGAAAGTTAAATGAATGGGCCAAGTTGGAATAGGCAGAATAGGCAGGGGAGTCAGTGTACTGCCATACTTTCCTAGTGCTACAGATCTTTGTTCCTTTAACTGATGTTTATTTCAACCCAGTGGAATCAGGCAGTTATTATTTTTCCTAACTATTTGTACTAAGAATTCTTCCTTGAAGAAAGATCAATTATTTAACCTGGTTGTCTTAAGCTTAATGGAAAAAGTATAAGATACTTTACATAAAAGTGAAATTATTGTTTTATCTGGCGAATAACAAGATTGAGCTTTATTAAGTGATATATCTCTCGGTGTTGGGAAGTATGTCTTTCAGTTGTGTCAGAGATTTCTAGGATTCTTACTTAAATTGCCCATGCTAGATAGTTTTTGAAAACACAATAGCAACAACAACAATAATAATATAAACAGAAATTACTCAGTAAATGTAATTATTAACCTAGAATTCTTTGAGGGCAAAAATGAATGCAATAGAGACTACCAAAGACAATGGGAAAAAGAAAATTTTAAAAATATTATTGTTAGAATTTAATATATATGTCCACACCAGATGGAAACATTTTTAGAGTACATTAATTTTACCTTAGTTTACTTTTCTATTAGAATCTTTCAAGCAAATCCTAAAGTATTTATCTGAAAACTGGTTTCTTTTTCAAATTTTCTTAATGAAAGACTGGAAGTTTGGCTGCCACATAAAATATGCAGAAACTAAAGGTACTCTAAAACACAGGGAAGTTTTTAAATCAAGAAAAAGATAGAACAGTTGATTGTAAGGAATATTGTAAACAAGAAGATTCTGGTTTTCCTAAAAATTAGATGTTTTTAATGCAACATTTTTCTTTACTACCTTTTTGATGAAAATCATTAACTTGGGTTAGCATTTTTTTGTGTCTGGATTTAGATTTAATGTTTTATTTTAAGCATCTTTCTAAACTGTAATATGCAAATTAATAAAATAAAATAATTTGTGTGATTGAACATGTGCTTGGAAAGTTGTTAAAAAAAATATCGCTTTACTTAAAATTGTGAGTTATTTTCTCACTAGTTAAGAATCATCCTATTCAGTAGGATCACATAATTAATGTTTTGATGTTAAATACCTTAGGGTAAAGTAAAAGCCTCCTATTTTAAAAACAAGAGGAGCAATGCTTAGGACCCCTCATTAAAATCTCTTATTCTTTATTGGGTGCCTTAATGCTATGCCCTACTCTGTTACTTGAGTTTTTAAACCTCACTTCCTACTTCACTAAGAAATTAGAATTGGCCATGCCAAAATCTTTGATCTGTTTTTACCTGTAAGTTCCTGATATGTTAGCTTAAATTTTTTTCTCTTTCCTTAAAATCTCAGGACATTCTTGTTTCCACTCTTTTTTCAGTCTAAAATTCTGAACTGATGTTTTTATTTCTCATTCTGTCACCCTTCCCTGGAGTATATATTTTCCCTTATGACTCTATCTCTCTTATCTCTATTTGTTTTCTCTCCACTGATTCTTTATCTCCACTCACTTTCATCAGCAAAAAGTAGATTATCCTAGTCTTCTCTTTAAGTTCTTCTAGCCTCTCCTCGAGGCTCTACTGAAACCGTTTTCTCCAAAGTCTTTTAAATGCTTTACCCAGACATTGTTTTCTGTAACTTTCAAATTATTGATTATCCTATCTTCCTTGACTATTTCTCTTTCCTTGAACTCAGTAATATTGTACTTTCTAGATCCTCTTCCTATCATCAACCTTGCTGTATTGTTCCTTCTTACCCAAATTCATTGATATTTCTTTCAATCACTATTTATTGCATGCCTGCCATAAGTCAGGTATTTTTAGAGCAAGTGGGGTATAAACGTGACTAAAAAAGAAAATATCCCAGCTATTTTAAAGCTATGTGCTGGTGGAAAGAGAAAGAAAATGAATTAGAAAACATATAAATAATAGAGTTTAAAGTGGTGGTTAAACCCTATGGAAAAAAATATAATAAAGTAATTGTGTACAGAGTCACTGGAGCAGTGAGAGCTCTTTGGTTGGCATGGTCAGGAATGTCCTCTTTTATTGGGTGACATTCAAATGGAGACCCTTTTGGCCTCTTTTAGAGGCTGTTCTACCAAGGCCAGAGTAGGAGAACTCCTAGAAAAGGAAAGAACTAGTGGAAAGGGCCAGAAACAAGATTGGTGACTGTGATAAGGATGAATTACATGATGTATTGGAAAGTGCTTTGGGGCAGTGGGAAATGAAAAGATGACAAGTATAATTTTTTTTCTTAAAGTTGGCCCTGAAGTGCACAGATATGAGACTTTTTAAAAAATTAGGATATCATGACACATATGTATACGTAGAATTATCCAGGACTGGAGGGGACACTGCTTATGCAGGTGGGGATGGTAATTGTTGGAGTAAATTCCAGTAATGGAGGTGCTCTTGGTCTCTTGCTTTCTCTAACTTACATACTTGTCAATCTCCCACAGCCTTGTGATTTAAATTTTTTGTCTTGACAAATGCTTAAGCATTTTTTATTTCTCTGATATTTGGCCCAGTGCTTCCAGTCCATTTTTTGTTGCTATAACAGAATACTTGGTATTTTATAAACAAACACTGACTGGCTCCCAGTTCTGGAGGCTGAGAAGTCTAGGTCAAGGCGCTGGCAGGTTTGGTGTCTGGTGAGGCCATTTTCTTCTTTCACATGGTGCCTGGCACGCTGCATCCTCACATGCCACTCAGCTCAAGAGAGTGAGTCCACTCCCACAAGCCCTCTTTATAATGGTATTAGTCTATTCATGACAGTGGAGCCCTCATGAACCAAGCACTTCCCATTAGGCCCCAACTCCCAGTGCTGTCACATTGGGGATTAAGTTTCCAACACATAAATTTGGCGAGACACATTCCTACAATAGGACTAAATACCCTGCCTTGCCTTCTATACATTTTCCATTCTGTGGAGCCCATTTCATATTAGTAGTACCACCATTCTCCCTGTTATTCATGATTTGATCTCTGTATTTGGTATTCCCTTTCATTCAACACTCAGTCAAGATTCCTTTCCTTTGCTACCTTCAAATAGTGTTTTGACTTTTGACTGAATCCAAATTTTATTATTAAAATCGTTTTATGAAAGGATTTGTTCTGCAAAGTTTGGATTTGGCCGAGGGGCTGAACTTGGGGATCTGGAGGGCCGTATATGGCCTTGAGGCCACAGGTTCCCCACCTCTGCGCCAAAGCCATTGCCATTTATCTAATGTATGTCTCCTCTCCCTATTACTGTGACTTTTCTGGTTCATGATCTCAATACTCCTGGCCTGGACCACTGAACAAATGGCTCTCCCTTGCTCCAGTCTTTATTCTTCTAATCCCTTTATGAACTGATACTAGGTATCTTATTCCAAAGGATTCACCAACTTCAAGTTGGCTTAAGACTCAAGCACTGACTTCTTAGACCAGCAATTAAGATCCTCCATGTTCTTACCACACAAACCCGAGCTACAATTGAACCTTGTGCAATCATTTCTACTTCTGAGCTTTTGCTCAGGCTATTCTTTCTTAATGATTCTTACCCTTCTTTCCTCAAATATTGAACCCTCCTACTTGAAAGAATTTCATCATTCTCAATCCAACAGTGTATTACATTACCACTCATAAATTCTTTTTTGTATTTTAGATTATTATTTACATATATTTTCTTACCGTTTAGTTCCTTGAGGGTAGAGCCTATATGACTGTGGTCCCCAACCTCTGGGGCCACAGACCTGTACTGTCTGTGGCCTGTTAGGAACCCAGCCACACAGCAGGAGATGAGAAGCCAGCAAGTGAGCAAAGATTTGTCTGTATTTATAACCACTCCCCATCCCTCCCATTGCCGCCTGAACTCCACCTGCTGTCAGATCAGTGGCAGGAACCCTAAAATAAACTGCCCATGCAAGGGATCTAGTTTGCGCACTCCTTATATGAATCTAATGACTGATGATCTGAGGTGGAGCTGAGGCGGTGATGCTAGCCCTGGGGAGCAGCTGCAAATACAGATTAACACTAGCAGAGAGGTCTGACTGCACAATAAATGTAATGCTCTGGAATCATCCTAAAACCATCTCCCCCCACCCCCAGTCTGTGGAAAAATTGTCTTTCATGAAACTAGTCCCTAGTGCCAAGAATGTTGGGGACTGCTACTATCTGATATTTATCTTTTCATCTTTCTAAATAATGAATATTTGTTGATTGAGCCATCTTAATCACTCTCTTTGCCTCAAGTATCTGTATCTTTGCTCTCCTTATATATATCTAAATTTTCAATTAGATACTCCCATATACATATACAGCTATTATATTATTATATGCAGCTATTTAGTCAGCATGTAAAGACTTAATGTATGAGTATTTAATGTACTCAACCCCTCTTCCTGGCTACTCCTTATAAGATTATCACTGTAATTGATGACATTACCATTCCTTCAGCAACCCAAACTAGAAAGTTCACAGGCACTCCCACTGAGTCCATTGCTAAATTGAATTTATTTATTTTTTACATGTCTCTCAATTCTGCCTATTTCTTTCTCTTCTTTCTACCATTGCCCAAGTTCAGGACTCATAGAGCAATGAGCGTTTCATCACGCGGCATTCAAAGCTTTCCTAAGTTTCCCTGTAACCTTCCTTTTCAGCCTGATCTCTGTACTTCTCTTTCTCAACTCTGAGTCTAGTCACTAGAGTCCCTACTGTTCCTCAGATATTCCACGTACTTACCTGTCTCATTGCTCCATCCCACTTCCAACTCTTTTCTCTTCAAAAAGCCACCTTCAGTGATCGTTTTTATTCAGCCCTTCTTGATTTTAGAAGTTTCTTGTTGGTTGTTTTTGTCAATAATCTGACAGTGATAACTTGACTTTGGTAACTTATATGTGAGTTTATGACTTCCTGTAGATTATAAACTCAATATATTTCTTATTCTTTTTTGTCCTACCCATGAAAATTTTTTTTTAGCATCTAGTGCAATGTTTAAAAGTGTCTGGATATGAATTGCTTCATCATTTTCAAAGTGCCTCTGGGTTTATATCTTTCTCAAATTAAATGTTATTTCCTTTAATTTAAATAATGGCTTTCAAATTACCAGCACCAGTTGCATCTGACACATATTGAACACCTTTGAAATTCAAGTTATTGTGTGTGAGGCTAATGCTTGCAACATAAACAGGCAGAATACATTTGCTCTACTTATGTGGAAAAACTAAAGGGGGGAAGTCTACAACAAGGTCATATAATAGTTTTTAACCTATTTTTCATGGTCAGTTTTGATCTCTTCATAGCTAATCTGATTGATTGCTGCTTCATCAATTAATACATCTGAAAATGCCAGGAACAGTTCAGTAATATCCATGAAGTGAAGCCCATTTGTATTATTTTTGAAATGTAATTTAAATAATGTGAAAGAAATAATCCTTTGTATTTTTTTGTCTTCAATAGTCCTATGGTTTATAGGTAACTCATCTGAAGCAGTTATGCATTGGTAAAGCCAATGTGGATTACAAGATTAGACTATTAGGTCCTGATGACAGGCAACAAAAACAACATCTGCTTCCTGGGCTTTCTGTGTTACAAGAGAGAAACCCTGCCCGTCACTATATGCAAAATCACCATATTATTCAGTATATGGAATGCCCATATTAAAGGTTAATGGGGATTTAACTGTACTTTAAATTTTAATATTATACTATAGCAGTATAATACTTTTGTATCACTATCCCATGTTAA
Source organism: Cheirogaleus medius (assembly GCA_008086735.1). Lineage (NCBI taxonomy): Eukaryota > Metazoa > Chordata > Mammalia > Primates > Cheirogaleidae > Cheirogaleus > Cheirogaleus medius. The sequence continues at coordinate 86,288,517 of VBSM01000272.1, read as the reverse complement.
CTACATGTGTACCTCACTATTTTATTAATACATAATATTTAAGAATTAAAACTGCTTTAGACATTTATGTTGATTTTATATGTTTTAAATTAATATTATAAATAGCCTGGTATTTATATCAATTTTAGAAAAGAAAATGTGAGTATTTATTATTGGAGAGCAGCGGAAGCCGGAAGCCTAGGCCTGAGCTGCGCGTGGCGGTGATGGCTGCCAGCTGGGCCCGGAGATCGCGCCCCCGGGGGCCACCACCGCCCCCTCGGAGCAGCAACTCACCGAGATCGAGCCACTGTGCATGAACTGTT
>VBSM01000272.1:86105644-86285116 GCA_008086735.1 Cheirogaleus medius | reverse complement strand
TATCTATAAGTCCATAATGACACTTAGGTGGAATATCAGCGTTTGTCCTGTTAGGGATAATTTTTGATAAAAGCCATTCTCCCTGGAGTTAATTGATATTTCACTGTGGTTTTGATTTGCATTGCCTTGATGATTAGAGATATTGAGCATTTTTTCATATGTTTGTTGGCCATTAGTCTATCTTCTTTTGAAGTTTCTGTTCTTGTTTTTTATATACTTTTTAATTGGGTTGCTAGATTTTTTTTCTTGCTGATTTGCTTGAGTTCTTTCTAGATTCTAGTTACCAGCAAATTATCAGATGTATAGCATGTAAATATTTTCCCCAATTCTGAAGGTTGTTCATTAGCTCTAATGATATTTTTCTTGGCTGTGCAGAAGCTTTTTAATTTGATTTGATCAGGTCTTATTTATTTATTTTTGTTGTTGCTGTGATTGTTTTGGGGGTCTTCTTCATAAATTCTTTGCCTGGGCCAATGTCTATAAGAGTTTGTCCAACATTTTCTTCTAGAATACTTATAGCTTCATGTCTTAGGTTTAAGTCTGTTATCCATTGTAAGTTGATTTTTGTGAGTAGGGAGAGATGTGGATCCTGTTTCAGTCTTCTACATGCAGCTATCCAATTTTTCCAGCACCATTTATTGAATAGGGATTCTTTTCCCCAGTGTATGTGTTTGGCTGCTTTGTCAAAGATTAGATGGCTATATGAGGATGGTTTTATATTTGGATTCTCTCTTCTGATCCATTGGTCTATGTCTCTGTTCTCATGTCAGTCCCATGCTGTTTTAGTTACTATAGCCTTGTTGTATAACTTGAAGTCTGGTAAATTGATGTCTCCCAATTTGTTGTTTTTGCTTAAGGTTGCTTTGGCTATACGGGGTCTTCTCTGGTTCCTTATGAAGCATAGAATTATTTTTTTCTAGCTCTGCAAAAAATGAATTTGGTATTTGAATAGGGATTGCACTGAATCTGTAGATCACTTTGAGTAGTAAAGACATTTTAGCAATGTTGATTCTGCCGATCCACGAGTATGGTATATTTTTCTCTCTGTTTATGTCCTCTGCTATTTCCTTCCTCAGTGTTTCATAGTTCTCCCTGTAGAAGAGTCTCACCTCCTTAAAGATATTCCTAGATATTTTATTTTCTTTGTTGCTATTGTGAAAGGTATTGAGTCTTTGATTTGGTTCTCAGTTTGACAGTTGTTGACATATAGGAATGCTATTGATTTCTATACATTGATTTTGTAACCTGAGACTTTGCTAAATTTATTTATCAATTCCTGGAGTCTCTTGGCAGAATCTTTGGGGTTTTCTAGATATAAGATCATATTGTCAGCAAAGAGTGATAGTTTGACCTCTTCTGGTCCCATTTGGACGCCCTTGATTTCCTTCTCTTGTCTGAATGCTCTGGCTAGGAATTCTAGCACTATGTTGAATAGAAGCAGTGATAGTTGGCAACCTTGTCTGGTTCCAGTTTAAGGGGGAATACTTTCACTTTTCCCCATTCAGTATGATATTGGCTGTGGGTTTGTCTATATAGCTTTTATCGTTTTGAGTTAAGTCCTGTCTATTCCTATTTTGTTAAGCATTCTTATCATAAAAGGGTGCTGAATTTTGTCAAATGCTTTTCTCCATCTATTGAGAGGATCATATGGTCTTTGTTTTTACTTCTATTTATGTGGTGAATTACATTTATAGATTTGCATATGTTGAACCATCCCTGAATCTATGGGATGAAGCCCACTTGGTCGTGATGCATTCATTTTTTGATGAGCAGCTGAATTTGGTTTGCTAAGATTTTGTTGAGAATTTTTGTATCTATATTCATAACGGATACTGCTCTGTAGTTTTTTTTTTTATTGAGTTCTTTCATGGCTTTGGTATCAGGTGATGTTGTAAAATTCTTGTGGAGGATTCAGAGATTTATTTTATTTAGTAGGAAAAAAGTAATTTTCTATTACACAATTTGATCATATATTTAATTTTTTTCTAAATATAATTTGTATAGCTTTGGGCCTTTTTTATCCTAACAGGTAAACTTGATCATCAACAGGTACTTTCTGCCTGTATATATTCAGTATGCACTATGTATAAAGCAAAAGTATCATAGTGACCTAGACTTTTATACTGTTTTCTCTTCCATGTGTAGATAGACAAAGTCACTGATATTCTGAGTAGTTCCATGATTTTCCCCATGTGCCTAAAAATAATAGTCATCCCTTGGTTCCAGGCCTCCCCAGGATTATCACACTCTGGATGCTCATGTCCTGAGCTGGCCATGTGGAACCTGTGGATAGGAAAAGCCAAATCACTATATACTCAGGTTCTGCATCCTATGAATATTGCATTTTGGACCCACGGTTAATTGAATCCAGGGATACAGAGAACGGACTGTATAGTTCCTTGATTAAGTTTTATTAATATATTTCTTTACTGACTTTAGGAAATATTGACATTTCTAATTAAAATGGGCTGCTAATCTTTATGCAGATAGAACAGAGAAAACAAGAGCTGAATGAACATATTTAGGGTAACTGTACAATCTAACTTTATAAAGCAGCCAGGCCTCTTGTGAAATTGCAAACAAATACGCACAACAAAAAATGCTCACCAGACTTCAGTAGTTTTAAATTTCAGCTATAACTCTATTTATAGCTTTTCTTTGATTTTTTATTTTTTGGTCTGATGATTAGCTGTGGGGTCAGGGATGATTGGCAGGTATAACAATTCAAATACAAATATGCTACAAACTCCTTATAAGCATCTCTTTATAAACAGTTTTGATGAGTGAGTAAATACAACTCTTCTATTTTTATACAGAAATCTCTGTGCTTTTACATATTTGATCATTTGTGCATCAAGTGACATTTTGTAGACAGATACATTCACTGAACTTATTACTGGTTGCCAAGATAGTAATAGCAAAATCTCAAAGGCTGCATGAGAGAATTATTCAAATAGTTCTACATACTGATAAATCAAGTTTAACTGTACAACAAACTCTAGTCTGATGAAAGTAGAAACACTGTTGTGACAATTACACTTTTTGTGAATGATCACTAATGATCTTTCTATTTGTAATTTTGACTCAAACCATAAAATGTACAAATCAATAAGTAAAATAATTGTAATAAGAATTCTATTTTAGTTTCCTTTTTTTAATTCAAATTGTTTGTGCTATCTAATAATACTATTTTCAATAAAAGTTTACCCTTTAAGTACCTATCTATAGTTTGCCTGATAAAAATAAATAAAAACCAATAAGCACTACCCATTTAACTTTCATAGAATACAGGTAAATCATTATGAACCCCAATCGACAAAGGAGAAAATTGAGGTGCAGAATGTTAAGTCAGGTGGCAGACTACACAGGAAATAAATAGTGGCTATTCTAGTATAAAAACATCAATCTTCTGACCTCTAATTTAGAGCTTTTCTGCCACTGCAATATGATTAATCAATACCAGGAAGCAAACTAAGTATCAAGAATAGATCCTCCATTTGTATCAGTCTTTCCTTTATGTGGTTGGAATATAAAATACCAAGTGCATAAGGAATCAAAAGTCGGAAGCTTTGGCCATTTTTGTGACTATTGAGTTTCTTTCTTTTATTATTATCAAGAGATTTGATGATAAACACAAGCATTTACCAAGCCCAAATTGTGAAACACTCTGTAGATATTTTGTTAACATGTGGAAAATAAGCTCTTTCTTTTAGCAACTTACTTTGGTTTTCTTTTATTTTTATACTGCTAAGAAAGCACTCAGATATGTGCTGAAATATGTATTGCCTTATGGATTGCAGTTGGCAGGGAGTGTTAGTGTTAAAGATTCACACATCTCAAGTAAGACTGTATACATTTATATTTGTGTCAGGAAAAAAAAATAATAGAATTTAAAATCTTAAATTGTAACCAAAAGGCAGAATCATGGTATTTGGCCAGAGAGGTAGAAGCATCCTTCCCTGTTCCTTTTTTCTAAAGCTTAGTTTTCTAACTAAAGTTTTGGTAAACAAAAATTCCTTTTTTGGGAAGGGGGGATGTATTCTACTTTAATGTCTTTGATTGGAAAGAAAAGATAATGATATGGATAAAGCAATTTAAATCTAGTCTTAGGTATAAGAAGGTATTTCACAAACAAGTCAACACTCCCTAGATGTTGTTCTTATCTGAAATGTATTTTCTTTTTCAGTTTACTGAAATAATTTCTCCAGTTTCTGAGAATTTCCTTTGTATCCAGCTTTAGTATCGATATGACATCACACCAACAGTGACACGACTTGTTTACAAGAGGGTGGTGTAAACAGCACATGTTCTTCCTTAAAAAATATTTCTTGGTGAACTTCAACCGAAAAGGAAGAATGTATGTATAAGGAAGAACAGGAGATAATCTTTAGCATGTAGAGTACAATCTAAAGCAGAGGAGAAAGCAGTTGATCATGTTTTTGTATGTTTGCTTTTTTATTTTGATTAGCAAGTCCACTGTTTTCTTTTTCATACCTAATAAAGAATCTTAAAACTGTACATTGTCTTCATGTGAAGGTTATATGTGGCCTATTGCAGTGTGCCTTAATAGTTTAAAATCCGCCCTGGTTTGACATGAATTAAATGAGAGAAATATCATCAGGCAAGGGGAGGGAGAAAGAGAGAGAATGAGAACACTAATACCTGCCCCAACCTGTCTTAGTCAACTTTCTGATCTAGGCTGTTGTGACAGTCACTTGCTGAAAAAATTGTATTTATAGAATATAAAAAAGTCTCTCCCATCTTTTTGATTTGTGTTAACCTTACTTTTTTTACTACAAATAATAATAGTTTGAATAACACATTTATGATTGTACCTGACTATATTGCCAAATATTCATTTTCCTCTTGCATGAGAAATATTGTTTAGAACAATAGAAGCAAGTGAAAATAAAGTAAGCTCAATTCAGTCCTTTGGATTGTCATTTAGATCATGATTGCTAGCTGTACTCTGGTACTAATTAAAGACCTACATGATTATTTTTCTTAGGACATGGGAAGTCTTAGGAACAACTGTTTGAACACCCTAGTCTGGAAGGAGAGTCTTCTCCCAGAGCTCTCTGAAGCTGTGCATGGAAGGGATTCAGTTCGCAGATGTTAGTTCATAGAGAAAATCATCTGGGCAAAATAGGGTAAATATTCTGGATACAACCATGGCTTTGCTGCTATAGTCTCCTCCAGTTTCCTTGGGAGATGCATTGGTGCTTTGTGAAGCTGTGCAGTCATTGAAGGCTCAAAGTCCTGGTTTTTGTCATTAAAACCCTTGAGCTTAAACCCCAGCACCATCATTTATTAGTATGTTTGACCTTCTGCAAGCTATTTTGCCTCTCTGAATTTCAGTTTTCCGATCTGTAACACAGGCTAATATTGCCTCCTTTATAGAAATGTTTAATATCAAATAATGCATTAAAAGCACTTTAGATACTATTAATCCAAAGGCAAATGTCAGTTCTTATTGCTATGTGGTGCGGGGCATAGAGGTTTCCCCAGCATTCTCCTCAAAACCTGGCCCTTACATTCCAACTCGAAGCTCTTTGACGACAAGGACCAGATTCTGAATTTCTGTTGTGTTTTTTGTAGTACAGAAAGTACACATTTTTTACTTCGAAGACTGAATTGCTTCTTGATACCAAGTATCCAAATTCCTTGGAGCCACATAGTAGTAAGACAGTAAAGAAACAGTAGGGACTGTGTCATTATAATGTATGTAATTGATCATGTTATTTCATTTTAACATTTAATGAGTGCCTGATATGTACAAGGCCTCAGGCTAGATGTTGTCAGTTATGTAGAAGTAAATAAGGACTCCTTTCCTCAATAAGGCAACTTACTAGAAGAGACATGTGTTTCTAGTGGAGGAAATTAATATATGAGGCCAAATAAATGAATTAAGTACTAGATAGATGAATAAGACACATATTGTAAGAGATCAGGAGGAGGCTTTATTTGTAATGGGATGGGGGAAGAGGGTGATTGTTTGCAAAAGATGGTGAAAATCAAACTGTTGGACCTACAGAGGATTTTAATAGCCTAAGAGACAAAAATGAAAAATAAGAAAATGTATAGCATGCACAAAGATAGGGATCCATAAATATCACCGGGTTTGTCTAAGGAACTGTTCATAGTTGGATGGGGGATGCTAAAATATAGAGTGAGAAATTTCTCATAATTCCTTTTTTGTTCCCTAAGCTTTACTTCCAGATATTGATGGAGATATTTTAGAAAATCTCAAGTACACGTGAACAAATGAATAGCTAATATTTTTCAAAAAAAAAGAGAGCAACGATCTTTGAACTAATTTTACTTAGTTTAGGCTAACAAATATTATATTTATGTTTTTATTTAAAATGATGAGGATGATGGCTAAAAATAAAATGAACCAAGTTTTATGCATGTTACATTTTAACAAGTTGACTGTCTCATTGGAATGCACTGCCTTCTTGTTCCACATTTATTTTTGGAATTTAATAAGGCGCCTGTCATATCTGCCTCAAGGCTAAAAAACATCATGGGAGAGAAATCCCAAGTAGTGTCATGTTTGAGTGACATGGAGCCAATTTTATTTTATTTCCTTTTCATGGGTGGGTGATGGAAGTTAACTGGCCTCACTTCCGAAAGTGCATCGCTACCATCTGTTCTACAGGCCTTGTGCTGCTTAACTAGTAAAGGCATTGCCCAGTGACATTTGTTAGGTGGATTTGACTCAGAAGAACAGCAGAGGATTTTCATTAAAAAATTAATTCTGTGCATTTTACTGCAAAGCTCATTCTCATGATAGATTCTGGTACAGTGCCACATATCTCCAGAAGTGGGTCTCATTACCTGAGAAACTTGGGAAGGTAATAACTTCTTTATTTCTTCTTTGTGCTCCCAGAGCACATAATTAACATGCTGACTAGTTTAGCTCAACTCTCTATAGAATGAGGCTATGTGAATACAATGGAGATTCAGAGAAAGTGTGGCAAACAAGTATGGTTTTTGATTCTTATCCAGGGTAAGAGAAAACCTCTGTAATTTTCTGCTTCTTTCTTTTAAGTTGATGGTTAGTACAAAATGACTATTTTAGATAGAACCATAGTATTTTAGGGTTTAAATGGAACCAAAATATTTTTTAAAAGTTCAGAGATAAGACCAGGGGTAGGTGGTCACAGAATGATCTTGCAATGGCTGAGTTATTCATAAAATTAAAAATCATAGTTTGCTGAAGGATCTGTCTGATGCATAAAAATAAATTATGTACTATTCGATGGATATGCTATTGTAATGACTGAGATGAGCATTTCAAACATTTTATTAATTAAATGAGAATTAAGATCCACTTTTTTAGTACTGACTATCAGGAAGTAAGTTAGTTTAATAATGTGAACTTAAAATGTAAATATAGTAGTTATGTTAAATAATATATACTATAAATAAAGGCAATAATTTGTAGCTAGAAATCTCTTTCTACCTTTGTTATATGGGATTTCCTGCCTCTTGGGCAAGTGAAAAAGGAATAGCAAATCTAAAACACCGTTTAATGAGTTTGTGCCTTCTTGAGGACAAAGAAAAATCCATGAGCTCTTGCCTGTATCCCAGAAGATCCTTGAGGTCGGATTGAGAATTGGATTTGGCTTCAAACTATTGAGCATATATGTGTGTGTATGTATTTGTGTGTGTGTGTATGTGTGTGCATGTTAGTAAGAAGAAAGGGAACAAGTGTAGGAAAGTTTAATACTGAGATTGTGTGGTTACACTTACTTTAAACTCAACTATATAGTTGTATCATTCCTTGGTTGTATGGAAAAACAAATCACAAGAAGTCAGCTGCATTTGGACATGTTGGTACTCAACATTTTATTTCCTTTATTATGGAATTCCAAAACAATACTGTATAAATCCCCTAAACTATTCTGAAAGCTATCAAGCAAGCAATTTAGCAATTTTTTTGTAGACAATGAATTTAATTTAAATAAATGCTGTTTCTTGGGGAGAATGTGTCCCTTCATTACAGCTGGACTTCATCTTAACACAGGCTACCTCTTGGGGGTTGTAATTTTTCAGTCAAAGAAAGAAGAAAATTTATTGGCTGTTTGACTTCATTGATTGTTTGGTTCCCCAAACACTTTATTATTTAACAGGTCATTGACACCTGGTACTGAAAGTAGAAGAAGGGTGTGGTGAATTATATTCAGTTGAATGAAGAATTTAAGGTAAATTCTCCTGAAGAAAAAAAGATGGATCAAGTTTTAAAAATTTCACTTTTAGTAAACAATTGTATTTATGGTTTTAGTGGTTTTCTACCAAGAGATGAAGCATTCTGTACAGATTGAAGCCTTGAGCCCATGCCTCAACTTTAAGTTTTCCATGCTTAGAAGTGCTTTAACTTACATGATCATTAATGTTATTGCTGTGGACTTGTGTAATGCTATTCCCATGAGCAGCCCAGAATAGATCCGAAGCTTTCAGTCTAATCTTTATTCCTGGAGGTGTCGAGAGTGGTTTGTCATAGAGCTAGTAGAGAAATCAGCAAACTCAATTTATCTTTTAAGTGAGAAGATACTGTCTCTTTCTATAACATTTTAGAATTAGGCTATTCTGCTTAACAGTGTACTCTACACACGGAGGCTTAATAGAGTTTGTTGACAGTGATGAGAATAATTCTACATTCACATCCCAAATATGAGGCCATTTGCTATCCTTCAATTATTCTCTCACAGATATAATGGCTCCTCTTTCTTTGGTAAGAGTAATTGTACTATTTATAGAATATTTCCCTTACTACCAGAAATTCTGTGTACTAGAATCATTTTTCTTAACAGAAAGGAACTAGATTACCAACTTTGCAAATGCATGTGTTGTTCCTTTTCCCCTTGGGTTTTAATTTTTGTGGACCATTTCCCTTAGCTTATCAAAGCATCTGACTGACCTGGGTTTGAATCTCAGATTTGCCACTTACTAACACTTTGAAATTGAATAAGTAAAAGTATATTGTTAAATTAGTGACACTACTTCCTTAAATATTTGTGGAAGAAATATTACTGAATAAAATGTGTTTGAAAGTTCACTTGAGTATAAATGTTTCTGAAACGTGAGTTGACCAGTTTTTCCCTCATAAGTGTAAGGGGTTTTTATTAGATTTTTTTCTTTTAATTTAGACTTTTATCACAATGAGACATGGAATAAAAAAAGAACCTTTGCTGAATTACCTGGTAACAACCTTATGATAAAATATTGTTTGGTGACTTCTGTGTATATATTTTAATTGCTTTCATTTCAGATAATATTTCTTAAATGTTTGTGATCTATAAAGAAAGAGTCAAAGATCCATACAGGTATGAGGCATTAATGAAAAGCTCAAGACTGTAAGACATAATTACATGCTGCAAGAACAAAATTTTTATAGGAGTTTGCATAGAAAAAGGTGGTAGGTCTTCACAGGATACCAGACAGTACCTTTAAAGGGCCCTTAGCCAGAGCAGTCAGCCGTCTCTTCATATTGCAAGTGATATGTGGTTTCAGCTGAATAGTCTCATCTATCACATTAAAATGAACTTATTAACCTAAATTTTAGAAGTGACATAGTTTAAGGTTTATTAAATTTAAAAATTTTATGCTTGCCGAGGGACATAAAAAACACAAACCTAGTTTTATATTTGTGAATTCACATTTATATTTAATAATATAAAATAATTATCAATATTAGGAATCATAAAGAGTGTTTCTTTTTTAAAAAATCTTTCTTATACTAATCAAATTTGAGGATTCTGTCTGGTAAGTGTCAAAAATGCATGATCTGGGATATCCCATATTGGGCTTTCAATAAATGATCAGACTTTTCCCATTCTGTTGTCATTTCACAGGTGGAAATGCCTTCTCCTTTTCCCCTTTAATAGCTAGCCTCCTTCACACCTGCTGCTGGTGGCAAGGCATTGCTGGGTTCTGTATACCTACCATGTTTCCCTGAAAACAAGACAGGGTCTTATATTTATTTTTCCTCAAGAAGACACCCTAGGGCTTATTTTCAGGGGATGTGTTATTTTCCCCTCAAAGCCTCAGCTTGCAGCAAGCACAGGATGGCCGGGACATGACAGGGGGAGCCAACCTTGTTGGTGGGGCTGCCTACACCTTTCTGGTCACCTCTGTGATAGTAGCTGTCACGATGGGGAAGATAAGAAGGGCTGCTCCTCTTCTTTACCGCTCTGAAATGAAATACATAGGTTGTGCAGATACGCTGCGTAGCCACACCCATCACTAGGTCTTATTTTCAGGGTAGGGCTTATATTGTGGAAATGCTTAGAAATCCTGCTAGGGCTTATTTTATGGGTAGGTCTTATTTTCGGGGAAACACGGTAGTTAGTCAAAGTACAGTCTTTGGGTGCCATGACTGAGCTGTGCACATAAAACAGCAGCTGAGGCAGCCACAAAGTCTTTTCTTTCAGAATCAAACATTAATATGTTAATTGATTATTGTTGTCTGATTGTTTTGCTATAACAGAATTCCCGGGACTGGGCAATTTATAATGAACAGAAATGTATTTGGTTCACAATTCTGGAGGGGTTTAAAAGGGATTGAATCTGGTGTGGGCCTTCTTGCTGCATCATCTCATGGCAGAAGGGCTGAAAGGCAAAAGAATACACATGAGAGAGGGAGGAGAGGACACTCATCCTTTTATCAGGAACTCACTCCGATGATAATGGCATTAATCCATTTAAGACTTAACCGCTTCCTATAGGTCCTACTTCTCAACACTGTTGCAATAGGGATTAAGTTTCTATCACAGGAACATTGCAGGTCAACATTCAAACCATAATTCATTCCAGCAACAACTCAAAAGTCCAAAGTCCAGAGTATCATCTGAATCAGATATGGATTAGATTCAAGGCAGGATTCACTCCAAGACAAATTCTTCTCCAGCTGGGAGCCTGTGAAATTATCAAATTAAGTGCTTCTAAAATACAATGGTGGGACAAGCATTGGATAGACATACCCATTCCAAAAAAGAGGAATAGGCAAGAATAAAGGAGTAAAAATGGGTGTACCAAGTAAGTCCAAAACTCAACAGGAAAAACAACATTATGTCTTAAAACTGGAGTATTAGCTCTTTTGACTCTATGTTCCACATTCTGGGCACACTGGGATGAGAGCTGGGTCCCCAATGCCTCAAGCTGCCCTGTACCTACAGCTTTGCTGGGCTCAATCCATTCAGCAGCTTTCAAGGATTGGAGTCTCATTCCTGCATCTTCCCCAGGCTGGAGTTGCATGCGGGTGGCCCTACAACTTTGGGATCTGAGAGGCTGCCCCACTCCTATGGCTCTATGAGGCATTCTCCTAGTGGAGATTTTCTGTAGTGGCTTTGCCCTGTGGCAGGTGTGTCTGGTCCACCAGACTGTGCAATACATCCTTTGAAATCTAGTGGAGGCCACCATGGCCCCATGGCTCTTCTATTTTATGCATCTGCAGAATTAATGTCATGTGGACATTACCAAGATTTACAGCTTAAAACTTCTGGAGTGGTGGGTGGAGCTGCACCTGGGCCTACATGAGCTACAGCTGGGGCAGATGAAGGGCGCTGCATTGGAATTCAGGGAGCAGGGTCCCAAGGTGGCCCAGGGCAGGTAAATGCTGGGGTCCCACAAGCCCCCCTCTTGAAACCTGGCCCTCAAGGCTCTAGCTTGCCTGGAAAATCTCTGAAATGCTTTTGTGGTTATTCTCCTATTGTTTTGATGAATACAACCTGGCTTCCTTCTATCCATACTAATCTCTTTAGGAAAGGGTTGCTTGGCCACACTGAGTATCCTCTCTTAAACATGTTTTTTTTTTTTTTTTTTTTTTTTTTATTCTTTACATGGCCAGGCTGAAAATTTTCAAAATCCTTCTGTTCTGATTCTCTTTTAATTATATATTAAACAGAAAGGTTTAATAAATGAATTCTAACTGGTTCTAACAGTTTAGAAAAGGTGAATTACTCTATTTGACAAAAGAGCATTAAATTAATTTACATGGATAATTGTATTAATCTTCAAATTATGCTAGTTTGAAAAATATTTGGGTGCACTGATGTTGGCATTATAGATGTGTGTGGAGCATTTTAAGTTAAAGAGAACTGGGAAGTATTAACAAGCACATTTTTGAGAAGTAAGCACAGAATAGGAGTTCTCAGCTAGCATGTCTCTGTGTTTCTCCAGATGGCCAACAGATGCTTATATTTGCTTCTGAAGTACACAGTTTCAACCTAAAATTTTGACTTTAATGAGAATATTAGAAAAATAATTGTGGTTCCACTCATGAATTGATGGGCACTTGGGCTGATTCTACATCTTTGCTATTGTGAATTGTGTGGCAATAAACATTTGAAAGCAGGTGTCTTTCTGATAAAATGACTTCTTTGTCTTTGGATAGATATCCAATAGTGGGATTGCTGGATTGAATGGTATAATAAGTCTTGGGACTTTAAAAAGGTGAATGTAGAAATTAACAGTAAAGGTTCATAGAAGCCAAGCAAGTATTTCTACAAGTTGAGTTATGTATTAAGTACACTTGTGTGGGAGGGGCATTAAAATCAAATCAATTAGAGAAAAGTGATTTCTCCAGAAGTTATTAACATAACAAGCTATATGATATAAATTGAAGAAATAAATTTAATATTTATTGAATAGTTCTGTTCCAAAAATATTCTTCTTAAATTTTGTCTTGTTAAATACTACGTCTGGTATTTTCCACTATACTAGCATTATTATGAGATGTATGTCCCAATCTGAAACAAAATTTTCCCCAGGTGGGAAGAATCCAAAGCAATTTGGGCAATAAAGATTATACAATGTTAGTGATGAGCCTGTATGATTTTAAAATGGTGAAGATCAGAATTATTCTCTTTTTTGCCAGTGAGAAATAGTGATATTATCAGTGGGGCAATGGCATATTCTTCCATTCTAAATATTTGGGTTATTTCCATAATATAGCTTGTGATTTTGCTAGAGAGAAATGTGGATTCTGAGCTCTAGATCTAGACATGATAAACTAGAAATATTGGCAAAGGAATGACCTAGAAACAGTAATATACACTAATAATGTTTTAAAAAACCCTTATCTATTTGAACATATTTGAAATATGTTGTTCAAAATAATAAAGAAAAAGGATACATATTGGACATATTTTTATTGTGATATTGTGTTTTAATATTTTGCTTAATCACTATATTTAAAGAGACCTTGACAAACTATCTTTGATTTTGTTTGAGAAGGCAATTAAAATATCACTTTGCTTTTTCTTTAATGATATAATTTTCTGTTCTTCTAGTGAATAGTGATTTCTATATTAAGTAATGTATTCATGTTTTAATTGGATCAATACAAAGCTTAATTTGTCTAACACAGTAGATATTTTCCAGAGAGTAAACAGAGGACTAAACCTTAGAAGAAGCTTTATAATGTGTTAAGTAGTTAAAACATTTCTTTTTTGGCTTTTTGAGAGAATTATGATTTTGGCCACCTACTCTAAGCTTAGAATTTAAAATCTGAACACTAAAGCACCAAAGATTCTTATTTAGGGTCTTATGCAATGTTCAAGTTGAATACCTTTCAGAACTGTTTGAAAGGAGAGTAGATTTGTTCTACTTTTTAAAGTTTGGTTTTTTTATAAGTTGTTTAATTCTTAATAACTTTTCTGTTTGTTGCCAAATCAGAGTGAAAAGTTAACGCAGTGCTGGTATATTTGTCAAAGGCCCACTCTGTTCTAGGCACTTATTTCACTTAGTTTTATTTAACCCTTATTTCTGTATTGAACCACCATTTTCATTTGACAGAAGAGGAAACCGAGGGTCAAAGGGGTTAAGTGTCTTGCTCCAAGTTACCCAGAAAAAAAAGTGGCAGAATAAGAACAAGGTCCCGTATCTGCTGACCCAAGGTCTAATGACTTTTCCATTAAACTTCAATTGCCAATTTTGTGTGTAATAGGGGCAGGTTACTGTATCTTTTCTTAGAGAGAAAAATATTCTGAAATGTAAAATTTAAATTGTACTGTTAAAGAGAACTGGAGAAGGTGAGACTTTTTCACTAAGATCCCAAAGATCTAGAGAAGTAAAATACAGATTAACACTGGGGAGATTGGCATTTCTTTTGGTAAAAGAACATAGAAATGTAAGATTACCCAGTGAAATATGAATTTAAGGGAACAAAATCTTTTTGAAGGTTTTTCAAATCAAGTCACATGAGTCTAAAATGTTGAGAAAGATTTTCATTGTACCTGTAAATATAAAGAGTTTGTAGTGTGAAAATTTATAGGAATTCATAAAGCGAGCCTTGTGTAAAATGTTTCATGAAATAATTCAACTAGTGAGTAGAACAGTTTAGTGAGTAGATTTAATGTAGACAGTGAATATATTTAAGCCCCATTCTTTGGAGTTCTTAACCATGTGACCACAAATCTCTACTGCCACCTTGTGGTAGTATATGTATTTCAGAGAGAGGTTCTGGGAGAGAAATTAACCTCTGAAGTGCTGAGAAGTACAATAAAAGATGTCTGGTGGTAGATAAACTCTCAGTTTCTGAACTCAGGAACCAGATAGGTTTGGGGAACATAGGATTTCTTTTTCTGGAGTTATTATAGAAATTCTTATTGTAGCAATACAGGAACATCATGTATTTGGAGATCAAAGCTATTGTACAGACATCACAGAGTAAAAACCATGAGGAAATGTAGGAACTGAATTTCATTTCAGATTCTTTTGTGTTCATAATGGAAGAAGACATTCTGTTTTTAAGAGGATCCTAAGCATCCAATACAATTCTCATCTGGAAAATACATTTTATTTTATTTTGTATAAAGCGATGAGAAAACAGTCTTGCCAAAAGAAAATCCTATGGTTGTGCGAGAATGGAAGGCTTTCAGTTATTTCTTTACATTTAGCTGCGTTCATAAACCTGACTAATGGTGTTTCTGTCTGGAGGTTGAGTAGTTACTTCAGGCTGCAAACTAGCTTGTTGTCAGCTTTGAGCATGAGGTTAAATTATCACATCAAAAAAGGTCTTTGATTCCAAAATGATCCATTATTGAAGCTCTGTATGTGATAGCTAAAGTGTCTATAAACTCATTAACCAAATGAAGCCACCTAATTGTTAACAGTTGATCAGAATTTTTTTTTCAGGTGCCAATGGTCCTCTTGTTTTAATTCCACTAGAAAGAATGGGATTAATACATCAAATTAGCATGACAGCAGATGACAAATAAAGACAAAGCTAAAATTATTTCTATTTCATCATCTAGAAATATTAAAAACATCAATACTTAAGTTTTGTTATCACTTATTTTATGTTTTATAATGATCAAGAATATTTGTAATGTATCTTTGTGCTAAAAACAAGTCTCCACTAATTACAAGGTATGTGATTTGGGCAAATTATTTAATCCCCTTTTTTAATGCATGATGGAGATAACAGCAACATCATAAAGAATAAACAGGTGTAATATAAGTAAAATTCTTAGTGTTCTTCTCAATAAGTATATGTGTATATGAAAATAATAAACAAAAAAATCTCTTTTATTCAGCAGAAACATCTTGACATCTTCTTATATCTTATTTAACCTAAAGATGGTTGGAGGGCCTTAAGCATTAGTGCAGAAATAATATTATATAGTGCTTTATTTGTGGAGAATATTGATGGAGAAATAAGTAAATACGAAGAACCTAGGCCCAGGAGAGGCTTTTGCGTAGAGCAGAGTATGAAACCAGGACTCTCCAGGAACACCAAAACAAACAAACCTTGGAAATATCTGGGTAAGCTATCCATCTTTATCTCAGTGATCTTCATTGTGTGTACCCAGTGATTTCTCAGGCAGTTTTTAGAGCCTTTTTGAAAATGGTCTCCAAATTATGCACGAATACAACACTGCTAATGAAAGCCCTCATAGAATGCAACTCATTAGCTCTCACTTTCTTGCTAATCCACAAATTCTATCCTTCTTGCTGGACACCTGGTGGTCCACCCCTGCCCCACCCCCATATCTCAGCAGAGATGTAATTGCCAAGGCCTGGAGCGAGGTTTCATATTACCTAGATGCATGGCTTATGCAAACTCTTCCATGAGACTGTCTGTTGTCAATAATTAAGAGCTATCAAAACGCTTGGCTAATTTATACTTGATAATCTGAAATGAGGGCCCCTGTGATCACCAGCTTCTGTCTTATTATTTAAACACACATAGTGCAAAAAGCAGACTGGGGCTGAAGCAAGCCATATCAGGGAAAAGATTGGCTTTTCAACAGACAGTACCTAGCCAAAGGTTGTGAGCAAGTAGAGCACAAGGGAGAAACACATCCCAGTGAGCAGTCTTTATTGCTAAGAAGCTTCACAGAGCAGGTGGGATTTTAGAAGTTCTTTTGAACAATGAGCTCAGAGGACCTGGTAAGATTTAATTGGCAAGCTGTTGTAGTCAAACGCAGAGACCATGAAAATGGACATGCATTTTGGACTTGAGGAGGGAACTAGAGCAATATTTCAAAAAGAATGACTGCTAGAAATAATAGGAAATCGCTATGTATTGACAGAAAAGAGATAAAAGTGTTAATTTTTGGAAAATGCAAACTCTCAGTAAAAATAAAGAAGGACAATATAGTCTGTACATAAACAGTGAAAAACACTAGCAAAAATGATTGAACTTGGGTTTTCTGCAACATTAGCCTAGCATAGGATTGACTACCTACCCAATCTGATTATTGTGCAGAATTCAGGGCATTTATGATTTTCTAATGCCAGCTTATAAGGTGAGAGATCAACTGAAGATGTTGTTACGAAATTTTTCAATCATATTATGGCTTAAGGTCAATGGTACATATTGAGAAAAAACAAAGTGTAATAATGAGGAATAGCGTTGTAAAAAATTTTTGATAATAGTATATCAGGATATGTTATTGGACTCTATCTAATAAATAAAATGCTTTGTTATAATGGTATTTAACTGTTTAGTTCATATTCATTTATATGAAGTTCAAGTGAAAGTAGCTGGAAATTTTATGCTAACCTTAAAGTTAAAAGCAGGACTACTGCTGGTTTAAAAAAAATTAGAAAATATACAAAGTAAGCTGTGAGAAAGGAGATCATGGGTGTTGTAGGAGCTTAAGTCTTATATTACTGTTCACATAATCATATATTCTTCCTCAATTTTCTTAACTTTAAAAGTTGGGAAATTATACTCTTTTATTTTTCTCAGAAGATCTGATCATTTTAAAAGTCCAGGGAAGTATTCCGAGTATTTTAATACTTCCCTTTGCTGGATCCTCTTCTTCAAAATTCTACCATTAGAGTCTAGCACAAATGCTTCCACAATGATTTTTTGACTATAAATAAGCTAAATCTCTCTTCTCAACTTCCAAAGTATCATTCTTTGGGAATTTGTCCCTTTTATCCATGTATGGGTATTTATGTACCTATCTTCCCAATCAGGTTGATATGAGGACAAAATTTCTTCTAATTCATGGGTGCTTTGTAGGGAGTTTCCTCACATACAAACCCTTCATCACTAGCTGTTGCTGTCCACTCTTTCTTTCTTTCTTTTTTTCTTTCTTTATATATTCTCCCATTTTAAATTCCGATTATGCTAAACTACTGATTAAGCTCTGCACACTCAATTCACTTTTTCTTGGGTGGTTCTTTTTGTGCATGTTTCCTTGGCTAAGTTCTTCACAGCCTTCCATTCTCACTTGCAATCTTACTTCCTTTTGAAAGTCCTTCCTGATACTCTCCTCCTGTTCATATCCAACTTAATTATCTTCCTCTGTGTTCTCAAAAAATTAGACAACTCAAGTTTCTCAATAATTGAGAAAGTTGTACGATTTCTCTCAAAGTTCTCAGATTCTTCTGCTGTTATAGTCAGCATTTTACACAGCTGTTATTGCCTGTTTTCTTGTCTGTCTCCTTCAGTAGAATTCCTCCTCTAGATGAGAAGCACATGGCTCATGGTAGTGTTCAATAAATGTGAAGGGATGATACAAGAATTAGCATCAGTATAATGTAAGCACCAGGAAAGCTGGGACTTTGTTCTGTACAACCCTACATCTGTGATGCTTGGAACAACATCTGGCCCATAGTCAATCTCAAGTAAAATAGTGGGTGAATGAATCAATAAATAAATGAAAGAAAATAGTGTGCATTTTAAAAAGACAACTATTGATTATTAAGAGGTTGTGTCATAAATACAACTGTAGCTAAAAGGAAGTGCTAAAAATTTAAATGGTGACAAAAAGATACACGAGAGTCAGTAGAACTTAATATTTGGAAGTAAGTAAAATAAAGATCAGGACCAAAAAAGGATGATTACATACAAGCTGCTGTTCTTTGACGAATAAACTCTCATTCTCTGAAAATTTACCTTTGCATTTCAACAGCTGACAACAATAAAAGGAGTAAGAGGTATGAAAAATTACATGTCATTTTACAATCACTTCCGTGCTTTGTCTGTTTGTTCCATTGTGATGGTTCAGATGGTTCCATTTGACCCCAACCTCTAGCTGTTCCAACCTCAGAACCAATATTTATTGCTACATATGGGCTATGCATGGCAGCTGCAAAATCCAGATGCCAAGCTTTGGAATGTATTTTTATGGCAGCGCCATCTGGGGCTCTGGCCAGCCTCTTTATTGTCTCTTGAATGTTTACACTAATAGCTTTGCTGGGCTGTGGCACTACCTGTGGGACATGCTGAGAGTCAGACCATTTATGAGATCCTCTTGTCATTCCAGTTAGAATTTCCCTTTAAATGACTCTCACATGCTATCAACTTATTCCTTTTAATGTATCTGCAGTGGCCTACGAAAGTAATAAAATAGGTGGTCACTGAGACTAGGAAAGAACAGGAAATGTTTTCACAGCAGTGGGTCTGTGTCATTCATGGATTCTCAGCAGCCCATTTGTGGATTTGGGGGGGAAATACAGTCTTCCAATTTATTCAACATATTATTTTGCATACATGTCATTGAAATGGAAGACATACATTATTAGAGGCCTTTATCCAACTCACTGAAATAGCATAGTGATCTCTAATTGAGGTAATAATACTCCACCATACACCTAAACAGTATTTTAATTCAAGTGAAAATGAAAAAAAACAGATTTATTTTCAGCAACCTATGGGTTGAGTTGTTTGAAGATTCACTTGCATCTTAGAATGGATAAAATGACTATTTGTGATCCTTATTACCATTATTTAAGAAATTCTTCAAAGGTGCATCAAGTTGATTCACTGTTTTCATTTGCAATAAACCCATCGTTTTAAATGAAGCAACACAACACAAAGAAGATTCATCTCAAGCAACAATTTAGGCCATTATATCCAGCAAGGGGGATTGGCTCTGGGAGTTTAAGTGACTTATCCAAGGTCACATAGGCCATAGATCCAGAGTCAAAGTGAAGATGAAGTTTGTCCAATTATTTGATGACAGTAGGGCTGGCAGGAGAGTCAATCCTGATAATCGAGTCCCTGAAATGATGAAATGACCTAATAATTGTGCAATGTCTCTTTTACTTTCACTGCTCTGACACTTGTTCTGCCCCAGTGGGTAACCTCACCTTTTGGTGGTGGCTTTGGGGGCTGGGGATATGGAGCAGGACTGCAGTCAGATAACGAACACAAAGGAAACTGTATTTGTTCAACCTCTTGGAAACCTCCTCCTGGTAGCTGTGTTTCCTGGGAATTTCACTACAAGGCTGCCAACCCAGAATTAGTGATGAAATGAGGTACTCCCAGGCTTATGGTTTCTAATCAGCTTGTCACATATCCACAAGGTATTTCAGGGTGGAGATTGCATGTGGGAAAGCAGTTTCCTTGGATATCTGCCTCTACTTTCTGTGTCTAGAGTAGAAATGAGGTGCTTTGTTTTAAATAAAGCCAAATAAGAAGACAGAGATGTGACTTTCACACATGCCTGTATCAAAATGGCAAATATGTGCTTGGAGAACACACAAGAGGCTCACAGAAGCAGCCTTACGGGTTATGTAGCCACTTAAGAAAACAGCCACAATTAGATCCAAGGGAAGGATGATTCTCTCTCCAAAGACACTTTAAATAGGCACGAACTGTTAAAGCTTTTCTCTAGACTGAGGATAGACCTTTTTAAATGATATTTAGTCTTGGAAAGAACATGATGTATTGCTACAATGTGTTGTCAGTTCTCTAAGGAAATGACATAAAAGGGAGCTTTTATTGTGGCTTAATCCTTTGTTCTGAAGAATCTGTGCTTTTATATTCAAGAATATATTTCAGGCCGGGCGTGGTGGCTCACGCCTGTAATCCTAGCACTCTGGGAGGCCGAGGTGGGAGGATCGCTCAGGGTCAGGAGTTCGAAACCAGCCTGAGCAAGAGCAAGACCCTATCTCTACTAAAATAGAAAGAAATTAATTGGCCAACTAAAACTATATAGAAAAATTAGCTAGGTGTGGTGGTGCATGCCTGTAGTCCCAGCTACTCAGGAGGCTGAGGCAGTAGGATCGCTTGAACCCAGGGGTTTGAGGTTGCTGTGAGCTAGGCTGATGCCACGGCACTCACTCTAGCCTGGGCAACAAAGTGAGACACTGTCTCAAAAAAATAAAAAAGAATATATTTCAATCCAAAACGATGAAAATATTACTATTCATATATTGACAGTGAAATACTAAGATACGCAGATACATATACTCATATATGCATGCATGTGTGTGTTGGGGGTGCATGCAATTTTTTAATGGGTTCATTACATCTTTTGGAAGGAGTCAATGCAACTATGGCAAAACCTCTGGTTGCTCTGTGGCCAAAGGAATATATTTCTGATTTCATCTTTTGTGTGAAAGAGATAGGAGAAAAGTTTTTAGCACTCTAAAATATCCTTAAACTGACTGATGCATTCTCAAATTCTCTGAAAAATAGTGGCTTAGAGTTGCCCACCTAGTAATTTTTGCCACTTCAAATTTGTACATTCTTTTTCTTGTTGGAAAATAAGTATGTCACATAACTATTGTGGTTTGACACAAATGTATCACTGACTCCATCATTTCGTACAGTAGCTAGAGGATATCTTTTCAATGAAGGTCAAACAAATAGACATTCTCAAGTGAATCTATAGGTTATATGTTGTGGATAATGTCCAGTGATAGAAAAACACAGCAGATAATGCTACTATTTTGTCTTTGTTTTGAAATCTATATTTTGCAAATTGAAAAATGGCAAGATTGTGGTGCTTAAATTGCTAGAGACTAACAAGGAGTGAAAAAAGTAGTGAGTTAAATGATCAATTGGAACCAGATTTTTATTGCATAAGTACTCACAAATGGATACTTGTGCTGATAGGTGTACTGGGAGTTGTGCATTCACAAGAGCATTCTCTCCATAACCGTCTTTGGATAGTCCTTGGCTATACATACTTGTAAGTAATATATTGCTACCGAAAAAATCCCTTAGGGTACTCCTGAAGGGACCAGCTTCAAGTTGAACCTAAAAGTAAAGAATAAGCATACCCCTCCTACACACTCACACACACACACACACACACATACACACACAAAATATCCAAAAATATCTAACAAAAAACTTTCCAGAAGAAAAAAATATGTTTTTAAAAATCCCTAAAAGCTACTTGGAAAGTCATGCATATGTTAATCATTGTCATTTAGCATCATAAGTTGGAGTTGGAATATAATAAAATAGGCAGGTCTGACCCTCCCTTGTTCCCCAGGGATTACAGTAAATCTGAGAGAGTAGATGAGGTTGATGGTGATGATGGTAATGAATGTGATGAATGTGATGATGGTGATAGCTACCTTTATTGAGTTTTTGCTATGAGCCAAGTGTCACTCTAAATACTTTCATTATTGATTCATTTAATCCTCATAACTGTTCACTTTATATCTGATAACACCAAAACACAATATCTAGATTGTTAAAGATCACACAGTAACTAAATGCAAGATTCTGTTTTCTGTGTTGTGGTGGAATATCATGGATCTCAGTGGAACAAGCTTCAAATTGATTTGTAGGGTCATCAGATCAGGTGAGGAAGTTCTGAATTATGGTGGTAGAAAAAAGTTCCATTCCAAATATATAAAATTTATATATATATATAAAATATATAAAAATTATATAAGTAGTTATAAAAACATAAGATGGTTTATGGATCTTAATCTATATCTAAACTGAAAGTTAAAAGATCCAGAAAAAATTCTACTTTTTAGTTTTATTAGTATTATTTTTTAACAATCTCTGACATTGTTCATCGTTGGTCAAATTCATCCCCATCTTCCTTTATTTTGCACCAAACTGGTTTTGCACAACTGCTATTTTTCATGAACTTCTGGATTTTTTCCCTTTTCTGTTTGTTTACATTTGGAGAAAGGTTGTAATGTCCATCCATACTTTTCCTGTTTTACTCAGGTTTACTCTCAGCTATCACAGGAATGTTAACTTTACATTATTATATTTTTTTCCATTTTATAAAAGACCTATGTCTGCTGAGAGGAGGAATATCCTTCAGTTTCTCAACTTGATCCTTCTAGGAAAGTCTGTAGTATTGTTGTTTATTTGCTTTTGCCATGACCTTCCACCCCCATTCATAATCTTTTTGAATCACAACTTATACTATGGCTAGTTTGAGTATATAGTTGCACATATAGGACAAAGACTTTTCTGTCTTTGTCCCTTTAATACTTTCTGTTTCTTTGATATTTTTATAAGTCATTGCAGTACTTCTGACAAGTCAAAATAGAGAGCTGTCTTTCTATTTATAAATGAAGAGTGTAGTTAAGATATTATATTTTAACATTTTAAAAACTAAAATGCCATATAAGGCCACTATTACTTCAGGTGTATTACTGTATAAAAATCTCTTTAGGCCAGACACAGTGGCTCACGCCTGTAGTCCTAGCACTCTGGGAGGCCGAGGTGGGAGGATGGCTCAAGTTCAGGAGTTCGAAACCAGCCGGAGCAAAAGCGAGACCCCGTGTCTACTAAAAATAGAAAGAAATCAATTGGACAACTAAAAATATATAGAAAAAATTTGCCGGGCATGGTGACACATGCCTGTAGTCCCAACTACTCGGGAGGCTGAGGCAGAAAGATTGCTTGAGCCCAGGAGTTTAAGGTTGCTGTGAGCTAGACTGACACTACGGCACTCTAGCCCAGGCAACAGAGTGAGACTCTGTCTCAAAAAACAAACAAACAAACAAACAAACAAAAAAACCCCTCTTTATTGCTGTTCCTTCAAAAATACTTTGAACAATTAGAAAATTGTCTGGGTAGACAATTGCCTATTTTCCTACTTACATACTGAATTTGGTCACTTAAGCTGATGGAATTGGAATATGATACCAAATAATTATTGCAACTCAAAAACTGATTTATTTTAATGTGTTCCAAAAGCTTCATTATATTATATGATTCATCCTTACATCCCTATGACATAAAAGAAGGGCAGACATCATATTATTCCTATTTTCCAATTGAAGAATCTGAGAGAGGGAGACGGAGGCACTTGTCTATGGTTATGCAGCATGTCAGAGACAGGAGTAGCCATAGATGCTACATTCATTCACAGCCAATCTACTCCTCTTTCCATTAGTCCCTAACCTCCTTAATTCTTAAGGTATAGGCCATTAGGGGATTGATCTTTTGGGAAAAATAACATCTGTTTTAAAACTGGATGCCTTTTACAAGTTTATGTGTTTTGATATAATTTTAATAAGTATATCATTGCCTGCTTTCTTTATCCAATATGATATAAAAGTGAAAAAAATACACTTACAGAAATGAAATGAAAATAATAAATAAAGCCCTCTTCCATTTCCATTATTCTAAGTCATGCTCCTTGAGACTTCAATCTCAATACGATGTTAATAGAACCATTAGATATGATTCATATCATACATAAGACACTTATATTGACAATTTCATCTTGACCAAGGGTCAATGGATCCATTACAATGCAAATCTTACTGTATACTTTCCATCTAAATCAAAAGAATTTTGTCTTGTGTCCACTCTAATATGTTTCATGAACTAGAGTCCAATCTCAGACATGAAGTACACATCTGTTTCTCATACTAAATCATGCCTGTGCCTATTTGCTTTCAATTTAAAAGGTAATTAATTAAGTTTTACATCGATAGACTACTTTGGAGTATTTGAAGAAATGCACAGGGTTTATGGGAATCTGCGTTTGTCCTTTCAATACATACTAACCCACAATTTCCTTCATGGATATATATCTCTTAATTTGGGGGGCATATATAAAGCTATTCTACACATTTGGTCACATGCAAAATCAGGACATTTTCCAAAAGGATACCTGACCCAGCCTTATAAAGTATAAGAACAAACTGAGGTTTCAACCAGTTTTTCAGATAAGCTGAATAATATCTAATTAGGTACAGAAATTTATTTAAATTTCCTCTTTTCCCCATGCTATTTGTTTCTAAGCTTTCTATCTTCACCTCTTTTTCTAGCACTCTGGGGCATCTCTGAATCCTTCCCTACTTAGTGCTCTAGACAGCATATGAGTTGAAATCCATCCTTGATGTGGACAATCACTGAGCTTGCTCCTGGCCACCTCAAAGCTTCAGGATGATTCTGATCTCCAGTTATCCCATCCATTTTCTTGTCTGTACTGTTTTTCTTCTTTAACTATGCTGCAGCTTCTCTCCATCTCTGTACCACAACAGAAAGACATGCTGCCGGTGAGGGCTTCTTGTTAAAGATGAGGTTAAAATAGCTTGGAAGTGGCTGAACACATCACACAGAAGCGCCTTCTCTCCCCTAGGTTTCTGTGACAGTGCAGCTGCCCTGTCATCTCATGGCACTCTTCCGTCTTCTTTTCTTTTTCCTTGGAAAGTTGGGTGGGGGCAAACTTTGGACCAGACAGAACTGTGTATAAATCCTTGTTCTACCAATTCTCACTGTGTGATCTTGTGCAAATCCCTTAATCTTGTCTAATCCTCAGTTTTATCTGTAAAATAGTGATAATAATTACCCACATCAGAAGATTGGTGTAAGAATTAAATGAAGTGATTTATATAAGGGTCATAATGCCTGACTCAAAGTAAGTGTTCAAACATGTGATTAGCTTACTCCTTCTTTGATTTCATTTATGTCACATTTTCCCCAAAACACACTACTTTTGTGAAAAAGGGAGCTTGACTCTTTAAGCATACCACCAGCCAAGCACAACCTGATTAACTTTTTCAATATTTATTTGTTTTCAGAAATGTTTGCTTCTTGTGGATTACCAAGAACTACATACATTTTTCATCTTTTAGATATGAAAGACATTCTCAGACTCACAAACCATTAATTTTTTGTGCAAAAATACTGAAAAATAAATGTTCAAAGATTATGCGATGATACCAACTACTGAATTTACACAAAAAGGATCTTAGTTGAGATCTAGATTGTATGCTGGTTCAAACTTGCCCAGGACAAAGTTTCTCTCTATGTAAGTGGCAGTCAAAAATACTAGTTGCTTTAGTGCTGAAAGTCTTCATTTATACATGGATAACAGTTAAAAATGCAAAGTACAATAGTCCAAAAAGTTTTCATTATCAAGCCAGCTATTGGGCATCACAGGGAAACTCAGCAAAAAGACATGGTAAGTTAATGGGTTGAAATGTTTCATGTTCTCAGGTTCCGTTTCTCATAGGTGTTCTTACCCCCTTCCCTGCTCCTCTGCTACTATCTAGGACATACTCCAACAGTCTGAAAAAGACAAATGTATATTTGAAAGAACTAGGGTATCTATTAGTGGGTAAGCCTGATCATAGGAGGAAATTCTAGTGTGGAAAAGACAGGTCGCAGTATGGGGCAGAAGTGAACAAGAATAAATAAAACAGTTTATTTGTAAGTGGGACTGATCCCTCTTGCTCATGCATTAGTGCTTGGCTACAGGAGAGTAGTAATTTATTGATGCAGATGGCTATGTAAAGTGCATGCAATTTGTGAGGGGGCTTGACCCTTGACTGATGGGCCATATGTTGTAAAGCCCTAGGGGCATCATTTGCCTCAGCTCTCTTCCTCTCTCTGTCTCTGCACCTATGGTCCTTGTTCAATCACCACATATTGAACTATAGACTTACTAACTCCCCCAATAAATCTCCAACTAATGGCTCACAAAGGCCATAACTTAACCCTTTCTACACAACAGCACATTATTTTGCATCATGATCACACTCAGTGAAATAAAAGATAAATATTATATGACCTGCCTAGAATAGGAAAGCAAATTGTTGTAAAATGCCATTCCCTGCTGGGTATTCACTGTATTTGGATGTAGTAGAGTTTGCTTTGAGCTTGCTGAATTATATCATTATTATTCTGCCATGTTATAATTACAGCTTACTGTTATAACATAATTCTTAAATACTGTTAATACACCACACTAGAGAAACATTTAATGTTTTTTAATTAGCTTCTTTTGTCTGGGCCTTCTTTTTTTCTAGTAAAATATGGAACATATGCTCAATGAAAAATGCATATATTTTAATTCACATGTAGAAGCAAGTTTTTAAAAAACATATTAGGGCATTTGTATGGAATAAAAACAAAGTACAGTGTATGTTTCAAATACTTACTGTGCTCTGATATTTCAACAGAGCCAATTCCAGCAGAAAGCCTTCACACCATGAAATTATTCATTCTCAACTGCAGCAATGGGATTTCCTTATAATGTAGGCTTTCTGAGTCCTATATGCCACCTGAAAAAGAGCTTAGGAAGCTAAGACTTGAAAAAAAGTTCCTACGGATATATTAACTTAGTTTTTTCCATAAAACAGAATAAAACTGAAGAAATAATGCTCTTCAGGGATGTAGGCATCAGGACAATTTGTCTAATAATAGGAAAGCCAGTCAGTTGGCACATGCTTATTCCTGTCACTTGGATAAGAAAGGAGAAGGTGTCATCCCTGGAAACTTGAGACAACATCACTGTAGGCAAGAAGCAGTGCTAAGCCAGAGCCTAAAGTCTAAAGTCACATTTTCATGTTTACTCACTTTCTACTTTTATGGACACAGTTCTTGGAAGATTTGGCAACAACTGAGAGAGCCTTGAGGCATGTAGGAAGAATGCAAAGAGCCACATACACTTGGCTGGACCTCTAGGCTTTACCAAGGCATAGCCCATCTATGCAAATAGTAGTAAGAGATTGTATATCTCGCTATTTTGTGTGTTTGTAACATTAAATAATTGGCTTCCCATAAAACAATCTTCTAGATAGCTTGCTACTATAGTATCATACATGGTGTGTGTATGATACATTTTATATAATGGCTCTGAGAATCATATAGTAGGTATATAATGTTTCATTTTTACCAGATTTGGTTTTATTTCCTTTATTGGAATAAAAAAATAGATTTCATAATTTTTTTCTCCTAACTCCTAAATAATGAATAATTTCTTACACTATAAGGAAAACTCAGTTCTCTGAGCCAATTAAAAGAAAGATGAAAGAAAACTCCACTTATACATACACTGTTAAAATGTTAATTTTTGAGTCACTAGTCTTAGCAACACGGACAACTGATGTAGAAAAATATTAAAATATACAGAAAACAAGTCATTGTCTTCTGTCTTAAATTCAGTAGACTTAGCGCATCCAATGTAGCCAAAAAATAAATCAGCATAAATAAACCATGCATTCACAATTGAATTTCAATAATTTAAACATAAATCCGTTAGGCTTTGATACATCTTTTTCCACATGGGGTTTTCTTTTGGATTTTTGCACTCCTAGCCTTCATTTAGAATTCATCTGCAAGTCACAAGTAAATAGAGTTTCCAGAAACCTTTAATAAACAATCCCCTTTGAGGTTACTGTTCCATAATTTAAGGAATTCCAATGATAACATGGATGACAAGGGGTTTTCCAAGATATGGGGGATAATATATCTGCCTATAAAAGGAACCAACATTTTAAAGCATAAATTGCCAACTTTCCTACATGTAGAATGCACAAGGGATGGTCATCTATAATATATGCATTTCTGATGTTGATAACAAGAAAGGATGAATTGCTGATATTCTGGTTCCCATGTATTCGAAAAAATGTGTTCCCATGTATTCGAAAAAAAATCTCAGTGGGTTTCAGAAAATGTGTTGAGAACATTTCTCTGGTCTGATGTGATTTCTCTTTAATTCTAATTAGACAGCTAGAATTCATTGTTTCTTTTAAAAATAAACTAAACTACATGGGAAATTATATTAACTCTAGTTTTTAAAAGAAGTCCCCTAATTAAAATAGAAACTGAATAGCAAATGGCACATGAAACATTTCAAAATAGAAAATTATGGTAGTTGAATATGTCAACTAGAATTAATACAAATAAGGATTAAGAAAATAGTTACCTCCATTTATTCTATGTTTTATATCATATTTTCCCCAGTTCTTCAGTTAGCTAATGTAGTTTTAACAAGTTTGTACTCCTTAGAAGCAGCCAATAGACTGTTCTTTTATTTAAGAACATTCTAGAAGGCTCAAATCCATACCATATCCTAAATTAAACTTTCTTGGCTCAGATTAAAAGACCTGTAGCTCTTGACTTATTTTTTATAAGTCAACAAAATTTTATAAAAACTTTTTATAAGCCCAACAAAATGCCAAGTAATCTTGCTATCACCAATGTGAGATCCTGCCACATTCTGATATCATCATAGTCAATAAGAAAACTGAATACATTCTTCTTGGTATATATACATTCAGAAATTATAGTTTGTCTCTTAAAGTTGTATGATTATCTGGTATTACATTGAGTTAT
Organism: Cheirogaleus medius; assembly: GCA_008086735.1. Lineage (NCBI taxonomy): Eukaryota > Metazoa > Chordata > Mammalia > Primates > Cheirogaleidae > Cheirogaleus > Cheirogaleus medius. The sequence goes on along the minus strand of VBSM01000272.1, from coordinate 86,256,360 downwards.
GGTTTTGAACATATTAATTAAAATCTCTCAGTATTGAACTCAATGGTTCAAAAAATGATTATAATGCAAACCAAGAAATCCTAATCATTACATTTGAAGACTGCTATTTATATTTTTTAACTGTAAGACAAAATTTATTTTTACTAGTACAAAAATTTCAAAAAAGTCATAAGAACTGTTATATATGATTGAAATGGCATGTCAAATATTAAAGGAAAGTTAGAGTTTGTTTTCTTTTTGAAAATAGATTTTCTATGTCATTGTTGAAAATGATAACGATTTATTATCATTATTATTATTACTATTATTTGGAGATAGGGTCTCACTTCTTGCCGAGGATAGAGTACAGTGGCATGGTCAGAGATCATTGTAACATCAAACTCCAAGGCTCAAGCAACCTCCTTCCTCAGCCTCCTGAGTAGCTGGGATTATGGGCGTGTGCCACCAGGCCTGGCTAATTTATTATGTACTTTTTAATGTAAGAAGTATCACTTCATCAATGCACATGCAGGATAGATTTTTATATGTTTTATTCTTCAGAAATTTCACATTCTCTGTGTGAACACCATGCAGTATGGTAATTATTTTATATATCCTACTTAATATATGCAATAAATAAATATTTATTGAATATCTACTCTATGCTAGGTGTTAAAATAATAACATTAAACAAAATCATTTCCTCTGCCTTGAAAACCTTGCAATGTAAACTACAGTGATGTTTACTTGAACAATTTTTGTTTTTCTTTAACAGTTCCTAAAAATTCTATAGTTGGAGGCTATCTAGAAACAGAAAGAAATGTACTGGTAAAATTATAATAGAGAGGTATAATGTAATTTGGGGAACAAAATATTTGTGTTATTATGTTTGTTATATATGATATTTTTAAAACATGGCACCATCCTCTGACAGAGGTGAATTTGTCAAGCATTAGCTGAGAGTACTTAGAAGTAACAGCTGAAGAATTAAGGAAACATCAGCATTGAGTGAAGAAGTCAGCATTGACTGTGATTAGATCCTCCACAGAGTGCTATTCTTAGCCATTCATTCCCTACAAAATCACATCGGTGATTTTTAGTGACATTTTAATTGTCCCTGTACAAAAGATAATAAAGTAAAAAAAAAAAAAAGAAGCAGAATCAGAGTGAAAAAAATTCAAGTATTACTCAGATGTAAGCTGGTGTTCTTTGACTGCTGGTTTTGTGTGCCCTAAATTACATATTAAGAGAGAACTGACTATAGCAAAACTAGATGCTCCCACAGGCCCTGATTTTATCTTTTTAATGTTTCATCATTTCAAGGCTTTTTCCTTATGGTTAACCCCCTTTCATCTCCTGAACAAGTTCTTACTATAAGGGGGTTCCAGTGCTATTTTTAGCATGTCTCTGTGAGTGGTGGGAGAGGCTGGGAATTTCTTTGCCTGCTGTATGAATACACTTCCCTGCAGTGTGTAGAAGGAAGTACTTAATTTTGAGCTGTTCATTTTGGTTAGTAACACTGAAAACATAACACAGGTGGCTATAATTTTGCACCATGTGAGTGAAAATGTTCTTTTTTCTTTCAACCAGTTTAAGAGACTCTTTGAAAAGGAAGCCAAGTTTTCTATATAATCAAAATGTGAAATTGTTAGTGATGAGGAAAGATTTATAAATGTAGGGTTCAAATTAATGTAAAACTGCTAGCATTGTCCACTGCGACCATTTATTGCACCAGAATCTTTATTATAACATCATAGTTTCATTACTCTAATTGTGCCTTACCGTTGTAAAAACCTTTACCAGTTATTGAAGATACAGTGTTTTGCTCTTTGGCAATTTTTAAGCCTGAGTTTCTTCTTATAGGTTAGAAGGTATCTTTAAATGTCCTTGTCAGACAAATTCAAGCAAGGATCCTTGCTGAAGTACCAGAATCTCGACTGGATATAGTTCAACTATACCTGAAGAGTATTTATGAATCTGAGTGTTAAATACAGAAAAAATATAATAAATATAATTGTTTTATTAAGTTATTACCAAAGTATAGATAATGTATTATGTAAAATTATAACAAGTAATAAAATTTTCTCTTGGCTATTTCTGCCCAGATTTTTCTAACTACTGATATGGAACAATAACATGGATGACTCCAGAAAATTGTGTTAAATAAGAGAAGCCAGACTCAAATGACTATATGCTTTATGTTTTGATTTATATAAACTTTTAGAGGTACAATGATCAGTGTTTTCCAGGGGTTGAGATTGGGGGAGAGAAGTAACTGCAAAGGCCAGAGGGAATGTTTTGATGTGATGGAAATATTTTATATCACAATTATGCCATGAGTGTTGTGGTGATTACCTTACTATATACATATTTCAAGACTCTTTCAATCCTTTTTAAAATTGATGAATTTTATTGTATGAAAATTATAACCAAAAAAGATTTTAAAAACTTTTATTTCACTTTGATATGAAGCTACTCTAATAAATTGACAGTTTTCTTCTCTTATTTTTCCATAAATTAGGCTATACTAAGAGTTTGTTAATAAAATCATTGATAAAATCATGTATAGCCCTATTATATTCCTAGCTATGCAATAGTTGACTTTACCTCTAGGTGCTGTGTAGGCATTTCAGTAGGATAAATTGAAGTAAAAATTTTTAACCCAAACTAAACACTTTTGTTTCCAAGAAACATTTATCACACAAGTGCATATAAAATACATGCATTTTACACTGAAATTCGCATGTAAACTGTTGTGGGAAAATTAAAAAGCATATGGTCCCCCCCCCTTTTTTATTGTCTACGAAACACTAAAGCCAAATAACTTAGCATGATTCTTCTAGTTTGACTCTTTCTAAATGTCTTTATTGTCCAGCAGATGGGAAGTGCTAGCCACTTATTAAAATTACACTCATATATATTGTTAAAATCTTTTATATTTATTCTTGACAATAAAATTTTTAGAATTGGCATTTAAAACCAAAAAATCTGTCATAGGGTTGACTAACAACTGACCTGTCACTTTGAAACCACTTTGAAATATGTTCCAGCATGGATGGCTGCCTACTGAATATTCTCAGATTCAGGTTCCTTTTAATGATGTTTTTTAAAAGCCTTCCATCTTAGAAAGTAAAAGATGATCATAGACTAGAGGTTGAATTACAGAGAGAGCATGAACTTTAAGATATTGCATCTTTTCCTAATTGTTTAGGGGAAATAGATGTGGGGATACATTAGTATATACTTCTTAATAAGTACTTTTACCCCTTTCATGAACAATTTAAAAATCAGTTCTTACAATGGATAGTCTTAGAGCATCATTGTTTGATTAGTAAACTGAGCTTGAAAATATTACATAGTTTATGAACACTAGACAGTTAACAATCTTCTGTTTTAGATTAGAGTTAAAATAAAAGACTGTATCACAAGAATGGAAAAACAAATACCACATGTATTCTCCATTAAAGTTCCATTCTCCATGGAACTAATCGATCAACACTTATGTGCACATATGGAAATAACATTCATCAAGCAGGTGGAAGGGGGAGAAGGGGATGGGTAAATTCACACCTAACGGGTACAATACACACTATCTGGGGGATGGGCACACTTATAACTTTGACTAAAATGGTACAAAAGCAATTTATGTAACCAAAACGTTTGTAACCCTGTAGAATTCTGAAGAAAAAACGCCCACAAAAAAAGATTGATTTAAAAATAAAATAGGTTATCTATATTTATACATTAGAATTTGGTACTAAGAATTTTAAGAAGTAAATGATGATATTCTTTTATATATTTAAAAAATAATTTGAGACATGGATTTTTTAATTAACTACCTGAATTACTGATACATCTCTTAGATTTATATTGAAGCTGGAGAAGTAACTGAATCATTTTCTGGGAAACATTTTTTTCAACAATATAATTTGAGTACTGATTTCAGAACATTTTGAAATGTAGAGTTTCCTATTTGAAACCTGAACTATATCACATAATTAAATATATTGATGTAGATAGGTAAATAAATAGATACATACATACATAACAGCATATATATCTAATTGACTTTGAAAACTCGGTTTGTTTCAGAAAGACAAAACTTTTAGAAAGTTTTGAAGAGACACTGTGTGGTAAGGCAATTTTTATAAACCTGAAGTCAAAACTAAAATTTGTCATTCAAAATTATCATCTGTCAAAACCTTTTTAGGTAAAACCTTAGCAGAACTTTAGCATCTCTTAATGTCAAATCTCCGAGAAACTTGAGTGTATGCAAAATATTAATATAATGAGCACATGTCTGAACAACCGTTACTTTGTGGCTGAAGATATTTCTATCCTATTTATCTCCCCACTATGGTGGTTCTGCCCCTCTAATTTATCCGTGTAATATATGCAACAAGTGAAGAAGTTGAAAGCTTAAAAAAATTAAACTGTTATATAAAAAGAAACTCAGTTTTTTTCCATGTATCTCTTCTTTATCCTACTGTATTCCTGTTTTATTAAACAATAGATTTTTCTCCCCATAGTTGCAGTGTTGAAATTGTGGTTCATATATCAAAGTAATAGGCAAAGTTTGATAGTATAAATTGCCAAGCAAAATTGGTGCTAGAGTTTTCCAGGATGACAATTTGGTATACAGTATGACACCGAATATGTTTTAAAAAATATTTTGTCTTAATTTAGATTTATGGAAATGCCAGTTGTTGTATTGGAAAGGTTGTTCAAATCATCTTTGTTTCTTGGAATCTTTATCCTTGTCCACATGAAGTTGTTAAAGCAAACTGGAACCTGCATTTCCTAAACGATGACATACAATTAGTTTTCCCTTATATATCATGCTATGGCAATATTCTATGAGTTTTGCATACACACCTACGCAATATTTATGCATTATGTAACTTGTGTTTATTTCAAAATCTATGGAGAAGCTGCAAAATCCCTAACTGTGTTATATAGTAGTTAGGTATGCTCTCCTTCACTGCTCTTCACATTTTAATTTTATCTGTGCTTTTCTAGATGTGTTCCTCTGAGACAGATGTCAATAGTTAATAGATTGTAAAAACAAACAAAACAAAAAACAACCCAAGAAATCCCTCTGATACTTAGCATAGCATTTCTCAACCGTTTTTCATAACTGCCCCTTAAAGGAGTTTTTCAACATTTTTTCCTAATTGCTACTCCCATGAAATGTTAATACTACAGGTAAACTGTGTATCTGTTTATGTACTGTGTCTGTGTTTTTATACATAAAAAGCCTTGGTTTTTATCCCTTCTCACTCAATCTATTTTTGCCCCCTTGGGGTTGACATTACCTCTGCTGAGAATGCATGCTATGACAGTATTAGGTTGTCAGCTATAGTTAGGACACATTCTCATGCACAGGTATTTATTTATTTTTTCATTATTCTGTATCACCTCTTTTCACCTCTATCTAAAACTGCTTTAATAATTATATCATTCAAAAGAATGCAGGTATTTTTTGTCCATTTTCAGAAAGAGCATGGAAGATGGGGAAAGATAAGAATTGGTTGGCCCCTTCTCTCTAAACAGAGAACTTAGATTTTGGTTCTCATAACTGACACAGAGTTAATATTTGTTCCATGAATGAAAAGCCATGTAAATCTACTGAAAAAGCCATGCTAAAGGAGTAAGGTTGCCCACCATTATCAATTCCAGTGAGGACTTCCTCTATGTTAATGATAGATAATATGAGTATCCTACTTTCCATTTCAGCTCTAGCCTTCCTAATACCACTGTAACTGATATCTCTCCAAACCCTATAAATAAATGCATGCTCAGAAGTTATGTCCTGGGCTGAGGGATAGTTTTACTAGGAAATAAATGTAACACAAAACCACATATACTAATTTTACAAATTAGACTAATTTATATAAGATGTTGATACATGAATGATTAGAAATTGTGAATTATTATTATTACATATATTAAGTGCTTACTATTATAGAATCCAGGTACGATGTTATGAACTTTACATTGATTTTCTAATTTTATCCTCTCAATAAACCTATGGAGTAGATACTTGTCCTTATTTTATGGATAAGTAAAATAACATATAAACTGCATTTTAAGTACTGGTTTTAATAGCTAGTTTTACTGATGATTATAATGAGAGATTATAAAAGTAAGAGTTGACTAATTTGTGTTTTACTTTTTAATGGTGCCTTTCTACTTTCCCAGCTGTAGAGTTGTTGGCAATAAGTGCAAAAAGTAAATAGCCACCAGGACTTAAAAAGACAAGAAACATAACTGAAATTCAAACTCAGAACTTTACAACTGGCTATTTTGAAACTAACAACTCTCATAATTATAATCATGATAACAGCTGGCATTAGTTAACTGCTTACTAAGTCATCATCACCTTCACAGCAGCACTTTTGTTTGACTGCAGAGGAGACAAAGGATCAGAGATGTTAATCATATTCTTTGACTCCAATATTTTATTAGTGATGATCTTGATTATTTGTTGGTGAGAGATGTGTTAAGGATAATTAAATTGTGCTCTATGAACACTGAAAATGTCCTGCATAGGTAAATAATTATGGCAATATAAAATGAATGTGTGCCATTTATTTTTTAAATGCTTACATTTTTAGAACCTTATATATTTCCTGAATATAATTGCCAACAACAAATTCAATTCTTTTGATTTTAATAAAATGTACCTTTTCTTTTGACAATTTTCAGTAACTTAATGATGGTACTGCATACAGAAAACATTATGCAAATGGATCCCAATGAAGTCTGTGAGTTTATTTAAGCTTGAGAAAAAGTTTGTAATTAACAAATTAGCATTTGAAAAAGACATTTTGAACATGCATAGGAGAAAATTCTGCTTAACTTGTGGGGTGTGTTCATAATGATTATTTCAGAATTCATGCATATGCATCTTTTAGCATACAAATATTTGAAACCTTAGTGGACTAGTCTAGATATGGCTCATTTTTGTTGTTATTTATTTATTTATTTTAGTTAAATGACTAAAATTACAAGTAGGGTATCATTAATATACATTCTAATGTGGAGTCTTCTTTACTTCTTTTGGATGTAGTATCTTCTTAAATATTAAGAACACAATGCTAAATACTTTCTATTTATTATTACTTCAATGCGTATAAAAATAAAATTAAGAAAAAGTCTTGATATCTGCCTTTTCCTACCAGGTATATGCTATGTACTAGGATGTTATATTTAGGGCTTAATTTACTTTTACATTAAATTGTACAATTGGGGATTGTTTAGATTTGGTCACACACACATATACACACAGATATTAAATTATTAATGAAGTGGAAAATGGAAATAATACCTTGTGATTAACTTTTTAAAATTTACATATATTTGCTTCAGTGTAAAGCATATTTTCTTAACTATCTCCTTATGTAGGACAGGCCCTCCTCAGTTTAAGGAACTCTACTAATTCTTGATTAATTAGCAGGTATTATCATAAATGCATTAATATAGTTTAGCACTGAGAGCCGTTCTCCAGTTCAAAGCATCTCTCTCACTTATTTCTCTTCACATTCATTCTTATCTGGGCTCTATACTATTTCTTATTATTTCCATTCATGCATGGTAATTAAACTTTGCTCAGTCACTGCCCAAATGTTTACATGAACAGTCCTTCTACCATAAGACCTTATCCAACTTGTTTAGGCTACGTGGTATTTTACATTGCTGAATTCCTACAGTATTTATAATTGTTTTATTATGTTCCCTACAAAATGGTTATGTAGAAAGTTATATCTAATTTAAACCTGTAGTTGATAAATATGTGAATGCTTTGTCTTTCCAGCTAGAGAAGACAAATCATGTCTTCTATTGTTTTGGTCAACCCCATAAAATCCAGTAGGGAGCTAAGGACAGAAGATTTCACTTGGCTTACTGAAAGGATGGGCATCTCTTCCTAATGAACTTTTAATGGATTTTCTATTTTGTAACCAAAAGGAAGAGTCAGACCTATAAACACAAAAATCGAGTGAAATATTTTTTCCACACTAGTTTGATCATACCCCAACACTAGAAAATAAGGTAAATAAGTGTCTCCTGAAGCTCCTGACAACCCAATGATTCCAAGTGTTTTAGGATTTTCCATTTTGCTTCATAAGTTTGTGACATAAGTTTGTTGTGACTCTTTCGTAATATCTTATGTCTGACTTTGACTTTAAAAATTGGTGTGGTTCATCTTCCTTTCAGTGTTTCTGCCTTCTTTTTTGGTTTATTGGCAATCTACCTTGTTCCAGGAACTCTTTTGGGCAGTGATAAAATAAAACCAATCAAATTCTACATTGGAAAAGCAAAGTAACTAAGAATCAAAATGAGTGAGTGTCTAACAATAGTTCCAGGTACTAGGCAAGTGACACCAACAGAATGGAATATAGTTGATGGGAAACATTTCAGGCATAGGGAAAAGAATATGCAAAGGCATGAAATAATAAATGTCTCTGAAGAAATCAAGTGAAAAACAAAACTGGCTGGATTATCAGATATCAGTGAGGCCCTATGAGCCATGTTTATACTTTCCAACCTATAAGAGAAAGCAACTGTTCTCTGATTGCATAATCAACCCTACTGAAAATACTTGCAGTTGTGTATTTTTCTATAAACATGATCTCAAAAAAAAAAAAGAAAAAAACAAAACATGATCTCAATGGACAGTGAATGAGTTGTCTGGATTAGATTTGCTATTTACTTTAGTTTTATTTCCTGAATAATTTTTGACCTTTCTTTTGTTACATCTCAGATTTTAACAGATTTAAAAATTATGTTTTCCCTAAGACAAAAGGTCAAAAACTTTTCTTATAGATAGTTTTTCTGATTTCAGTATAGCAAGTTTCCAGTTAGACAATAATTTTCTAAGTCTTTATGGTGAAGGTTTTATATTGCATTAAATAAATATAAAAAAAATTAAAAGAACTGGAAATATCCTTTAGAAGTTCATATATTTGTACATTCACCCCTCAGTATTTGGTTCCAGGACCTCCCATGGATACCAGAATCTGAGGATACTCCAGGTCCTGATATAAAATGGTATGGTATTTGCATATAACCTACCTACATTCTCCCATATACTTTAAATCATCTCTGGGTTACTTATAATACTTAATACAATATAAATACTATGTATTTATTTACATAGTATAAATACTATGTAAATAGCTGTTATACTGTATTGTTTTGAGAATAATGACATGGAAAAATGTCTGTATATGTTAGGTACAGACACAACCAACCATTTTTTCCTAAATATTTTCGATATGGTTTGTTGAATCCATGGATGTAGAACCTACAGATACAGAAGGCTAATTGTATTTTGCAAGCTCCTAAAATCAACTATTGGGGTTCAGCATTATTTTCATTGTTTTTTCCCTGTTTTTATGACTGAATTTATTTTTAAATAACTAAATTAATGCCTAAAAGTATGTTATTTTTATAACCTAAGGATACATAGACTGTAATATGGCTGATGCATGATTGTTAATTGGCATCATAGGTGAAGTTTTACAAAGTGGCAGAATACTAAGATTCATTACATGGACTACTCCTTTTAGAGGGTCTTCTCTTCCATGGTCAATATTTACCATGCTTCCATAAGTATTAATATAAATAGATAACAGGTCTTAATATGAGGACAGATTTCTCCCTGCAAAGTAGAAGTACTTGTAGGAAAGGTTAAGAGAAACAAATGTGATACTCACAAAGCTATCCTTATAAAATGTAAGTTTACCACCAAATAAATGAATTCTTGACGCACTTAGCAAAACTTGATCAAAGTATATCTGCACAGTCAAGGTCATAAATTACACAAACTCTAATACATTTTATTATGAGCATAATTTGATCTGAGTCATTGTTAGCCTCAGAGTACACTATGGTAATCACAAAAATGTATAGTCTAATAAATTAATTTGAAAATCTGGTATGAAATTATCATTTAACCAGAGTGAATGCTTTATTAGTAGTAACATACAAAGAAGTTTTTTACATGTGAAAACAAACAGAATAAATATCTAAGTATTTGAACTTTTCAATTATATACAATTGATACTAGTATAAGCTTTCTGCTTTTTTTTAATATTTCAGTCGCTGTTTTAAACTTGACAATTTAAATAACAATTATGGCAAATTGAAATATTTTCTTTATAACTTTTTTGGGTTTTTTAAAGCATTATTAATGCAATATCTACTATATCTTAACATTTTCATCCATCCTGCTAGTCATTGGTGAATTTATTTGGTCTGCATCTAGAACAACTAGAAAAACATGTTAATATATATATTTAAAAGGGAAATGAAAATGCATGAAAATATCTAATTGTGTATACTGTTAAACCAGAGAATTAAAGATGATAACCCTTTTTCACCATTCAGCCGAGCGTGAAAGAGCAAAAGAGATTCAAAACTTCATTAATTGCTCTCACACAACGTTACAGGCCACCTGCACTTGAAAGAATTTACATTGGAGCAGATGGATTGCTGAATGCGATATCAAAGATTTTCAGAATGTTTGTTTTAAACATAAACTGGATTCTAAGGCAAGGAAAAGCAAAGCATACAATTTATAATGATGACAGAGCTTTTATTACTGGAACATTTTTTTAAAATATGACAAAGGCACATTTTTATCTCTAAAATAAAAATATACACACCAACTACTCTTTTTACATATTTAAATTTATAAATAACAATATGTTCACACATTTTAATTTTGCTGTGTTTCTTTGGGGCTTTTAAATCTACCTGACTGGTTTATTTTAGCAACTCCTAGATCAATGAAATCCAGCTTTTGCCCAATATAATAAGTTTTCAAAACCCTCTGATTATTCAAACCCTCGAATAAAGATTGATCCATATGTAAAATAAGTTTTTTAAAAAAATAAGGTTAACTTTTAGAGGAAACTCATTTTCACTTGTCATTTGATTCTGACTGAGCTCTGCACTTGCATTGGTAGGTTTCGCTGTCAATGTATTGATAAGATGCATTGCAGAATACCTAGTTAAGATGAAATAGAGGTAACCTAAATACTTCTAGGTTGAAAGATAGTGTGCTTTACTTTTGCAACATATTTTGATTTTTATATTTTGCAGTTTCTATAGCTTCACCCACAAATTAAGTTTTACTTGGAATTTGCATTATGGTATTTTCAAGTGTTTTTTAAACATTCCTATGCCAAGAGTTAGCAAACTAGAGCTATAGGCCTGAATCTGACCTGGCACCTGTTATTTGGATATAAGGTTTTATTTTAAGACAGTCATGTGTATTCAATTACTTATTGACTATGGCCACTTTTGTGCTACAATGGTAGAGCCGAGTAGTCAATAGCATGGCTTACAAAGCCTGAAATATTTACTGTCTGCTTCTTCACAGGAGAAGCTCACTAACCCTAATATACTAGCACACTTGTGACCTTGGGCAAGTTTTTGTAACCTTTCCAGGCATTAGTTTCCACATCTGTAAAATAGGGATAATGATGGTACCTACCATATGTGCTTGCATATGGGTAATAATGATTACCCATCATCAATAGGGATTATGGAGATAATGATGGTACATACTTATGATTAAATGGGATAATGTGAGCTCTTAAGAAAAGGCCTGACCCATAATAAATACAAAACAAATGTTACCCAACATGAGCATCAGCTTCATCATTTTCTAAGAAATAATGCACAGTCATGGAGAGTGAGCAAAGGATTTTAAACTATATTAGTGTAGTTTGTATACCTTCCCTAGTGAAACAATAATGTAGATAATATGGTTTTATATTATGATCATGGACTTTGAAGGTGGAAGCCCTGGGTATGAATGGCAAGTTACCCTCTCACTTGCTGTTATTGATAAGACCTTCAGTAAGTAATGTAAACACTCAAATCCTCTCTTTCTTACTTGTAAAATTATAGTAATAGTAATAACATTAATATCATTTCCTAATAGCTTGAGTATCATAAAGGGTAAATTAAATAAGAAATATGAAGTAGGGTAAATTGTAAGGTGCAATACAAACCAAAGATTCTAATGCCTAATCAACCTTACCTCAATTCCATGCTTTGCACTTTGGGATAATGAATATGTATAACTTTTTAGCCTAGAGGGCTCAAGATTAACCATTTTGTGTCAAGTGTTGCTATACACATCAACATGGATGAAACTTACAGACATAATGAGTGAATGAAGTCAGACACAGAAGAGCACATACAGTATGATATCCTTTATATAAAGTTGCACAACTAGAACAAATAATCTTTCGTGATAGAAAAAAATAGTTACCTTACAGGGTGTGTGTTGGGGTGGGTGTAGGGCATTAATGATAGAGACTTCTGAGAGGAAGATAATCTTACAGATCTTCATCTGGGAATAGGTTAAGCAAATATGTTCACTTTGTACAGCTTCTTTGACTTGAACACTTAAGGTATGTGCACTTCATCGCAGGTATATTTACACTTGAGTTCAAAAATGCTTACAAAAGAATGAAAGAAAGAAAGAAGAGAAGGAAAGAAAACAACAAAAGCATTAAGTCCAACCACACTGGTTTCATGATCTCAAAATTTTCTGCCATCTGATCTATTCACCTCACTCTAGCACTTACACCTACATTTCTCTCCATAGCACCGCACAATTCGCCAACACACGTGCACAAACACACAACACTGTAATAAGATGGGACTTTACTTTGGTCAAACTTGTCTCCATATAGAATCCACCAACACACACACAGGGACATACATCCCTGTAATAAAATAAAACTCTACTTTGGCCAATCTTTTTCCTTATAGTGGAGAAACAAGTGATGTTTTACAGAATTGACTATTTTTCTCTTTGTATAAATCTTATGATCTCCGCTTTTACCTGAATTATTTTCTTAGCTACTTTAAGGCATTTTGTAACTTCCACGGGACTCACAGATTACATTCACTCCATATCATATACTCATTGTTGTGCTATTTCCCAAAATTTTGTTTAAATTTTATTTTGTGTATATATGTGTTTCTCCTTTTCCCAAACTATACACATGTTCCATGAAGACAAGGCAACAAAAAGTTTTTAATAGAGAGCTAGGTTTATAATAGCAATCAAATATATTTAAAAATTAAATTTAATTTATTTTAAAAAATATAATGTTGTATATAGTACAAAACAAAAAAGTATAATAACTATGAAGGGAAAATTAAGTCGCTATCTCACCCTAAACTTTAAGAAACCCATTCCCTTCTCAGAAGTAACAAATGTTGCTGCTTTTCTGGTATAGATGTCCATTAGTATCTGTAAGTAATCTGTGTGTATGCATATAGCTTTGTGTTTCACAAAAATGGTAGCTTACTGTAAAGATTATCTTATATAGTTTCCTTAAGTGAATCCTGTATCTTGAACATTTTCCATATTGATAAAATGAATTAAGAACACTCAAGTTATGGAGTCATAGGAATATGAAATTATAGAGCAACATCTGTTTTTAACTTGAATAACTTCACAAATATGATAAAATTGTCTTATTCGATCATCAGTGTAGACTATTCTAATAATCGTATTTGTAACTTTGAGAAGGATTAAAAAGAAAACCCAAACTATGTGCATGTATTGAACTATGCTGAAAACTTTTTTCCACTTTGTTCATGTATAATAGCTTTCCCTTATCCTTCACATAAGTGTATTGAATAAATATTTAGTCTATTGTTTTTGAAGTCTGCATTGAAAAATATGTGAAACATTTGTATTTTTTCTTATTTGTTTGTTGCAATCTGTCTAGGGGTTTGTATAAATTATATTTCAGAACTTTGTGCTTTACCAGATGTTGAGCAATATGCTGCTAAGATGTAAGTACAAATGGTTTCACTCTTGATTCCTTTGTACAAGTGAAAAACTTGGAATTCTAAACAGATTAGAAATAGAGGTTGCTATTTGTTTGGGCTCTCTTAGAAAAGAAGGCTCTCTTTGACAAATCCCTCTGCTTATTAGACAAAGTGCAAAAGTGTTACATCTGGAGTTCATAAGCCATTGTTTTATGGAATTGATCCATCATACAATCCCTTCTACTCTTGAAATAAACCCAGGAGAATTTGTTAAGTAAGATGCTATACGCACACTTACTAACACATTCACTCATACACACACACCCCTCTAAACACACACGCTCCCATTAGAGACTTGTGCCCTTACAAAAAAACTTATACAGTGGAATTGCAACATATTTTTCAAATTGGCATTTATTGTTTTAACATTGTTTATCTTTTAAAAGATTTCTGAATTCAGCTGCAGGAATTATTCTCCTTCCTTCAAACCTATAACACTTTCTTTTTAATTGAAAATGCTTTATGATACATTTCCTTTCAATTGAAAAGAAAAAAAATAAAGTAAAGCTGGAATTATTTTTGAAACATAACATCCCTAGATACTTCAGAATTTATTTTCCTTCTTCAATCTTGAAGCACACGTTATTTCTTTCACATCTTTAGACTGTCAGAATCCAAATTGTTCATTCCCCGAGAATAAAATTTAAAGAAACATTCAGCAAGTAGCTATATATGTGTGGGAGATGGATTTTTAGAGGATTTTAGGTATTTGAGAAGAGTCGCTCATAGATTCTGCTGCTTTCAAAATTGCTTAGGATGCCATTCTAAAGGATGACTGCAATTCAGATCACTGAAGTGCTTTGATGTCTTATTTTTGCTTTTGCAGATTGTAATCCACATGTTCAGAAGGCCTCTCCCTAGAGTATAATTTAATGTAATTGGCAGTCATTGTTCCTCGAAAAGTTTGAATTAAATTAACATAAGCATGAATGAAACTGGTAAAATCACCACATAGAGATTTTATTTTATTTTTTCTTTAGGATCAGTGGCAATATTATGTGTAAAATTGACATTTGGCTATTAGGTCTTCATTGAATCACTCTAAATTTGATTAAAAGTGGATATTTCAGTGTACAGTAATTTAGGTTCACGAAAAACTCTTAGGTTTCCCATTTAGTTGTTAGGTTTATTGAAGAACAGGGTATTTTATGTGTGTAGTGATGAATTTTGTTCTTTTTCTTTTTACACTAAGATCAAATACAGACTGCAAAACTGACCAAGCATGAAATTGTTTTTAGAAATTGTGGGAGCTCATTTAGGTGGCAAGAATCAGAGGAACAGTTGTTAGTAAAAATGTGTGTGGAAAGGATGATGGTAATGGATAAGGGGAGAATAAAGGTAGAGAGGTATTAGTGTAGGGCAAAACCATTTAACTGACAAACACATCTTTGTAGAGTATTTTGCATGTTAAACTACCACTCTTAAAAGCATACAAGTTTTTTTGGGGAAAAAAAGTCCTCATTGTTCTTACTTTTTTATCTGGACATATACATGGGAGGAAAACTGGTATGGGTTTTGTTTCTTATGGTAACTGCCACTGCAAAGCAATTAGTCTTCATTATGGCTGTGCTTATGCAATACTAATTAACATGCCTGTTGTGTTGTTTTCCTTATTTGACCATGTGACAGCCCACAGGTCTGACACCCTCTGTGAACCAACAGCTGAGGAAATTTTCAACATGGCAGATTTTTTACAAAATACACCCAAACAAAAATGTAATCACACTTTTCCTGAACAACTGCATTAACAGAATGTGTTACAGCCAATCTACAATTAGAGGATTGCACTCATTTGTACTAAGGAAAAAATAAAGGAGACTGCAGCCTATTCAAGCATATGCATACACATGATTATACCTTGGGTCCGGAATTTAAAAGTCTAATAACACTGTGTTATATTATCATGGAGCATATCATTTACCTCTACAATCAGATTTAATAAAATTGTCATTAAAAGTTTGAAGCAAAGTTGTCAATACATTTATGGCACCATTATGGACCTCTATACTGACTAATTTAGAAAACCTGTACATGCTTTGTATTTTAGAGTCTGGACACTGGTGAATTTTGTTCTTGTTTATTAGTTTTTGTGGTGAGTGAAACTGGGGATGCTATGATAAAAAAATCAAACACAAGCACTAGCTACATGGATTGTACAGTGCAATGGGTGAGCTGTGGGCTTAACAAATAAATACAAAATTAACACTATGATATGAAGGAAGAAGCTTGATGCTCTAAGATTGTAATAGAGGTATTTGGCCATACTGCAAATTGAGGAAATTGTTCTTTAGGAAGTGAAAATTGAGTGGAAACCTGAAGTAAAATCAGAGGTTAAGCAGATACATTGAGGTTAGAACACCAGATTGCACACTTAGCTGCAGGTCAGAATTAACTCAGAAGTTTTGTTTTGTTTTGTTTTGTTTTCTGTTTGTTTGTTTTCTAACTTACTGACACCTATGTCCCATGTCTAGAAGAGCAGATTTAATTTTTCAGGGTATATCCTAAGCACTGACACTTTTAGAATATCCCCAGGTGATTTTAATACCTGTCAAGTTTCAGAACAATTGATCAGAATATTCTAGGCAGATGGAAAGGGCTTTTTGGTAAGAAGGAAGCATGGCAAAATCTTAGTAAGGCTGAAAGATTGTTGCTGCTCCTGCAGGGCAAAGAGAACAGGGAGCTGGGGAGAGGCACTTGCAGCAACATGAGACAGAAGAGCTAAGAAAGCAGCCTTGTAGGCCGTGATACAGATTCCAGGTTTTGCTAAATAGTAGCAGGAAGCCATTTAAGTCTTTTGGTAGACATTCTACCCCAACACCTCTGCTTTTTTTTTCCATGAAAAATATAAAAGGTGTTGACTTTGCTTTTCTTACATATTTTTGACTTGTGGACCTGTATGTGTCTTTAAATGAGCAGAATTTTTTGAAATGAGGTGTTCAATGGAGAAACTGAAAGCTTTCCTTTTTATTCAGCCTAGAGTTATCCCAAAATTGGAAAATGTATGGAAGATCAAGATGGTTCTCAAAGAGTTATTAGATAAACCTCCAACTCTTCTGGTCTCCTAGCCACCAAATGTGGATCTAAGATGGGCTATACTGCAGTGAGGTTTCAAGTCCAGCTGCTTGCGTCTAGCCATGATATAGGGAAATTTTTACAAATACTGATGTCTAGGCCAAAGTCAGTCAATTTAAGTGTGATACCCAAGCATAATTTTTTGAGGTTCCATAGATAGTTGTGATGTATAACCAGAGTTAATAACCACTGATCTACTGGATAAATGTCTGGATTTAATTAAATTTGGGCACATTGATCTTAGGATTGCACTGGAATCTCTCGGTTTTTGAAAATGAGGGAAAGTTAAAATGAACACCTTGAGATATTTTCTTAAATGCATTCTCTTCACAGAATATAGATGAGTCCTTTCCAGACAGATCCAGTTAAAGGAAACAGCCTCCAGAATGGTGGTGATGAAATGACAGAATCCCTACCTCCTCTGGAATTTTGCCATTGACTGTATCACATTTCCCATATTGTGTTTTCGATAGTCTGTCATCTAGGATCTAACTTTAAACATTTGTACTTCTGTCACTTGGTTCTGAATATTTTCCCACATTGTGTCAAGTCCACATAATTTTATCAATGCTTCTGCTTTTCTAGGCCTCAGTTAAAACTCAGAGTCTGTACATTTAAGGGAAGAGAAAGAAATCAGCAAACAAAAGAAGAAAAGGAAGTTTTTTACAGAATAGAAGGGGAAGGAAGCAGACCTTGAACATGGCTAGAAAGGAGAAAAACAGACCATGTCTGGGACAGAAGGCCCACTGACACAAGGAGGCATACTTATGAAGGTCAGAAAGAGGGAGAAGAGGCGCTGGACTATTGCCAAGAAGGTTGAACACCAGGCGGCAGCTGAATGCCTCTGTCAATGGACGGCTACCTAAGGAAGCAGGGCATTAAGCTAGTGGGTTATTCAGCCAAGCCTCCTCCATCACACAATGAATGGCATTAGAACCATCAAAGAATTCAGCAATAGGGAAATGAAGCCTTTTGGGTGAAGAATACCAGGGAAATTCTGAGGTCTATGACAAAGATGAAGGAAAATTCTTCAGCATAAATTGAACCATATTGAAACAAAGTCTGAAAGTGAAAACTTAGAATGAGTATTAGAACCATACCAACTAGCACCAGGGAAAACAGGGATATTTAATAATAATTCTTAGGAGCTCAAGTATGTAAGATGATTTTCTAAAGGTCAAAGTTAGCAGATTGTACTTTTCACCTCCATGAAATTTCAGATTTAGAAAGGAACTCCCAGTCCAAACCCCTTGTTTAATGAATGAGAAAACTGAGGCTAAATGATTTGCTGAGATAAGAAAATTTGGAGAGCTAGGCCTAGAGTCCAGGCAGCCTCTGTCACAAGTTTTTTGTCTTCTCACTCTATTCTGCTACCTTTAGACTAGGGCAAAATATGAGATAGAATTGCAGTGAGGAAAGGTTTCTATTAGTCATGGTAAATTATAATGAGGGTTATTTGATATTGGAAAAGTATAGTGTTGAAATAGGTCCACTGTAACAATCACAGCTGACTGATGGCAAGTTACCCTCAGAAGAGCAGTGAACAGAACACTTTGGTTGGAATTCAGGAGACTTGAGTTTAAATATTTTTTCTGTTATAGACAAATTCATTCTTCATTCCTTTATTCATTTGTGTCTCCGTGCATGACAATGTGCTTGACGCTGTAGAATAGGTAGTGAAATAGATTATACCGTTAGTGTGCTTACAGTTAGTATGGAAGATAAGGTTATGTGTATATAATTATAATAAAACCCTAACTGTAAAAAGTGTTGTAAGACCTAGAACAGATCAGTTGCCAGGGCATTTCTGAAGAGAGAGGGGTTATTTTCATCTATTGAGACCAATAGAATTGTTAAATTCAAAAAAATTTCATGGAAGAAAGGTAGAAATACACCTAGACATTGAATAATAAATATGGTGTGCATGATGAGGAATAAGAGGAAAGCATTTTAGAGAGGGAAATAAGAGGCATGCATAAACAAAATTAGTGCTTTTTGATTGGATGAGAAATATTTTTGAAAATAAGGTTGGGAAGGTGAGTTGGAATTAGATTCTAAAATATTAGGTTAAATATGTTTAAATTGACATTGAAATGGGGATGAGGGTAGTGGACTAGATAGAGAAGGAAGGTGTGCTATCGGGATGTGTTTTAGAAAAAGCCACTTAGGAGAAAGCCAAGGGTAGTCTGCGGAAAACAAAAATTGCAAGTCTAGGTCTCTTAGGTCATGACTGCAAAATCTCAGGTCAGATTAACAGAGAGTAGGACCTACAGGAACAGCCTGAACAATAAAGATTAAAACCCAGATGGAAGATATAGCAGAGAAATGACAGTCAAGTTCTGCCAACTAGACAGACGTAGAGAAGGGAGATGTAGACTCCAAGTTGGTTTCAAAGATTCTGAGTCTGGGTGACATGAAGGAAGACAGAGTAGTGAAAATAAACGTGGAATGTAAATATTTCAATAACACTCATCATATTCTCATACTTTGAAAAAAAATCTCATTCTTTCTCTCCAAAATATACAAATCTGTCATGCATATTATATATTGTATATGCACAACATGCAGACAAATGCAAATGTTGTAACTTTAATCACTTTTGCAGATTAGCATAGATTTAGAGCAAAAGAGGAACTTATACAGAATTAAATAAATTATGTAGTAAGAAAATAGAATGTTTATTATTGCTCTTAGTCAAACTGTAGAGTCTGCCTGGAGTTTTAGCATTTGCTATGCTGCCTTTCATATTCCAAAAATCTTCTAAGAAAGAGTTGTTTAGAGGGTTGATTTAGTCTACAGAGCAGCCACTCGGAGTTGAAGATAATCAGTAGTATTAATAGCTTAATATCGGCAATAAAATGATAACAACAGTATCTACCTCATAGAGTTGTTGTAAATATTGATTGAACTAATACATGTAAATTACTTAGAACAATGCCTTGTTTGTAGTGAGTACTTAATATAAGTTTATTCTTCTGACGAAGGCCTTACTTTTCTTCCTTACTTTCCATAATTAACTCTAAATAATTGTGGGCCATACTAGCTAAGCAAATAATATCAATAAACCAATAATCGCACCTGTGTATATTTCTATGTTTAATGTACATTCTTGGACTAGAAATTCTTAAAAATTATGTTGATGTGGACACCAAACGTAAGTGATAATGCCAAATTTCTAAATATCTTCTCTATCTACCATGTTCCAGCTCATTCAATTATTATGAGATGTTTTAAAATCAACTATAATTTCAAGTGTCTATTGGAGAACATGTTAAGTAGCCTCTAAATGATAAAAAAAAAAGATAGAGGAATACATTAATATAGCTGAAATATAGACTTGGAAGGCAGCAACAGCGGCTGTCTGTGACCTTTTTATTGAGAAAGTGACCCAGAAAATGGCCAAGGAAATTTCATCATTTATTTCCCACTTCTAAACCAAAGTCTCAGATGCCTTTAAATCCCCATAGGATATAGTTGGCTTTAGGTTGTATATAAAACACAAATTGAGTAAGGGAATGTTTTATCTTTACTGCTCAGATTTTTTTTCCATCAGCTTCTAATAGAAAACCACATTAATATTTCTTTTTTTAAAATACACAAATCACCTTTAATTATAATCTCTACATAGCTGAAATTCATGGGACTTAAATGTGCTACTAAATGCAAAGATATATCTCGCCAGTTCTCTAAAAATACATATTTGTTTCTGGGTGTGTACATACAATAGTACCTCCATGCCATGTTCTTTCTGTATTGCTACAAAACACTATAGATCAAATTGTTTGCACAGTATACTGTATTAATTTAGAAATTTGAATTTCTAGTATTTTTTTATGTTTGAATATATATTGCACAGAGTGTACACTCATTGAATGAGTTGTTGAATGAGTGAAAAAAGACAAGATAAATGAAGCTCTTTTATAAACTATGGAAGGCAAAAATAACTCATTTATATAATTGACTTTGGGATAAGGTAGGACTGTTTTAACATTACATTTATTCCTATGGTAAATGTTAAGTATTTCCTGTTTATAACAGAGTGAAAATGTATATGTTTCTTTAAGCAACTAATATTTAAAAGCATCTACTATGTGAATTTATGAAATAATCTCTATGTTTTGTCTTCTTAATGCTTATATTTGAGTAGAGAAAAAACTAAGAAGGCAATTAAAATATAGAGATGTCTTATAACTGAAAGTTTGTATCATTTAACTATATTTTGTACAGCATGGGTGGTAATGGTTCTGTTAATTAATTTGATTGTGGTAATCATTACATAATGTGTTTATATATATGTATCATATGTGAGTATATATACACACATATGTGTTAAATCTTCATATTGTACATCTTGAATATATTTGATCTTTATTTGACAATTAAATATTTTATATATATGGCCAAGTGTTAGACCTATACGGCTATACAGAACGATCTCTGGGCACATCGAAGGTGGCACTTTAAGATCATTAAATATTTTGAGAAGAATTAAATTTCAACTTTGCCTTTGTAAAGAACTTGTAGTGCTGGGGGCTTCCTTTCCAAATGAAATGGAGAGTGACACAAAATGGACTGACGCAGCTCTCTTTAGTGGGATAGCTTTCCTTCTCAACATCAAGTAACACGTCTCCTAGGTGTCCTTAAAGTTTCAACCTATAAATATTCTACCTCATTAAGCATAAGGACCAGCCATGGACATATGCCACTAGTGTCCACTTTCCGTCAGAGATTTAGGATGATGAGAAGATAAAGGGTCTGCTTACCAGATGGAGCTTGTCAGATTAGCAATTGGAGCAAAGTAAATATCACTGTCATATTGTTTTTCTGAAGCACAAAGAACCCCCTATGTATAACGTATGTGCATATTTAATAGTTCAAAACAAAAAAGCTCAGCAGAAGGTTGGCTAGTGGTTGCACCTCTAGCTTGAGTGGCCATTGCCTGAAGGCACGTTTCTGCTTTCCTCATAATAAGGAACATTAGCAACCAGTGGCTCGAGAGAGGCAGAGTCAAATAAGTCTCTTGGGGCCCAGTCGGCCACATGAAGTGAGAGCCGTTAGACACAGCAATGAGATTACTGCTCCAGAAAGGGTTTGCCACATATATTACCACATGGACTTTACAGGGCTGCCAGCTCACTCAACTTACAAATGTCAAACATGATTTAAAAGGTTATTATACTATCGAGAAGGAAGGAAGATGATTTTCCATCACTAAAATTCCTATTTCATTCTGTTGCACACACTGCATCTCATGGAGTCCAATATTCCCAAATAACCTGCTTTTGTCTTTAATAAGTGTTTTATAGACCTTAAATTGGAAGAACCATTTTTATTTTATTTGTATTAGAAAATTTGATCTTTTCTGGTTGAATAACAGTGTGGTAAAAACAGTATGTGTATTTATGCATTGTGCTTTGAAGATTGTTCTTCAAGGGGAATACATTTGTTTGTAATGTGTAAGGGAGAGGATACATAGGTCAACTGTAGTTTTTGGTAAATGCATTTGTAAGTGTGCAATATGTCACGCTAAAATGATCAGATGCAGTTCTCTATATTGCATTATTTATTTCTTTTTGAGTCTTATTATAACTTTAAAAGAATTCCCTTTTCCAGCTCTTGGACTCCTTTGGGAATATTTATTTATTCAATAAGGACTATTTGTTGTCCTCAATAATGAGTTAAATTAAGCACAGTTATATTTGAAAAGTTTCTCAGTGGAAGTAGATGACTATATATCTTTGATTTTAAGGAGATTTTGACTCTTGTTTCACAACATTTGCAAAATAAATAATTTTCAAGTGTAGCTGTTAAAATATACAATAAACACTGAATTGTTGAGGTGGAATTTTTAAACATTGCATTTGTATTCGTAAAAGAGAGTAAAACAAGAGATTTCAACTGTCCTTCTGGTAGCAATTGTCGCTCAATTTCCTAGCAAATCACCCTGATTGCTTTTTCTCAGTGTAAGACTATAAAACTGAAGGTTGCCTACATATCCACGTCCCAGAATGTGCCATGCACAGCAATACATCAGCACTATAAGCTGACATATTTGAGGATGGTGTTCTCAGGTGGGATGTAAAAAGGATAGAAAAATACAGTCTATGCTGTTGAGATATTGTGTTTCCCTTTTTATCTGCAACTCTGAAACATTAAATTAAAATCTGTGAATTCACCTATGTGGGCATGGGCATTGTTGAAATTAAGATAAAGCTTATGGAAGGACACATTCTCAACCTGAAGCGTAACACCTTTGATCCAGGTTCAGCACGTGTTTTATCATTTGCCAAAAGTGTAAGTTACAAAAATAGAAAAATAAAACAAAAAGGTTATCTTAAATTTTGAAAAAATTACCAGAGTTCTTCCATATGAACATAATACTTAACAAATTAAATGTTTTTCTAAGTTCTCCAAATGGAGTATGAAATTAGCTTTAAAATCTTGGAATAGAAGTGAACCTGAATATCTACATAAGAATTAATGTGTGCATGTGTCCTTTTATTCCTTTGAAGATTTTAAATAGTATATATTTATTTCAGGTAACTTCTTTATTGTCATATAAATAAAAATAAATCTACAAGATATGGAAGTATTTCGCTTTAAGAAATAATTAGAACATCTTATTTTCCCCTCCTTTTCATAGTAACAATAGAAATAAAAAACCATTAAAATACTGAATGAAAATAAATATATTTCCTAGTTTAGTTTTAAAATTTGAACACATAGTAAATTTATTACAATAATTTATTCACATGTTCGGTAGCCTATGACATATTTTCATATTGGATTTTAAAATAACCCTGTTTAAAAATTTTAAATATTATTTTTTCTAATTGGGTAAGAACTCCCTTTTATAAATATCTGACATGGTTTCTTTTCATTTACAATTGTTAGCACATATGAAATACAATTCTATTAATCGAATATAAATCCATATATACTTTTTTAAAGCATTTGTTTATTTGAGCAAAGCAATGTAAATGTATAAACTCAAACTGTCACAGTATGATTGTTAATATGATAAAATATATCTCACATTAAATTGTAAAATGCAAAAGTGTTCCTTCTATAGCAAAATCGTGGCTTCTATTGAAATAAAAATACATTTTAAAAATGCTCTGTGACCTTATCTCAAGAGGTAAGTTCACTAATAGATCAATACAATAAACTATTTTATGGAAGCCAAATAGAAGATGGACACATAACCACATAACATAAAACTTGTTTATGTCAGTCTATATATAGGAGGGAGTTATTTTCCTACTGTGGTCATATTTCCTACTATGGTTATATAATAACAAAAGTTATTAATTGATAACACAAATAAGAGGAATGTCTAATCCTAGAATCTTTGTTTTCAAAAGTCACCACAACATTTTTTTGAGAAATCTTAGCTTGAAAATTAAATTCTGTGCTAAAATGGTTTTTCTCCTATCAGAAACAAAGGTAGTGTGTATGAATGGCATCTCTGCATTTGACAACATGAAGTATCACTTTTCATTCTAGTTATCCTTGAATAATGTTCAATAAAGCATCCTCACCACTTCTTCTCCAATGCCAAAATGAGTACCTTATCACCTTAAAATATTTTATTTTGCAAAACAATTGCAACCTATGTGCAACATAGCTGTTTGGTAAATAGGGCAAACACTTCTAGTGTTTGTGATAACTAAAATTTATTGAATGAGGAATCAAGTTACACATGCTGCTTTGCTCCTGCTCACTCATTCTAGTTTGTTCATGTTAATGGGTGGATTGAAAAAGGTGATGGGGAGATGCCAAGCTGGTGAGTTCGCTATGTCCAAATAGAATTAACTATTTTCTTGGAACCATGCAACCTCACACAGATATTACTCCCTAATATTAGAAAATATTCTCGAGAAATTAAGCCAACTATTTCAAAATGAATTTATTATGTTGGCTAAGCGGTTGCAAGCCCAAAAACATACAGAGGTCAAATGAATGAAGTCAATGTGGGTGGACTGCAGTGAACTGGACTGTGCAAGCTATCAGCAAAGACACATTTTCTTTAAACACTATGCTGGTAACTTTACCCACCTCTAACTTCTTCACAAAGGCCTAACCACTCCTTATACCCCTTACCATATGTTTCCAAAAAAATGGGGGTTGGAATACTTCTGTCAAATCTAGTAGACATGAAATTTCTTCTAGAAACAACCTCAGTTATATTAAAAATATTGACAATATATGAGGTGGGTAAGTGAGTTTTTAACTTGATGAAAGGAGGACACTTCAATTTTTCTTACGAAATTGCATTTATATAAATTATACAAATTCAATCTGTATGTAAGGAGTGTTAAATGTAAACATAAATGTGGAAATTTTCAGAAAATGTAGCATTTATTCTTGTATGTGAAAGGTAAGTCTAAACCAAATATTAAGCCTTGTTCTATGCAGGCAGGAAGATCTTATTTAAATTCCTTGGCCTCCTTGGCATTCTGATTCATAGTATCATCAGCCATCTTCTAGTGATACATGAATAAAAGTGTAATGAAGGTAAACACCAGGACACAGGAGTTTGGGGGATACTGAGCATTAATCTAGGTGGGAGAAAGAACCTCAAAGTGGTCTAGGGGCTCTAAAAATTGTGTCAATGACACCGGACATATCCAAATAAACTGGTAGAAAAGAACCTGGGAAGAGAAACAAAGGGGCACGAGTGCTACATACTAGATACAGATACTACAGTTTATGTTGAAGAATTTAAATAGTACCACTTCTGACCATTCTTGTGGTGTCATAACTTTATGGAGCCATGACATGCTAGTAAAAATAATCACCACCTGTCAACTTCAATGAAATATGTGGGACCAGGGAATGCTATAACTTTTAAATGTCTAAAATGCCTATATTTTTATACAAATGCATTATTTCACTCCTTCCTGTTCAAAATTTGTAGCTAAATTTGTTATACTATATTCCTCTCAGATTAAGACTTTCACACCTAGAGAAGTTAAAGTAGCTGAATATATAGCTACAATACAGAAACTAGCTGATCTGGAATCCAAGGTCTTCAGACTTTTAGTTCCATATTTTCTCCAACATAAATCAAGAAGCTAAGTGAACACTGGATCCTAATTCTGATTGTACTAATGTGGAGTAATATATACCCGTATATATCTCTATATAATAGGTAATATATATCCACATATATCTATATATAATATATATGTGGAGCCATATATATCCACATTATGGGGCTGAAATTAGGCCATCAGTTATTTTCATTTGTTTTGTTTTAATCCGAAGTAATTCCAATTTGTGGCTAGGATTGAGAACCACTGATTTAGAATCTAAAAAACAAGTATGTGATTTCCTGTTACTTTGTTTTCAACATTCTATGAATATTGATTGCTATTAAGCCTCACGTTTATATACTCACAATATATAAGCACATAAATACATCATTCACCGAAATATAGTTTCTGTGCTTAATTATCTATACTAAAAACAGACTTAGGAGATTCAGGAGAATGGCAGAATGTGATACCAATTAGAACAAAAAGTAGAAAGAATACTTCTTTTGTAGTTGTTTTTGTTTGTTTGTTTGTTTTTGCTAGATCCTGGTGTTTAATCTAGAGAGACCAAGAAGTGCTTCTATAGATTGAATATCTATAATGTGCTCTCATGCTTATGGAGTCAGGGCTTCATTCACATTCTTTTAAAAGAAGACACTACTGGATGATGATGCAAGGCTCATTATTAGGATTGCCAAGTTGAACAAAGAAAACATTTGTGTTAAATGTGGTTATCTGGCAACCCTACTTCTAAGAGCTTGGCTCTCAAGTTAAACTCTGGACCAGTGTTTTAAACTTCCTTCTTAAATGACTGAAGGTGACTTCCATGTCAAAGAGGAAATGTCATCCTTTTCTTTCTTAGAGACATTGATCCAGCTGACATGTCTCTCTGGAAAATCCAGGAAGTATCAAACATTAAGATCAGCAAGAACCACGTTTGTGTCAGTGATACAGTTGAAGGATCCATAGGGAGATGACTCTAATTTTTAAGCACATATACTTGTATAAAAACAAGATTAAATCTCAGAAGAAGTTAATGCCAAAAGTGATTTCCTTCATTCCTTAATATAAAATCTTCCCACAGATAATTCATAGTATATGAAAATGAAAACAAGTGATGATTCAACATTAGCTTTTTCTTCCATTAAAAAAGTTTGAAGACGTCAAGTTCATTTTCTGTCTACTGTCTAACATGGCCATGCAGAGACTCTTCACTCAGAAAAAGATGGCTCCTCCTAAGAGTACAGTGACTGAGAGGAGAAAATTTCCTTATTTTGAATTTCTTTGACTGGATCACCTACCAAATTTTATGTACACATAACCTTAAATCTAGAGCCCATTTATGACAAAACTGTCTCTTTTAGGAAGCCATATCTTGCAATAATAAATCTGAGTCACTTTTTAAAGCCTGATAGTCACTAAAAACGTTTGGGGTTAAAGTAGATGTCTACACCTCTGTATAGAGTATTGCAGCCACTGTGAGAATCTATGAGAAATTAAATCTAGAGAGATGTTTTTCAAGACTCTTTTCAAAAGAAATGAATTTCTTTTTTGTGTCTTGAGAACACTAAAGCAGATAAGTAAGCAAGACAATGGATCTAATTCTGTTTGGAGGATAAAATACTGTGAGAATAGATGAGAAAAAAAAGATTTATCTTGTGTACATTCGTATTATAGCTCAGTCCAAATTTGGTTCCAGAGAAAAGGAAAGATATTAATTTCCAGAGAGAGCAATTGCAAATTTCAAAAAATTGTGCATTTCTTTTCCATTGAGATGTCTCAAAATTAGATGGTATTGTGAAAACTTATATAATTTTGTTTCTCTTAAGACTCAAGCTCTGTTTTTCAGAATAGTTATCCAATATCGTGACAGATGAAAATAATTGAGAACAATTCTATTTTCTGAGACCAATATTTACCAATTCAATGTCTTACAATTTGAGCATAGAATTCAATGTGGATAGTAGTGATGAGCTTTAAGTGAAAAAAAAAAAAAAAGCCCATAATGGATTAGGTCTGATACAGCCTTTTAGTCATGAGTGAAGAGGCTAATGTAATGTAAGCACTCATGAGTAATCAGATGTCTTCTGATGAGTGAATTGAAATGTCATAGCAGAAGTAATCCACTATACATTTTATTAAGAATTTTTGTGGGTAGATTTAAATTCATTTTCTGACTCATTTAATTTATTTAATAAAAACAAAATCTAAGATTAAAAAATTGATTTTTGTAATAAGAGATTTACCCCAATATATGTACTCATTTCTATTTCTTTCTTTTCTTCATTAGTTGACTGAACTATATAATTTGTGCAATCATTTTTTGCAGCTTTGTTTCTGGTTTTTGTTAAAGGCCACACAACTATGTACCTCAAGTGATTCCAACAATGTTGTATTACTTTATATGCACTAGAAATATTCCAGTACTTTCAGTAGCTCTGATCAGGTATATCTTTGACATGATTTATCAGATTCCACAGATAAGCCATACTTTTGCAAAACTGGATTTTACAAGCTATAGTCAATTAGAAATATCTGTGGCTATGTAATTGCCTTCTATTGTTTTGCTCTTAACTCATCAAAGATCTAAGACTAAGGTCATCATAACCTTTGGTGAGATTGCAATTGCTGAACACAGTTTGAAGCCACTGTGTCAGTGAGAATAAAAGAGAGTCAGTTTTTAATAAAAGTCCTCATACAGCAGTCATCATGGCCATCAGCATTATCTGCAGGAAAGTAGGATTCAACTGGATTCACTTGAACAAAACAAACCTGCTTAACTTAACTTCTGAGAGTTCTTGTTTTATGTTAGATAGTAGGATATGCTTTAATCAAGATCACTAATCTCTCTTCCATAAACAATTGGTTTAGACAAACCACTGCTTCATCACTCAAAACAAATGATTCAGAAAACTTTTGTAACTTGCAAAATTTTTGTCAGCCTTTGGCAATTATTCATATATGTGATAGCCAGTTGAATTCCAGATGTTTTCAAATTATTTCTGTAGCTAACATTAGATACTTTATAAATAAAAAGGTATAGAAATTTGTATTTACTGAATATTTTCATCACTACATACCTAGACAATTTTCAAAACAAGTAGTCAGTGTCTTGAAGTATGTTTTGCAGTCTTCCACTATTTCATTCATGTATTGTTTGCAAATGATGAACTATACCTGTATAATCTGGAAACATTTTATGAAGCCAATTTTATAAGTGACTTTAGAAAAATAGGAAAACTCACATTTCTCTCTCTAACCCAGGGCAGAAGAGAAAGTGAATGATTGTTTTTTTCCTTTTGTCTTATCTTTCAATTCACACATAAACCAATATGGAAGTAGTAATATCTTATGTAGAAAATAGAACTCTATATTTCTTTTAAGATTTTTGAGTGAGTGTGACTAGACAAGTCAGATAATTCATTGTTTTTGTTCTCAGGCTGTAAAGTATAAGATAGAGTCCTCTCACAAGCTGAAGTTTAATGACTGCATATTTTCTTAGGTTAAACTTTCACTGTCTGGACTGAAAAGTACACACTGTATTATTGGTAAGTGAAAATATCTACCTTGAGCAAAAAAGAGGAAACAGTCCTTCTCTACTATGAGAGTGAAATGGAAACCTATATGTCAGAATTCAATATGTTAGTTACTATGGAAATGATTCAACACACACATTTTAAAAATTCAGAAATCGTAATTATCACCAAATTTATAAATCTGTGACTTTCATTCGCCTTTTCTGATGGCTTTTAGAGTCATGCTTAATTTCACAGCTGACAGTACAAAGCTTATCTTCATTTTTTTTAAAAAAATGTCTAATTGGAACTTAGCAGCTGTTTTTCATAAAAGAAAATGCCTCTTATGAGAAAATACTGTAGCCTACTCCACTCTCTAGCAGATAAATATTACAGGAACAAGGTAAGCGTAAGTGTATATTCATTACTTCAAGTTCCAGTTTTATTGTATCAATCAGGATGAGTTAGGGCTTCTGTGTTAGCAAACAGCCCCAAAATTTCAGTAGTTTTAAAAGCTTTTAGAAAAAGGTCTATCGCTCCTTGGGCTACACGCTTATTGCGGGTTGGCTGTGGTCTTGCTCTGGCAAATAAGTATTGACTTTCCTCCAGGACCCAGGGTAAAGGAATATTGATACCCTGGTGACAGTGGCAGAGGGAAAGGAGAATTCTGGAGGCTTTTGTATCAGCATAAACCCCCCAGCTCATAGGAACACATGCCATATTTTCTAACAACTCATAGGCTGCAACAAGTCACACGGCCACACAAAACCACAAAGAAGTCAGAAGGTAATCTAGTTATTTTTCTGGAAGGAGAGGACTGCCACAATCATTCAGCAAGCAGAGACTTCATTATCCAGATATTAACTACAAATCGAAAACCCCAACATAGACTCCATTGCTACCAACCTTACTTAGGCTGCATGCTGACATATTTTATGTGTTGACCTTTTTAAAGACTACATCTAGTATTTAGCCCCTTTTTCTTTGAGGAGAGTTCTCTTCTATGTGTTATTGATGTGTTTTTGTTTTAAGGTATTTTCTCTTAGGTCAAAACAAACACTAGTGAATGTATCATTAGTAACTAAGCTTAATAATTATTACATTGATCCAAAAGGATTAATATTTATGCATGAGATTCTGCTATCAAGTGGTTCAGGGAGATGTTCTGATGATTCCCTGTATTTACAGTTTCTACGTTTTGCATGTCATTTTACACATATTCGAGAGAAATTGACTATGAATCATATAATCCTAACATCATAGGGTTGACAGGGAATTGTTAAAAATATATCATCTATTTATTATATTACAACAAGATTATACATAAGGCATCATATATCAAGCCACTAATGGTGGGAAGGCAGGCAGAGAATGTTTCCTCAAAGTTGTTTTATTTAATTCATTGGAGAGCAAGGCTCTCACAGTGCTGTAGGGCATGTGGCTGGGATTTGTCTTATTAAAAATAAGCATATTTTGTGGCCTTCCTTTTGGCTAAATTACAGTAGCATATTTTCTCTTTTACAAAAATGAATCTACCCGGAAATTTTATACTTACCTGATTAGCCAAATCATTATTATGTAAGTTCATGCATATTCTGAATAATAATAATAATAATAAAAACAATATGATGTAGGAAGAAGAGTGCTGGATAACATTACTGTTATTCCTTAAATTTACTTAATGTCTCCAAAGCCTCAATTTCTTTCTCTGTACAATAGAGAAAACAAAATCAACCCTTCACAAACTAATAATATGAACTTGGAACTATACAAAGGTCTTATTTGCAGAACAATCTTAGCATAACTACATAAATAGAAGCACGGTAAGTGTAACTGTATCTAAACAAGTACATAATTTTAAATGGAAATTAAATTTTTATTATTCAGACCACATTGATTTTATCTGATTAGACTGCTCTCATGAATTTGAGTTACAAGATCTGAGAGTGAATAGCATTTTGTGATGAATTTCAACAAGTATGAGCTTTATTTAATCAAATTTTACAGCGTTGGACCAAACAGTAAATGCTTGTGAAGTTGATTTATTCATATCTCCTTATTTTGAGATGCTTAATGAAATAAAATCATAAATTTTAAGAGCTAGAAGTGACTTTTAGTTTATATCCTCCAATCCTTTTACTTAGTTCATTTTACTTCATTTTTAAAAACTGGGCTGTTATCAGAGATTTTATTCAATTGCTAGTAAAAGATTTCCAAAAATTAATGTCATATACAAATTATGAATTTATGCATCTAATGTTTTTGCAAGTTTCTTGGCCTTTCTTTCATAAGTGCCTACATGGTTTGCAAAAGGGTTTGCATAGCATCTTATTTATAGAACAATAAATGAATGACAAAAGGCAAAAGGGTAAGTGACTGATGAGTCTGTCCCCTCTTAAAAAGAGCCAGTATTTTTTGCTTGTAACTTATTTCCCAGCATTTTATCACAATCCCACATTGCAAGGTAGGATAGGTGATGTAGTTTTATGACTGGCTATGTTATGCATCTCCCCAAATCTCAAGTTCTATTCATAAAAAAGAAAATGAAAATATTGATATTGGGTTAGAAACATCTACTATAGGAGCCTATTTTACCATTATGGATGATATTATGGATAAAAGTATTTCTATTGCTTATATTTGTTGCTATGTCTGGACTGGAATCTCAGCAAATCAGTTATAATTATCCAGAGGCCACATAAATTAAAATCATACGTTCTAAAGTAAAACTGAGTTAGGTTCAAACTAGAGCCCCACCATTTACAAAGATTATTTAACACCTTTAAACCTCAGTGCTCTCATCTATAAAATAAGAATGACACCTATTTTACAAGGTCAAGTACTAAATTAGATAATATATGCAAAGTACAGTCCTGAAACACAGTGCCTAAGATACAGTAATTGTTATGTAAGTTGTACGTGCTGCCACAACTAGCCAGTGATCTTTACTATATTTTATTATTGAGAAATTAAAGATGATTGATGTTTTATTTAAATCAATGCCAAGGTAATATTATTTATCAAATCATTGTGCTTCAGGGCATCAGAATTGCTTTAGTGCTTTTGAGGTTCTTCTCTTAGATGACAATGGTTATTATCCATCTTCTATCAAAGTCTATATTTCTCCATTTAAATCTGGCAGAACTGTCTTCTAGAGACATGACCAAGTCAATGATTTTGATTAGCCTGTGCTCCTTATCCAATATTATTATACCTGGAAAGTAATTATGTTTCTATTTTTCATTTTAATCTGCTCTTACCATAGGACAATATAAGCTTCATTATAAGCTTAATTGCTCATGTGCCAGGTGTTCACAAGTTCATCTTTTGAACTAAAACAAAAAATGAAGCCACAGAACTCTGATACATTTTATGTCTACATCATTCTAATTATTGGTAAAGAAATAACTATTCTTTTATATTCTCTATTTTTAACTTCTGTGCTTAGAAATAAACCTTTTTATTATAATGATTTCAATCATTGGTCAGGTGTGCCTATAGAAATCTCCTAAGTTGGGCAAGAGTAGCATTGGTCTTTTGGCCTGCCTAGAATTTCTGCAAACTGATAACCTAATTGTCCATGCTGATTGACAGAACAAGCATTGAATATCTAAGTAGTTTAGGCCTTTGTTTGGTCACTGGGATTTATGCATTTAAGGTCCATTTCCTGGGAAGTTTATACTACAACTGACTGTGCTTCAGCTTTAATTGAAACCTCTGAAGAGGATAGGAAAATAGAAAAAACTCTCTTGTATCTTTTTCCATTATCAATAATGCTTGGGGCAGACAGTGGTAGTGAATGACAGTATTGAACATGCCTTTTCTTTCATGTAAGATTTCAATAGGAAATGATTCAAATTATGCTCTGGCTATGTCATAATGTCTGCATTCTCCAGGTATATATGAAATAGATTTTAAAGGAAGTAAAGTGGCTTCTATTCACCCATTCATATTTTTAAAAGCATTTAGAAAATATGTTGAGAATGCTGCTTATCCTGTTGCTCATCTTTTCCTGTTGCTGTTCAGTCTGCCCCCAAGTGGTAGAGAGCTTAAGAACCCGAAAAGATAAATTGGTCAACCCATGACTTGCTGCTACAATTGTATACCTGATAGATTTTTTTTTTTTTTGCTATACAACAGCTGAACAATTTGAAATTTATTACATGTAATATGAATTCACCTGTTCAAGTCATAGTGGCATAATAATTCTTGAAAGTGCCACTGTACATTTTAGTTCAATATACTAAGTAATAAACTTCATGACATTTACCCACCCTTCAGGAAATATATTTCTAAAAGTTTATTTTGGGTTAATTCTTGTCTTCCTTTTTCCCTGCCTGTTTTAAAATTCCTCTCCCTGCCATGGGCTCATAGAGGAAGACATTTTTGCTCTTGATTTCTAGCAGTTGCTAGCTGGTATTGTTGACTTTTAATATTTCCATGTGATTCAGAACCCTTACCATTTTTGAGTTCTTAGGAGCTCTCTCTGGTCTCATTTTTAAGCATGGCCTTTGGGGAATGACAGTGACTGTGACAGATGGTAAAGGAATAAGATTGCACTTTGGCGTTTCTTCTGTCTTTGCCTCTTGATCTCTTTCCACTTTCTCAAGGCAAATTATAGATTTCCTTTTGCCTCTAGAGGGATGCAAATTGAAGTTGCCAATTATATAGTTCTTTGTTTCTATGTTTCTAGCTTGTAGGAAAAAGGGGCTCTTATTTGAGTAAATATTGCCATTGTATTTATTGTTTATGAAATATACTGATTAGTTTGTTGACCAAATACCTGACCAGACAAGGGTGAGGACTTGTTGAATTATAGACAAAAAAATAAATAAATAAATTTAAAAAAATAAGTTTTTCTTCTTTGTTGAGTTTGATGGTAGCTTCCCTCTAGTGGCCAAAAATGGTACTTTCCTTACAGACAAATCCAAACTTTTTTTTTTTGAAAACTTTCTTTCATTACCACCTTTGTAAACATTAAGTGATATG
Organism: Cheirogaleus medius; assembly: GCA_008086735.1. Classification (NCBI taxonomy): domain Eukaryota; kingdom Metazoa; phylum Chordata; class Mammalia; order Primates; family Cheirogaleidae; genus Cheirogaleus; species Cheirogaleus medius. The sequence goes on along the minus strand of VBSM01000272.1, from coordinate 86,221,898 downwards.
TATAATTTATATAGCACATATATTAATAAATGTGGCTTGCAAGTAAAATTAAACTTCCTGAAAAGTATAAAAATCTTTTCAATGATTAAACTCATAATTATAGGAATAAAAAAGTAAAGTGCTTTACCATGCATTTTGTTCTTCAGTAACTCACACAAACACAACATACAATTTCACAAGAAAGGATTCTAGTTGACTAACAAGATAGTTAATAAAATGGGTCTAGTTTTTTTCACAATTTATAAGATGTGTGTGAAGGAATTAAAAAATATAAGAATATAGTTGGGTGGTGGTTATAGTTGCTGTACTTTTCTATATATTAAAAATATTTCATAATGGAAAAAATTTACAGAGATATGGTAGACTTACTAGGTATTTGAAACTTAAATATTAGAATTTAAAGAGCACTAGAGGTAAACTGAGCATTATAATTTTAATTTGAGCTTGTCTGTTCACATTCATTTACCACTAAGAAAGTATTTAAGCAATATCAAGAATGTGCAATACTTCAGACAATGTGGAGGAAATGCAAAGACGAACAAACATGCAAGAGGCAAATGAAAAGACAACTAAGCAATGAGAAAAGTGCTAGCAGAAATATTTATACAGAACTAGGGGAACATACCAAGGACAGAGTGGCCCTCAGTCTGGAAATATAGAGGACAGTTACGCACAGAGAGTAGGCGTAAATGATCAAGAGTTTTGGCAGAGTGCACAAGTATTTTCTATGCAGATAGCACCATGGGAAGTGGTTCTGAATAGTCAGGAGGGAACGAGGCTTCAATTATAAAAGACTCATCTGGACAGAACTGAAGGGACCTTGTTGCTTAGTAATTTTCTTAGCCCGAATCCTGAGCAAGCACTGCTTCATACCATAATAAATTATCAAATGGGAGAAAATGAGGTTTTGATTCCCAGGTCACACACGTGACTATGAATAGTTAACCTTACAAAATAATAGATTCATTCACATATGCCAGATAGCCCAGAATTATCACATGAAATGATGTTTTTGTGCTGAAGTTTGATTTCTTAACATAGTGTTCCTTGGCATTAATTATATTTGGCATCTATTGCATGACTTGAAGGAGATAGATAAATAATGATGAGGTGCTCAAATGTTAAAGTATTGCTGAGAAAATTTGCTTCAACGGAGGTCACAGTGATGGAAGAATTAAGCATAATCTAAAGCCCTGGTTTCATTATGAAGTCAATTGGAAGTTGCCAGTTCTAATTGGAAGTGGTGTTTGTTCAACATAATGCTTAAGAAAATTTTGGTGGCAAAATTTTACAATGATTTAAACAAACATGAAGACAAGATCAGAAGCAAATGTAGCAAATTGATGACCAAGACCTAGGCAACCATAAGTAAGGAAATGAGGATGTCAGGGAAGAGATTGACACTTATTTAAATAATATCTATAATTGGTTAAATGGGCTATATTTCATGCATATTTTATAGATATTTTCAAGCATGACTATTATATATTCTCTAATATCTTTATTATGAGACTGGTAATAATAGGTATAAAGGTTAATACCTATATATATGTTATATATAATGTGTTATAGACACACATGTATAATGTATATAATATGCATAAGGTATTTATATATATAAAGACAATTATAAAGGAAAGTATACATAATTACTTGTATCAAATGGCATCTTAATTTTCATGTCCATAAACACATTCTCTACCCTGGATATCACCCACATTCAGTCCCACCTTCACATGCCCGAGGATCTCCAATTACCCAGGACTATGGCCTTCATGTCCTAAGCACATTAACCCTTCACTGGCAGTGCCGTCATGCTGTTGACTTTTCATACTTGCTCTCCTGAGTTGAGACTTAATTGTATCTTACAAGTATTATCTCAAGACCCTGACAGCAAGTGTAGGATGAGATCAAGTATATGATCTGATGAGCTACTACATGCTAATAGAGCTAAACCAGTATTTGATAAGTGTTTGCAGTATTGTTAACAAATTTCCTAGATAATTGAGCAATGTTATTCTTTAGTCTATTTTTATAGATGAAACTCCTGAAAATGATCACAAAGCCCATTGCTTCATCATCATAATCATCATCTTTATCTCTCTCTCTCTCTCTCATACACATACACACACACAACTTTCATGCTTTAGAAGGCTCATGTGTTAGACAAAGGGTTTTGTGTGTAGGCTTGGATATCACTTGGCATTTTTAAGATTTACTGAACAGCTTGAGATATTTTTAAATATTTTTCAATCAAATTCCAAACATGTTCCTCCAAGTACTTTTTTTGGTCAATTTTTATAAGCATGTGTAATTTCAAGAAAATTTAACCCATGTGTTTGTTTCTGTTACTGTATATTCAAATTGATTTATAGCACAGATGTAAGAATTTTCCTTGACACTGGTGTATGAAGAGGGTGCAGAGAGACCTTCAGTTTGCTGCTTGGGAAAGTCTACAGTGAGACTTTAGATTAATGATCATCAACTACAATCCAGTTCTAACACAGTCTTCATGATAAAAGTCACAGGAGACTATAAGTGTCAGCAAAGTATGAGATCCAAGTATTGCAGTATGTTGATGAATGTACGTTCCTAGCATGGACTCAAAAGATAGAACTCCAATTGATGATGGTACAGCACTGTGGGCCTGAAGCCCTTAAATGCTACTAAAGCTCTTTGCCAGATGCAGTGAAAAACTGGATCTATGAGCAATGATACTTAGTGGGAAAGCAGAACTGAGAACCGCCAACATATCCTATTATTTTTTGTGGCATAGACTTTAGATTAATGATCATCAACTATAATCCAGTTCTAACACAGTCTTCATGATAAAAGTCACAGGAGACTGACTATAGGTGTCGGCAAAGTATGAGATCCAAGTATTGCAGTATGTTGATGAATGTACGTTCCTAGCATGGATTCAAAAGATAGAACTCCAATTGATGATGGTACAGCACTATGGGCCTGAAGCCCTTAAATGCTACTAAAGCTCTTTGCCAGATGCAGTGAAAAACTGGATCTATGAGCAATGATACTTAGTGGGAAAGCGGAACTGAGAACCGCCAACATATCCTATTATTTTTTGTGGCATAGAGTATAGAAAAGGGATGATTGGAAAGTCAAAACACAAGTCAAAATACTACCACATATTACAGGGATAGGAAAATAATGAATTTTTTTAACCAGCATATGTGTTTCCTGAAAGTGATTCTTAATATTATTGGAAATAGAAAATCTCTAACAAGACCCTCAGATTCAACCAATGTGTCATTTTAAGAAGTTAGTAATACTTGCTATGGCAAAGATGCTGTGGGTGAGAATGGGTAATAGCAGGATATCAGAATGACTTCTAAGTGGAAGGAAATTAAGAGGCAGTTATGATATAGGGGAGCAGACATGGGTGATTCTGAACACAAGATAATTTAAGAGGTAAATAAGAAGTGATTCATAACCATTGCTTGTGAACATAAACCAAAAGTCTGTTATCGCATGTATAATGGCATCTGGCTCTATAGAAATACTTACAGCATTCTCAAGGAGAAAATATGCTCTCTGATCCTGAATGTTATACCTACAGAGGAGAGAAAATGAACCTGTCTACTGGAGTGAGAAATCCCACTGATCGAAGAAGTCAAACAACTTTTTGAACTCTGAGAGCCACCTTAGCTGTTCTGCTTCAGGGTTTTGGGCCACAAAACAACATCTTTATGAATTTTACCTTATAGGATGTTAGTTATACCAGGACAGATGCAACAAGGGATTTGACAACTCCGTCCCACTTTGACTGGGTTGACATTTCCATAGCAGTAACAAGCTGCTACTGTCTGGTGCCATGGGGGCCCTGGGCTTGATTTAGGAGCGCTGACATTGACTGCTTGTTATTTCATATCTTAGAGCTGTCAGAAAGCAACTGATGTCAGCATAAAATTATTTGATAGCTCTGGATCTTGGACAAAATGTGAATCTCTTGATGTTATAAAATGGTCATCAAAGTCTTGGAATTGAGGGTGGAGATAATTGAGAATAAAAATTCACCTGGTTTATTGTTTATGTAATCCTTTGTTTAAAATTTGGTTCACATAAATATGAATTGTGACTTTTTGGCATATACTGGTTGAGCTCATTAAGCTATACACTCATCTAATCATAACAACAATTTTACAAGATAAATAATATTATTTTGATTTTCATTTGACAGTATAGATTACATTCCTGGAAGGTGATAGAACTGGGATTCAAATGTAGATAATCTGGTTCAAAGTCCATGCTTCACCTTAAGTTACACTGTTTCTTCCATGGAAGTGAAAATTCCAGATGATGAAATTCTTTCATTGAGCTACAATCAATTCTTTTCTTTAGTTTTAATTCAAGAGAATAGTTAATCATGTTATTGAAAAAAAATAATAATTAGAACCTTGTATTATACGACAAAAACTCACTGAATAAAAGTTGTAATTTTTTAAATCATTCTCATAGCTTTTCTGGAGTAAGCATATATCTAATAGAATGATTCTAATCATAAATTAAGTTGGTTAATGACCAATTCTCTCATTGTAATACTTAGGTGAATACATTCTTTGAAAACACTCAAAATTTGAGGAGTAGTAAATAACTGTGGATAATTTTTGTGTTAATAAAGAATCTCAGTAATAAATAATCCCAGAATCTCAGAAGCTTCCAAAATAAATAATAAATAATTATCTAATTATAAATGATAGCTCAGTTTACCATTCCATTTGTCAGATTACTTATTTTTAACCATAGTGATCTTCTTCAAATGTAGCCATTTTCTAAAGAAAGTATTTACCTGCTTTTGAAAATCACCTGCAAACTATAAAGCATTTTCATTTGTAATATTTGTACATTCATTGATCTTGTTTTGTGTTATTTGACAATAATTCTTTTAGATTTCTTGATTAGCCTGAGCAATGGAAGATCACAATTTAATTTCTAGAATATGTGTTTGTATGTGAGTGTGTGTTTCTTTTTTTCAACCAAATCACAGAGATCTAGGGGAATTCTGATTCTCTAATTCTAGCTCAGTATACAGCAATTGAAAGCATTTAGTTGTGATTAAAACAGATTGAAGGAGATAATCCCTCTGAGAAAGCAGCTTCAGATAGCTTAGCAGTGCTTCTTCAGGGATAAGAACTAACACAACATAAGCTAATTCCTGCAACGCCTCCCTGGTGGTGCTTTAGACATACCCCTCATTTGCTGTTTTTCCTCCTTATTGAATTCATTTGAATTCCTCCTCAATATGAATTCTTCTTTGAAGCATGGCTTACTCATTTTGTTTTCCAAGGACCAACATGTAGTCTTTTGCTTTAACTGATACAGTAAATATGTGCCATAACATTAAGGAACAGAGAGTTCAGGCAGTTCTCCATTTATAATTCAATGATATTATAAAAGTCCATGGATAAGTCATAGATAATTTAGAACTTGGGATGTAATTTATCATAGAAACATTGCTCCATAAGAAGAGTAGGTTTCCTGGTCATCCCTCCAAAGCCTATTTAACTCATAACATAGCTGAATATACTATAACTAGTACTATAAAAATCTAACCTTTTTGTATAATAGCAATTCTATGAGAATACTTCTAACCGATGTTACAGATCAATGTTAAGGAAGAGCTTCTTACCATAAGAATGCCCTCAGATGAGTTTCATTCAGTGTGTCATTCCCAGGATAAGAGAAACAGATAACTTTGTATCTTCTGGGGCTAGTATGTTGGAGATACGAGAAAGAGGACTAGATAAATAATAAGTTATAGAGTAGGTTTTCTTCATTTTCCTATCCCCTTTCCTATTACCATTACCCTATTTTACAGTATAAAATCATACCCTTGGGGACCATATCTGAGAAACAGAAGAGTCACGTACATGAGGGGACCCCAACTGTGAAATGCTAAAAAGGGGGTGTGGGAAAATGGGAAGGGAATGCCCAGTGGCAATAGGCAAAGAAGCATAACTTCTTTAGCCAAATTCATCTGACTATGAAGACTGCACACATCCCATGTTCCTGGGTATTAGATGCATATGGACCAAAGACATTTCTGAAACTATGCTGAATAGGTATCCTTAACTGTTGTGTTAAAAAATGAAAGTTTAGAAACGTTTCTCTTGTACTCACCCCATTCTCCCTCTCATCCCCCAAGCCCCTCTACTTCTAACACTTCCCCTCCCCCACCAAACTTGCCATAAGCATTTTCCTTTTTGGTGCAACCATGATGCACTTAGTAGGTTATTATAAGTATCTATTGAGTTGAGTAATTAAGCAAGTGCTGACACTGACATTATTTATAATGTTTAGACCGCATTTTGAAGGGAATTAATATTTTAAGACCTGGAACACAGTTTGCCATGTAAATTTTTACAAGCTGTAGCAACAATGTACAAACTAATATTCTTTAGGGTGTTACTAGCAAGCCGGAATTTATTGACGGCCAGCATCTAACCAAATCTAAAGTTTTAATCTAGCTTTAGTGTATGGATCACCTGCCAGCATTTCATCATTTTTCTATATTCTCTTTGCTACACTATTATGTGGTGATTGATCTTCTATTTAATTTATAGTAATGATAATGGGCTGGCATTAATAATAATGGCCTATGTTAAAAATGTAACAGGGCACCTCAATGCAATAAAAGAGATAGATATATAGTTTAAAACCTTTTAACATTGCATTGCCTCTGTTAATGTTTCACAACACTTTATACTCTGGGGGCAGGGGGGAAGAAGAAACTGGTATAAAAATAGTATGTAAAGTGTTATTTCCACATGCTATTCTTGGTCTTTGGCATGCCTGTTTTCCCCACATTTTCCAAAAATGACAAGAATGCATCCCATCTGATACATCCTCTGAAAAATTTAAGAACATATTTGAAAACACAAAATACTGTTTTCATAAACTACTGAAATCTGTGATAGTTTGGCAGTAATCACAGGAACAATGCCGGAACTAAACTATTTATTTTTTCCTTTCCTTGCATTCTCTTGTCAAACCCACTGAATTTCCCTATTCTGTATTGCTTTCCGATGTGTTGATCCAAGTCTCCCTAAAACACATGTGTTAGTGCCTAAACAAAGTTTAGCAGTCAGATTTTCCTTATTAATTAATGTTCTAATGTTGATACTGATGTAGTCTTTCTTTTAAGGATAAAAATAAATAATCTGAAGCTAATTTAGTGTGGAGTAAATTAGAAACAAAGCTTTTAAGAAAAAGGAAGGATGGAATGGGCAATGCCAGATGTAAGATTTTCTATCCTACATGTGGATAAAATTTTACTGAGGCAAGGACTGACAGAACTCCGGGAACTTCTTTTTCTATTTTTATTCTACTTGCACTCCTTGGGAATTTAAGAGTCACTCCTTACCTGTATGGTAAAATATAACAAATGCCATTTGTTCTCATATTCAGAGTAATGAAATAACACATTAACTTTTGTTTACACAGGATACCTTTACACTGAGAGGGATCCTGTGCTATTTATGAAACATAAACATCCTACCCAGCTGCTTTTTGTCAATAGATATAGTAAAAAGCAATTCTAAAAGAAAAAGTTCAGTGTTGTGAAAGCAATGTTATGATGACTTCTTTAGCCATTTTTTGCTAGAGTATTTACCTTAATTCGGATTCTCTACTGCTCTATGCCTCTCACTGGGTCTTTACTTTTCCCAGTGCTTAACAGATGTGCATTCATTCAGTTTGTATTCAATCTAAGGATTTAAGCAGACCACATCATTTGTTGAAATACACTGATTGAGTTAGCCAGATTATAACCTGTCTCTACTTTTAGTGTCACGTGGGGGATGTACAATGACAGAAGAAATGGCAGCTAATACATATGCAATCTTATTGTACTTGACACGTATTGACTCATTTAATTCTCACAGTCCTGAAGCTTGGGCTTATAAAGGAAGGACTCAGAGATGAGGGAAGCTCAGTGAGGGCAAAGAGCATGAACTTTAGCATAGACAAAGTCGAACTGAGTTACTATTTTTTTTTTACTTTTGTAATTTTCTTAACCTCTCTTAACATAAATTGAACCATTCGCCAATCCACTCTACCCCAAAGTCCAAATGTAAGGCACATTACTTGGTACCACTTATCCTTGATTTGGTGTCTATACTGTGTCTGAGAATGAACTAGAACATGGTATTTATGTCTAATAATCATTCAATATATTGTTGAGTATCATTTTTATACTGAGTAAAAGTTACGAGTGAGTTCAGAGTGTGTGGTAAAGGGGCCTATCTAGACAAATGAGTAGAGGAAGACATTTATGAAGTGTGTTTAGAGGATTATTAGAAGATCAGTTTGGAGTGAAGGACTCAGGATTGGGAGTAAAGAATGATAAATTTGGTGGGAGGTCAGACAAGATTTTCAAAGGCAGCCAAAGAAATGTGGGCTTTGATCTGATGACATATTATACACTTTGCTTATGTATCATTGAGGTATTTTATTAAACACTATATTGTCCTACTTCTGTAATATTCTTTGTTTATGTGGTGAAGTACTGATGTGTTTTCTTAGGTGTTAACAGTTCTAAATTCAAAAACATAAACAATGAGGTGAAATTGATTTTCAATATTTGATTGATTTGATTCATCCATTTTTAAAGAAAAGGTAAATCATACAGTATTCTGTATGATGTAGACTGTGTCACTCAGAGTGAAAAAGTTAGCGTTGCCTTCCATCATGTTAGAGTGTGCTGTTGAATCTGACAAGAAAAAGCCCTAGGCATCAAGAATACACATTTTCCAATTCAGATTTCAAAATGTTCAGTAGATATTTAGGGTATGACAGAAAAAATATTAGCCCATTAATATAGTAATTACTGTGTTTCTCACTTCCACATACCCTGCACTGATTGCTACATAAACAGGACTCATAATATAAACTTTGTGTTTAGTAAAAGTGCCAAAGTCTATGTCTAGATTCATAAATGCCATTTTAGGAACCAGGCAATTTCTGTTTACAGCCTAGTGCCTTAGGGAGACTGTTTAATGAGGAGATGTGAAGCCTTTTGCAGTTTATTGTTGATGACATTTTGAGGACACTTGCAGTTGGGTAGACCAAAACACAATAATGCTGGGTATTTTCTTGGAAGTGGTTTATGTGCCCCAGAGTGTTGTATCAAATTTTATCACTAATCAAATTCTACTTGATAGCAAAAATCAAAATCCTTTTAGCAACTAAATTTCATCTTTTTAAGGTGAAGGAAAAAAACTTGCAAATCTGATATATGAATTTTCTGAGATTAAAAGAAATTTCAATTTTGCTAATCATTCACTGGAACTAACGATTACTACCACTGTTTTTACAAGCTTGAAGTGGCTATCTTTCGGGTCAGATATGGTAGTGGTATAACTGTTGATATTCTTTGTTATCTGTACTTAAAAACTCTGAAATGGCTTGAGACAGTCGCACAATAGAAATTAAATTGGCATTTCTATTCAGATAGCAACTCTTATGTTATATATTATATTTATAGACATAACATATTTTTATATTGATTGCCTGAAACTCTTAAAATGAAAAAAAAGAGGGAGATATATTTTTCTTTTGCCTTTGTTTGCATTTGAAAATTTTGTAACCAACTTGTAGTTATTAAAATTACAGGAAAATTAGACAAACATGAACCACCAGAGTCTGCTCAGGTGAGCCATTGTTGACTGGGTACCTTTTCCAGAGATGGTGTTATGGAGTGTGTGGTTAAAAGTTCTGGAAATGAACTCTGTGGACTTGAATCTGACCCCATCAATTTTTTAGTGTGTATTGTTATGTTAACCTCACTAGGTTCCATAACTTAGTGTTACATAGTTATGTGACATAAATTATGTAAATAGTATAACATACATAACTACTTAACATACATACTTGACATAATATGCGTAGAATAACAATTGTACGTAACAGTTATGTAACTAAGTTGCATAACTTAGTGTGATATAGTTGTGTATCCTCACTAGGTCTTAACTGCAAAATGAGCAGTGCGTATTTGTACCTTCTTGAGATATCATAATGATAAAAAGAAATAATGCTTATACATTCCTTAGCTCCCATGTATGGCACAAAATTAATAATAAATATTAGGTGCTATTATTAATATTACTGTTAGTAGAGTTTCATCATCTGAAGAGTTCTTGCTGAATTCCAGGTCAAAATAGAGACAGAGAGTCTTAATGCAAATTTTACCCAGGTCATGGAAAACTTGAATGCCCTCTCACACTTTAGGCAGGAAAGGTGTCTTTGATGATTTGCTGTTTCTAGTTTCCGGTTGGTGTTGAGTGAAATCTACTAAATTCTTCTTCCTGGCTTATCTTCTTCATACTCTGTGCAGACACCTCTCTTTCCCTAAAAAAGAAGTTATTTGACAGGATACAATGCATGTGATTATGGTTATGCTAGCTTAAGCCAGTTTATTATAATGGATTCAGTTGAAGCTTGGTTATATTCCAGACTCAGCCATTTTATTAACCGTGAAGAGGTTATAGCTTTAGATTTGTTGATTCAATCATGTGTTCTTAAGACGGTATCCTAGACACCTTAATTAAACCTGCATGTTCCTAAATTTCCTCAGCCATTTTTTGCACTATATTTCTGATTTTACTCTTAGAAGGGAAGTTTTCTGCTTCTATGCTATTAAAATAATAAATAAGTTCTAGATTTTAGTTTCATTAGATAGATTCCTATGAACAGAATACAAGTATGAAGCTTTTTAGTGAAAAGATCTACATGAAAAAAACCATACCATAATGTTTTTGTTATAAACCTGTGAATTGAATTTTAATGCATACATTTATAAAGAGAAGTATATTTATTATTATTATCAACAGTATAAAAGTTATTGCCTACCTGACTCATGGAAACAAATCTAGCAGTGAGTTTTATCTCATGTGTTTGTGACCCAAGATCACATATGGCTAAATTTTTAGGAATGTGTGTCCACCACGTTGTTACAATGATCTGCAGTCACATGTGTTATGCAAAACAAATTTGTATAACTATTTCCTTATTTCACTGAAGAAAATCAACACATCATGTTTTTTAGAGTGGTTATCTGTAGCTTGGGTTGGAGTGGGCACTTCTCAGGAATAAGATGAGCACGTTGTTTCTAATTTCTTCTGAAATATAGATAGAGAGAGTATTCATCTAGCATAGGTAAGGGGAAGCAGCAAGCTTCCCTGATTAGAGTGTAGGGCTCAAGTGTTCTACTGATAGATTCATTCAGATTTAGCAAGGGTTTTTGTTTGTTTGTTTGTTTGTTTGTTTTATAAAAACAGAATCTATCATCCATTCTCCTGCCCATACCCGTACCTTAGGGTAAATGTTCTTAACAAAAATTACAAGTAGTTTTCTCCTAATGTTTCGATGAACTCAGCCACCATCAAGGAAGGGATGGATAATTTCAGAGCTATATTAAGCTGTACTTATATTATATTGGCAGCCAAGGAAAAAGGAGGATAACCAGAAATCTTGAGGGAACAAAGGCCAAACAAAAAGTGAGAGGAGGCCGAAGAAACACTTCAGTCATGTGATTCTGCCTTGGGTGCTGATGACCCATTTGAAGCTGAACATCATCCCCAGTGATATATTTGGTGCACCTGTCCTGGATTGTTTGTGCTTGACTTCAGGCACTAATTTTCTTTTGTCATACAATCCAGTTCATTAAATGTCTGCTAGCGTTTTTCAGGCCTGAAAATAAAAAAATTTTTTGGCCCAGTCCCAGGATAAGATGAATCATTCACTGCTTTCATTCATTCATACATACCATATATGCTTCTCTTTGACCTTCCCTTCCTCATTCCCTATCATACATAGGTGTTACAAAAGCTCTGGGATATTTTTACTATATAACAGACTTCTTGGCAGAAGAAGAGCAATGGCTCTTTGGTCATGCTTGGAAAAGTGACAGAAAAAAAAAGTGACAGAAGCTCTTTTTCAGGCATTGTGCTTTGATAGTGTGTGTATTAGTAAGAGGCCAACCTGCTGGTAAGGCAGCAAATATTAGGTCCTATAACTGAGATGTACTTGTGGTCCTGAAAACTCTACACAGCCCATAAGAGAATTCCCTGTAGGATACTATGAAAAATACACATATCTATTTTGTACAGTTATCTCTATCGTGATATTTGGTATTTTCAAGTCTATGGCAGTATGTGAGAAAGGGGGACCTTCACAAAGATACTGATCACACAAACTAAAAGGAGTTAAAACTTAAAGTGACAATTTAGTGTTCTCTTCAAAGGTTGTTGAAGTACATATATTGTTAATAATCACCTAGTTTATGCTTTTGACGTAGTATATCAGACTTTACAACTGGAAAAGTTGTAAAGACAGCAGTCAAAAAATGTCCATATGTTCATCTATAGCTATATCTATACCTATGCTCTGTAACTTATTTCAATTACAAAAAATGGTATTATTAAGTTTTATACCAGGATATAAATATTATCCACTTCTATCCAGTCACCTAGCTTGGCTTCTTTGCTACACACCCCAAGTCCATCAATAACTGACCAACCTCCTACTTGACTCTACATATGGTCATAACTAACAGTTCTCACTTACTAAGTGACTATTAGACATAAAGCATACTAAGAGCTAGATCATTCTCTAACTCAGAGTAGACATCAAGACAAAGGAAGAAACAAAAAAAATAATTTAAATCATTTATTGAATGGCAACTGAGCCTAACCATATGTTAGATAAGGCAATCTTGATTTTATTTTACTTCATTTATTTTTATTTCAGAATATTATGGGGGTATAAAAGTTTTGGTGACATAATTGCCTTTGCACAGCCTGAGCCAAAGCTATAAGCCTGCCTATTCCCCAGGCAGCTCACACTGCACCCATTAGGTGTGAGTTTAATCATTCCCTTCCCCCCCTACCTGTCTGACCCCAATGAATTTTATCTCCATATGTGCACATAGGTGTTGATCAATTCATAGCAGTTTAATGTTGAGTACATGTGGTGTTTGTTTTTCCACTCTTCTGTTACTTCACTTAGAAGAATCGGCTCCAGCTCCATCCAGGATAATACAAGAGGCATCAGTTCCCCATTTTTTATTGCTGAGTAGTACTCCATGGTATACATATTTTAGACACTTGAGTTGTTTCCACATCTTTGCAATTGTGAATTGTGCTGCTATAAACATTCAAGTACAGATGTCTTTTTATAGAATGTCTTTTTTTCCTTTGGGTAAATACCAGTAGTGGGATTGCTGGATCAAATGGTAGTTCTACTATTAGTTTTTTGAGGTATCTCCATACTGTTAATACTTTCCACAGAGGTTGTACTAGTTTGCGGTCCCACCAGCAATGTATGAGTGTTGCTATTTCTCCACATCCATGCCAACATCTATTGCTTTGGAACTTTATAATAAAGGCCATTCTCACTGAAGTTAAGTGATATATCATTGTGGTTTTGATTTGTATTTCCCTGATGAGTAGAAATGTTGAGCATTTTTTCATAAGTTTGATGGCCATTAGTCTATTAGTCTTCTTTTGAAAAGTTTCTGTTCATGTCCTTTTCCCACATTTTAATGGTGTTGTTTGATTTTTTTCTTGTTGATTTGCCTGAGTTCTTTATAGACTCTAGTTATCAGTCCTTTGTTGCATGTATAGTATACAAATATTTTCTTCCATTCTATAGGCTGTCTATTTGCTCTAATGATTGTTTCCTTGGCTGTGCAGAAGCTTTTTAATTTGATCAGGTCTCATTTATTTATTTTTGTTGTTGCTGTGATTGTTTTGGGGGTCTTCTTCATAAGTTCTTTGCCTTGGCCAATGTCTATAAGAGTTTTTCCAACATTTTCTTCTAGGATTCTTATGCTTTCATATCTTAGGTTTAAGTCTGTTATCCATAGTGAGTTGATTATTTTTAGAGGTGAGAGGTACAGATCCTGTTTCAATCTTCCACATGTGGCTATCCAGTTTTACCAGCACCATTTATTGAATAGGGATTCTTTTCCCGGTGTATGTTTTTGTCTGTTTTGTCAAAGATAAGATGGCAATATGAGAATGGTTATATATCTGGATTCTTTGTTCTGTTCTATTGGTATATGTCTCTGTTCTTGTGCCAATAGCATGCTGTTTTAGTTACTATAGCCTTGTGGTATAGCTTGAACTCTGGTAAATTGATGCCTCCCAGTTTGTTCTTTTTGCTTAAGTTTGCTTTGGCTATACGGGATCTTCTCTGGTTCCACACCAAGCATAGAATTATTTTTTCTAGGTCTGCAAAAAATGGTGTTTGTATTTTAATTGGGATTGCATTGAATCTGCAGATCACTTTGGGTAGTATAGATATTTTAATGTTGATTCTGCTGATCTCTGAGCATAGTTTGGTTTTCCATCTGTGTATGTCCTCTGCTATTTCCTTCCTTTGTGTTTTATAGGTCAATTTGCAATCTTTATTTTAAAGAGCTGACACTACAAAGTAAGAGAGAGAGAGAGATAGCCACCAAAGATAGACAATACAACACTGTTAAGTGCTAACTAATATTCAGTTAATGTTGCCTTCACAGTTTAATGGCAAAAACAAATTTAGAAACTAAAAATGTAGAAATTGTCCTAATTTAGGTATGTGAAAAGTACTGTAAGCACAAAAGTGAAGCTGTATTAATAGCCTACTAACAGTAGAAGGAAATATAAAACATAGTGGTTCTAGTAACTCTGTCTTTGGAAGTCAAGAATGGCCTCAGAGTGATACTTTTGAGATGGGATGATGAATAAGCAGACATATGCCTGGTGAAGAAAACAATGTGCTTAGACAAAGTTCTACTTCATCAATGCAGAGTTTTTTGAAGCATCCCAGTAGGCTCTGTAGGTGAACAGAGAGCCAGTCTTTCAGAAGCATGATGTACAGAATATGGCATTATGGGAGGTGAAAATAAATAGTTAGAAGGCAGAGTGAAAATGGACCTCTTTAAGCAAACCATTGTAACATTTATCCCACAAGCAACAGGTGGTCAAGAGGTACTTATTTATCAACTAGTTTTCTTTGTATTTCTCTCTCCTTCCCTTCTTAACTTTGTTATTTCTTTTCTCTGTCTTCCTTTTTCCTCATTTTCTTCTCTTGTTCATTCTACTCTTTCTTCACTTCCTATTTCTCCTTTTTTTCTTTTGTTTTTAAATGAAGAATTATCCTTTTAATGGTAGTGGGGTGGATGGAATAGGATTGGGGAAAGGGCTTCCGTAAGAAAGTATCTGATAAAAGAAGAACATGGGCATTTCCTCTACAATCATACATAGCAAAACCAGGAAAGTTATCTGCTTTCTTTCCCTAAATCAGTTGTATCACACCAGTGCCTGACACAATACAGGCAGACTGTGAAGGTGTATGGTTTGCAAAACAACAACAAAAAAGTGAATAAATGCATAATTTATATTTTGTGATCCTGAATGAGTTGGTGATGCCTTTTACCAAAGACAAAAACAAAGAATATGGAAAATGTTTTCAAGGGAAAAAGGGATAGAGTAGTTCTACTTTTGTTTTGTTAAGTTTGGTATGTCCCCAGGATGAAGTGATGTCTGCATTCAACAAATGTGGAAATACATATTTTAGAATAAGGGAAAGCAGGAGAGACATTTCCCAAATGATGAAGTTTCATCTCAGTTATGTATGAGACAGATAATGTAAAAGGTTTTATGTCAGGAAGAAATTAGTTGTTGACTTTCAGAATGGACATCAGCAATTTCTAGCTGTTAGAATGTCAACTAATATTTCTCAAGACACACTGTGACAAAGATAAATTTGGGAGCCTTAAAATGACTTTGTTTTTCTTTCAAACATGAGCATTTTGCCTTTTCTATCCATAGGCCAAGCACAATAATCAGGAGGCACATACTGTCTTCTTTGGAAGGAAAATCTTTGCTCTAAGAAACATGACATCTCTTCCCTAAGATTAGCCACAAGAATATTAAGCCACGAATAAGGCAGCCAATTCTGTTCATGATTATGACCAAAAAAGAAAGCAGAGAATTTATATTTTTAAGAGGCTACTCAAGTATAAAAATTTTTAAGTTTGATCCCTCAAAATTCATTTTTATGTTGAATACATTGTGTTACCTAAATTAGAGCTCACAATATTTTCCAAAAAAATAGTATAACAACTACAAGACATTCATTTTGAGATAGAATATGTTTCCTATATTGTTACTTTTTACTTTACCTTATTTGAACCTAATCATTAACTCACAAATTGCATATCATGCCCAAATAAGCTATTGTGTTAGGCCCACATAAAACATTAAATGAGAATACTACAAAGTTAGTTGATTCTGGATTATGTAAGCACCCACTAATCTTAATAGTGAATTCATTTATTTTAAGAACACCTTGAAAAAATCAGGAAAAAATATTTTGAATTACTTTTCAGCATGAAATGGTAAAGTATTTTAAACATGTGTGTAGTCAGTATATGGCATCTATCCCAAATCATTTCATTAGTCACTTTTCTGTTTCCTTGGTAGAAAAACTTTAAACTTGGTTCCACAAACCAACATAATCAACTTCATTGTACTAAATAATAAAGTTGTAAGTATTGGTTGAAATTTAATCCCAATATCCTTGGAACATTCCATGGAACTTTCATATTTCCAATAAACAACCATGGTCAGTAATAATATACTTGGGTAAAACAAAGAAAACATGGTTATTTCTTTCGAATTCCAAAGCATCAGAGAAGGGGTACCAGAAATCTACTTTTAACATTCAATATGTAGAGCACATATTTTATTTTGGTCAGGGGGATTGAGAAAAATTGTTTGGAGGTAGTATTTTATTATACTTTAAAGTTTCCACATTGGGTCTTTTCTATTTCTCATTATTTGGGATATTTCTTTGGAGAGTGCACTTTGGTTTTTTAGATAGCATCTGGTCCTCTCTTGTTTTGGTCAGACTCCTACATCTGGTTGTTATGGAATTGTTCCTCAGACAGGATCACCATGACCTCACGAGAGTGGTCGGAAAAGGAGCAGATGAGTGTCCTGAAAACTAAGCCCATGTTTTTCTGACAAATGACTCCAAAGATAAAAAGCAGAAAGCAAAACACACACACATGGTTGATGCATGGCAATGAGACAATGTTTTGGTGATTATTTTTAAATAATTTTTATACTTTATAAAATGAAAAGAGAAAAAGAAGCAGACAAAGATCTTTAAGGAACCAAAGGATGCAGCTATTTAATTAAAATAGTGATTTGAACATGCTTTAAATATTAAGTATCTTCAATTACAAATATTCAATATTTTTTAAAAACTAATATATTTAGGTATAGGTCAAAAAAGAATAAAATTAAGTATTTGATACTAGCAAAGCAATGTCATTTTCTTTTCTGAACTGTTGTTTTTTGTTGAGTAATTTTTTTTACATAATTGTTTGGTTTCATATTTTACTTATAAGTGAGGCAAGAATATTACAGCCTGTGTATTACCAGAATTGATTTATTTTGGAATTGAATATCTAATAATAGAAACAATTCTAGAGATGAATCCCTGGTTACCTCCCAAAATGCTTGTTTAATTTTCTATATTATAGGAGTATTCTCGTAGAAGGAATAGCAGAGTTGCTTTCAGAAAAGGAGGATTTTATTTAAATTATTTTCCATTTAATTACTTAATTATTTGTGATGTATTTACTTTATTCTGGAGAGGATGAGGGCATGGAGACAGACTTTCTTTCCTTCATTTTTGAGGAAATGATAATAATTTTAATACTTTAAAAAATACATATGGCATGATCCATATGGTTAAAGTAGCCACATTCAGGTTTACGTTAGAATTAGAAATTATCTGCAGTTAGCCTGGTAAATGTTGACTGTTATTAAATTAGCAAAGAAAATTTGAGCATGAGTCCATTATCCAGACCATTTGATTATACACATAATTTCAACCAAAAAGATGTTGAAATGCTCAGATAATAAAGAAAAATGTGGTGAGCTTGAAAGTTCTAAATATTTTTCACTATCTTCCTCATGTGAAAACACATTTTTAAGTACTTGAAGCTCAGCCTTCTTAAAAATACAACTTTGGACAAGTGCTGTTGTGCTAAATAGGAAATAGTGAAACTTTCAACTGTGGAAAACATCAGTGTGCCTCAAAATGCAAGCAATGATCTTGGTAGTATAGCATCATAAAGTAATCCATTGAAATGAAAAGTCATTTCTCAGTTTTCTTGTATCTTTGGGTAGGCTTTTAAAATCTATGTCATTTTTAGATCTGCAAGAGGAAACCATTATTATCATGGCTTTTTCATAGAACTAAAACGTATATTTATAGGGAATGATGACCTTCTTATGAATTACTGGCTTTAGGCATCATAATATATATTAAAGGAGTTGGAAAGGCTAGCAAACAACATGCAAACATTTTATAGGATTTTTTTTTCTCTTTCCACTTCAATGCATTTATTTGAAAACTGCTTATTTGCCTGAATTTGCCCTGCTGGCAAAATTTTTATACCAGACAGCTACTTTTTATTGTTGCTGCACATCATGAATAACAGCTTTATTTGATGGCAAATGAGATGCCCCAAGTTGCAGCCTTTCCATAAACATATCTGAATTGTTCAATTTCCTTCTCATTGTATAATTTCCACCCTGGCCCTTTGCCTGCTGATATTCAGATAAAGATTTCATTCAAGTCATTTTCCAAACTGTCCTATGTTCTTTGCTATCGTAAGTGGTAAGATTGCTCAATTCATATTAGCTATAATACAAGTGCTGCACAGGTTTTTATCAGATATTTCTAAATTCATTTCTTTGTAATAAATAGTAACGAGAATAATAAAAGAATGCCTCCAGTTGGGTTTCCAAACACTAGTGGTTTATTAGCAATAGAATCATTAATAGGATGGTGTAAATTCACTTTTCTGAAGAACATATCTTAATGAATTATTTTGTTTCCTTCTCTTTCATGTCTTCTAAAATGGATTTGGAAATGATGATTGCTGATCAATTCCAAATGACTTGGCCCTTTGTTTCTCAATTAGGTAAGTGATTCTGATTCTTTGATATTCTTAGAGGTCCATGGTTGTATTTTAAAATCATCATTCATTGCCAATTTGATCTGTTGGGTTCTCTGGCCAAATGAAGTAAAAATTGAACATAAATCACCATTTTCAAAAATATATTTAAGATCTTTTTTATCAGTTGGCATAGGAAATGGACTAATAAGAAGACTCAGTGTGGGTTGTCCTGTTCACATGAAACATATGTTTAAATTCAGTTAAGTGGCTAGCTTTCATGTTCAAACCAGCTCTGTCAGATCTTTCCCAGAAAGTTTCAAGTCATACCAGGCTAGTTACTATTGATAACACTGTACTACTTACCCAGCTACAGAATGCACTCCTTATAGTAGCTACTGACAGTTTGATACATAATCAGTAGCTAACAATTTTTCCAAACCCAAAGATATCTAGGCTGAAAAAAAATCCAACTTTAGATTCTGTGATACTGTCACTTATAGAGCTGGCATCAGTGAACTACAGTCTATGGGCCAAATTTGGCCATCTGTGAAGTAAGAATGCTCTTTATGTTTTTTAATGGTTGACAAAAATTCTTAAAAAGAACAATATTTTGTTACAAGAAAATTATATGAAATTCAAATTTGTGTCCAAAAAAAAAATATGTTTTGCTGGCACACAGCCATGCTCATCACTTTACATATTATCTATGGCTATTTTCATATTACAACCATTATGGCCCCCAAATTCTAAAATATTTGCATTCTGATGCTTAACAGAACAAGTTTGCTGATCCTATTGCTTGAACATCAGCATTTAAGAGTTTAATTCCTAAAATCTTCCACTTTAGGGATACAAATAAGAAAGAACAGAGGTAAAATCATTATATAGCTGACCTTTTCTTCAGTAACCAGGGAATCCACCATATCTAAAATGACCAGATCAGACCAATGAAAGAGCAAATCTTTTTTTTTTTTTTTGAAAGAGCAAATCTTGACTATAGATTTAAATTTTCCTGAAAAAGCCTTTTACATAGTTATATTTCTCATACATTTTAAGCCCTACAACATTCAACCCATTAAATCTAATTTATTTTACTGCCAGTAGGTCTTTGCACTTTTTCATAGTCATTCAAAGTCCAATGGCTCATGGGAACTGGGGAAGTGGCATTTTGCAGCTAGTGAAGCAGCAACACATCATGTAATTAAAAGTAATTCCTAAACTCTTAAATAGTTCTGAAGGTTCTGTTTTGACCAAGAAGATTCTAACATTCTATAGATACTGGCTCTTCTGAATTACATATGACAGTATTGGAAACGTGTAATATTCATCATTGTAATCTGACCTAGCACCTAAAACAACACAAATAAGTATGGTTGTGCTTTATAAAATAGATTTTGCAGAATTTGTTGGGGACAATGTGGAATATAAGTGGTTATATGCATATTCTGATTAGGAAAACCTTTAACACGATTATAAATATATTTCAGTTGTTTTCATCTTGGCATTTATCAGAAACAGATGCATTTGTAGTTTGAGAGAGAAAATAAGAGAACAAAGAAAGCATATTCTTGGAATATTGCAAGAGAGAGCAATGTAGAAATCGCTAGATATTAAGAATATGCATTATCTTCTAGGTTTAGGCCACTGGGAAATAAAGCTTCAGTGCGTGTATTTGATATATAATGACAGGCACAAAGAGAAAGGCAAACGTACTATGGATATTCTAGTATGGTACAATTATACAGTATGTTTTCTAACCCTTTTCATGAAAATTTGACATTACTGTACCTCAGATAGAAGCAGCAGGAATCACCAGGGAAAGAACAGCTGGATATTTTATTAGGTTTTATGTTGTACATAAGGAGACCATGTTTTCCATTGTCAGTGTATAAAAGAAAATGAAAGCTCTGGGCATCATTAAAGGCTCGAAAGCGCAGGATGTGTCAGCTCTGTTCTCCCAACACCTGGATTGAAAGCACAGTATGAGGTCACTGTAAAACAAAGCCAGACCGTCTGCCCTGGTTGGAATTTGAACAGTTGATTTTAAAAATAAAATAGTTCATAATTGTTGCAGAGAGAATTATTCCTTTGTAACTAGACAGTTACTTGTATGGACATAAATGTATGTGTCTACTTGAACATGTTTTTACAATATTGCACCTGAGTATCTTTTTCTTGTACCTTAAGGGGTACCAGGAGGCTTTTAGGCTTCAGAGAGCTAGAAGATTCCACATTTGCTGGCACTCATGGTGTTGCACTGTTGATGAACGTTTCTCTCTGGCTTTCCATTTGCCTTCTTTTGTTGAACCATTTCCGTTGACTCCACCCCCACACACTATATTCTTATTGATGTAGGCATTGTTTTTCTCCTTATAAACATGTTTATGTTGGGGACTATTTAACTAAATACCTTTATGTATTCTACAAGGTTCATCGCTGTGTTTCTCATATAGCAATTTCCTTTTAAGTGTGGTATTAGTTGTCTCAGGCTACCATAACAAAATACTGCAGACTGGGTGATGTAAGCATTAGAAATTTATTTCCTCACAGTTCTGAGGCTGGGCATCAGAGATCCGGATACCAGCAGGGTCAGGTTCTGATGAGGGCTGTCCTCTGGGCTTGCCGTAAGGCCATAGTGCTATTGGATGAGGGCCCTACCCTTGTGACCTCATTTAACCTTAATTATCTCCTAAAGATAATATTTCCAGATACAGTCACATGGAGAGTTAGAGCATTAGCATATGAATTATGGGGGAACACAGTTCAGGCCAGAGCAATTACCTTTGACACAAATTGAGTTATGTAAGCAAGACAGAGGACTGAATATTTCTCTTCACACAAAGCCATAAGAGCTCTTTGTCTGTAGGCTTAGGCCACCTGTGTCTTATCCATGAGTAGTAGTATTTTCTTAATCTCCATTATATGCTCATATTAAATCTAGTAAATTACAAAATGTTTTTCAAGTATTAAAGGATGTTCTATGTTCTGGTTCTAATCTCTTCTTTTATCATCCTAAAAAACATACAGAGATTGAACCCTGATTCCATCAATTATTCATGAATCCACTTATTCATATATTTAACATTGACAATGTGCCCAACCATATGCAGGAGGGGTACAGACTGAGAGGCAAATGATCTGACCTGACAATGTTCTACTCTTTAGTAACTCCTAGTTGGCAAGAAGGACAGTTTCAGAGCAATATGTTAAGTGCTTAACATAATTTGCTCTTGAAATAAAAATGAATCAGTGCCCACAAACCTATGTAAATTAGGGACTTCTCAATGGTGATAACATCTGATCATGAGATTGAATTTGCAGTTGAAGAAAGAAAGGCAGTAAACACCAGGCAAAGGGAATGGCAAGTCAAAGCAAACGTATGGGTTAATAAGAGCTTTACTCCAGAAGATCTGCAAACCATTTATACTGAACAAAATGAAAAAAATGAAAAGTTCTTAAGGGTACTTTTTCTGAGCTCCTCGTATGTATCTGGTTCCAGGTTATATGTAGAGTGGTAAGCAAGAACAAACTCTCTGTTCTAGGGCAAGGGAATGACTAACAAATAATTAAGGAAATAAGTGACCAAGGGCTATAAATGCAAGGAATAATGTAAAAATGACCTTAATGTGGCAGGATGGGCTATAATGAGCCTCCTTATGTGTGATCAGAGAAGTGCTCCTGAGAAGATAATGAGAAGGAAATGTTTGACTTAAAATTGGAATTACAAGAATGGGTCAGCCATGCAAAGATACAGGTAAATGGAACAGCTTCCTTTGTACCGTGTTTCCCCGAAAATAAGACACGGTCTTATATTTATTTTTCCTCAAGAAGACACCCTAGGGCTTTTTTTCAGGGGATGTGTTATTTTCCCCTCAAAGCCTCAGCTTGCAGCACACACAGGATGGCTGGGACCTGACAGGGCGAGCCGACCTTGGTGGGGCTGCCGACACCTTTCCGGTCACCTAAGGGATAGTAGCTGTCACAATGGGGCAGATGAGAAGGGCTGCTCATCTTCTTTACCGCTCCAAGATGAAATGCATGGGTTGCGTAGATACGCTGCGTAGCCACACCCATCACAAGGCCTTATTTTCCAGGTAGGGTTTATATTGCGCAAATGCTTAGAAATCCTCCTAGGGCTTATTTTATGGATAGGTCTTATTTTCGGGGAAACACGGTATATCAAAAATAGATTTTTCTTAAAATGTGTTGTAACATATGGACCTTGCTTTAAAATATACATAAGAAAAAATGGGGAGATATAATGGACTGAATGTTTATGTCCCCCTAAATTTATATATTGAAATCCTAACCCCCAAGGTGATGGTAATAGGAGGTGGGGCCTTTAGCAAGTAAGTAGGCCATAAGTGCACAGCGCTCTCATGAATGGGATTAGTGCCCTTATAAAAGAGGCCCAAGAAAAGTCTCTACTTCTCTTCCACCAGGTGAGGCTTAAAACAACAATAATTCTTATCCCTCACAGTTTAATTTAGAATTCTAGCTTAGGAACCCCGCCCCAAAACAATTCATTAAAAACTCTTATGAGATTTTAATCAAGATGCCATTCAGGGTTATAGTCATCTAACCTGGCTTGACCGGGTGAAAAATTTGCACCCAAAGTGCTTGACTCACAGACTGACTAGTTAATGCTGGTTGTTGGCAAGAGGCCTCACTTTCTTCTTATTGCGTTTCTCCATAGGGCTGTTTGTGTGTCCTCACAATAGAGTGTCTAGCTTCTCCTGGAACAATTTAAGAGCAATTAGAATCAGCAGTATCATTTATGACAGGTTTGGAAATCACACATCTTTACTCTGCATTATTGCATTGGTCCTAGAGCTCAGCCCTATTCAGTGTGGAAGGGACTACATGAGATTAATACCAGGAGATGAAGGTAATTAGTGGACATTTTAGAGGCTGACTACAACAGGAAGAAACAGTATTTTAGTATTTAAACAAATAATTTTGATATTGTGCTCACTACATTGATACCCCCCCAAATAAATCACTATTTGTTGTTTTTAAATAGTAACTGGCATAATTATCTTTGAACCTTGATCTCCATAGTTTGTTTGTAGAGTACACACTTATATAATGATGTCTTTCTTCTGGTCAGGTATTTAAATTAGCTTTTTCTAATGGAGTAATGACATTAAATGACTTTGTAAATCAAAAGGTAAAAATATATGCCTAGAATAAATTATCAAGACCTTGTCCAGCCTAATTAATGGTGATTATTTTCTGTTATACTCTTCAATTCATTACTGTAATAATCTTTTCAACCAATTAACAGTCAATTTGCTCTGTTACGTTAAAATGTTAGCCACATTATTTGCTTGTTAATGTAGGTTAAATGTTAATTATGTTGTTGTATAGTGGATAAGATGATATATTCTGAAATTATATATATTATTGGTTGGTTTTTTGGCAGTCATATATTAATGTGCTTCATTATTATTGTGCTAATTTTATTATGAACTACATCATATTCTGTGTTACTAAAACAAATCTACTCATCATATATTGCTTTCTACCACACATTAGGTACTTTTGGCTTTATAATTTAGGAGTTGTTTACATGACTAAACAGATAATGATATTCTTTAATTCTTAACCTTGCATTTGGTATATTTAGGAAGCATTTTTCAATATATTCTAAATATTTGTAGGTCAAAGTATAATCTCCTTTACAATAAATATAAGTTATGGTTTTTAAGTTAATTGTATATTTAAGCTTCTTGAGTGCTGTGCTTTATCAATATGACTAAGATCATTTCTCCAATTGTATTAAAATTAGTAAAAGAATGGCATATCAACTTACATGCTGGGCCCAGAGTCATTACCCCTCATTTCACTCTTACAACATCAGTTATTTTTTATTCCAGTAAGCAGCATTTTGAACATAAGAGTTTGTACTAGTTTTCTATTGCTGTATAACCAATTACCACAAAGTTAGTGGCTGAAAACAGCACCCATTTATTGTTTTACAAGTTCTATAGGTTAGAAGTCCAAGATCATCTGCTTTTTTGCACTGGGTTCACATGGTTGAAAGATGAGTTCACTGGCCTTTCTGGAAGTTCTAGGGATGAATCTGCTTTTTAGTTCATTCAGTTCATTTAGTTCATTCAGATTGTTGGCTAGAATCCATGCCTTATAGTTGTGTAACTGAGATTCCCTTTTCCTTCATAGTGTTGGCTGAGGGTCATTCTCACCTTCTAAAGGCCACCTACATTCCTTGTCTCGTGTCCCACTTTCTCCATTTCCAAAACCAGTGCAAGGATCAGGTCCTTTTCAAGTCTAGCATCTCTCTTAATCTCCTTCTCCTTTGTCCTTTCTCCCTCCTGGCAGAGAAGTTTCTGTTTTCTTAAAGGTCTCTGTTATTAGACTTGGCCCAGCTGTGGGTACTCTCCCTATTTTAAGGTCAGATGATAAATAACTTTAAGTCCATCTAAAAAGTCCCTCTGTAGTAGTGCCTGATTGAATAACTAGGGAAAATGAATCTTCCAGGGATATTTTTGGAACTGTGCCTTTCGCAGGTTTTATGGTTTATTAGAAGCTTAGAGTGATGTTACCTGAGTGAACACTTTCAGGAAAAATTCCATTTAAATTGAATCCTCAGTGACATAAGAAGTCATAGGAAGATATGAAGAGAAAACCCAGGAAAAGATTATGCTAATTTTAAGTGCAACACAAAGCCTTAAAGTTCCTATTTGACATTTCCTATGGCCTATCAAGAAAAACAGACACCAACACAAGCCAAAACAGGAGCAATATATAAATATCTTATATTCCAGGCATAAAGTTATTTCTGATTATATATTAATAAATAAGCAGATATCATAATTTGTCTGTGTTCTTAAAACATTGTTGTAGCAATTTTCCCTTTCTCCTTTCCTTTTGTTTAAAGCATTCCCATCAGCACAAAACTATAATGTTTATTTCTCCCACTTAAAAAAAATACAAAGAACCTATATTGTATCATTTCTCCCCTTGTTTTCTCCATTTTTTCTATCTTTTTTGCCTGCAATTCCTTCCATTTTTTTCTTAAACACACTCTAAAATTCAACCTCTTTCCTAATCATTCTACTCAAATTGTTGTTATGATAAACCATGGTGACTTTCACATTATTAAATATGATGGTTGTGTCTGAGTATTCATCTTAATACAACCATAATCAGCATTTGACAAAGATGATCACTCTCTCATGCTTGATATACTTTCTTCACTGAGCTTCCAGGACAATCACCCTTGCATTTTTCATCTCCTGCCTGCCTAGATACTCCTTCTCTAATATATGTGCTGGTTCCACCTTCTTGCCCAAACCCTCTGCTTTGGAATGTCTTAACTCATGGTCCTTAGACCTCCTAATTTTCTGTCTTAAAATGCTTTCTAGGTGATCTTATCAATTCTCATGGCTTTAACTACCCTCTTTATATGCAGTTAATCACCATATTTATATCTGAAGTCTGTACTTCCCTGAACTTCCAAACTGATCGACTCACTATTCCATTTGAATGTCCAAAAGGAATCTCAAAATTAATGTGCTCCGAACTGAACTTTAAAAATTTCTACTTTCTTTCCTAAAACTTGCTCCATTCACAGTTTTCTTCTCAGTTAGGCCCTAGCTCTTTCATTGATTTTATATAACTTTCTTTCTCTAATCCTTTCCCATGGTGAAAACCTGTTTATTCTATTTTCAGAATATATATAGATTACATTCATTTTCTTTGCCAACACCTAAAGTCAAGCAAGCACTGTCTTTTACCTGAATTATGGCAAAATCCTTATAATAAGTCTCTCTAATCCTGTCCTTGCTCTCATTTCTAATGTTAACATCAGTGCCCAACCTTTCTACTCTCAGCCTCCCCTTTGCCAAATCCTCATTATCTTCCTTGCTTTTCCTTGCACATATACTAGCTATTGGCTCTGCCTCATTAGCTTTGATAACAGATTTGTCCAGCTCTCACTTTCTTCACTTCTTCCCTAGACAACTTCTCTAGGAGGCCTTTCTTTGTTACCTTAAATTGCCAACCCCTCATCCCCACCTTATACTTTTTATTCTCCTTTTCTGCCTTTTTTCTTCTTCTCACTTACATATCATTAATGTAGTCTCTAAACTCTGTGTGTGCAAATAATTTTGTCTGCATTTTTCTCACCTCAGTGCTAGATCAGAGCCTGGAATATAGTAGGTGGTCAATAAATATTTAATGCTGGGAAAAAAAAGAATAAATCATGAAAGTACATTGATAAATACTTTGGTGCTGGCTACAACCCTTTGAGGTAGACAGTATAGGTATTATTTTCTTTATTTTTAAACGGAGGTAATTATATGTCTCGCCCAAGGTCACAAAACTAGTTATATGTCAAAGATTAAACCAAAACTCAACTCTCTTGACTCCTAACCTGGTTTTCATCCCACTACAATAGGTGCTAAAAATATAGTGTTGTCTGTTCTTGGGAGCTACAATGCAGTCAGCGTCCCCCAAGAACCTGGAAATAAAGAAGTAAGATTGCCTTCTGAGAGTTACACTATGAAATCGACATATAATGAATCAGTTACCTTAAAGAACTCGAATTGCTTTTAAACCAAAGGGACCATCACTGATTAAATGGTTTAACATTTCTAAAGAAAGAAGATTTTAATAAGAAAAAGCAGACTTTGAGGCACTTCAAAAGGATACTCCAAAGCAAAAGTTGGGCAAATTCGTCCAAGGGGCAGGAGTCTCAGCCAGTGAACTATGAGAATTCCAGAACCTATGGACATATCAGACTTTGATTCATCTCACTAACTCATTTTATTTTCTGATCACATGATCACCAAACAACCTTATGATTAATAATTGATTTTCCATGCAGCTCTACATCCCTACAGAAGAAAAATCTCTGGCTATTATGTACTTCCAGCATCTGGTCCTGATGTTAGCTATTTCTTGTTAAAAATTAATAAATTGACCTTCTGATTATATTTTGGCTTCTGTAAACCTTACTTTTGGAAGAAAAGACATACTGATTTCACTGACACACATATTCTTGTCTATTTGATTGTTATGTTCTGAAGTTAAAAAAAAAATAATGAATTATGATTTCGTGGGCCAAACTCCCTAACTTGGTTAATTGGATATGAGTCTCTTATGCTCCTTCCCACACTTCTGTTGAATATGGAGATGGTCTTAACATTTCAGCTTGAGAGAAAATTAGCCAGAGCTTCCGTAGCATCTTTCTCTACTTGAAACAATGGGCAAGAGAAGGCTCCGAAGGAGGCTTCTTTCTAAATTAGAGAAGGACAAAAGTCTTCTTTTGAGGGCTTTAGCAGGAGGTGTCAGGTGAAAGTCAGCATTTTAGGGAAGAGTTGGTCAAGGATAGTTATGGTTTTCAAAGGAGGGAGAAATTTCGGTTATGGATTAGCTGCCATTGTTTTGGCAATTTGGATTTCTATCAAGAGGGTTAGGGAAGCATAGTTTGTGGAAAAACAGAAAAATAGCTCCAAGGAACAGGACTCAAGAGAGACCCAGAAGAAAATTTTCAGTCTTTGGGTGTTTCTCATCACAACAAATCAGGTTTCTAAGTCAGCCAGCCCAAGAGCTAAATACAAACTTGCTAACTTTCTGATTTACCAAGCACTGTTGGTCACAAATTGTTTTTAATGCTCGTATTTATGCATTTGTATATGTTTCAATGTTATGCTTTGGTGGTTTCTCCCTTTTAAAGTGTTGAATAATGGTTAACAAAGAGCCCAGGGAAAAGATTTCATTTCTAGCAAGAAAGCCTCCTTCCTCTTATTTGTTTGTTTTACTCTCAACTTGCCTTTTTAATTTATTTCACTTAGGAAGAGAAATCTTAGGGAAGCTTATTGTGACAACTCCAAACTTCTATTGTAACATAGTCAGATATTGAATAAATAATTAATTTTAGGGAACAAAAGAGCAACATAAACATATCAAAACATACTGGCATTCTGATGCCATAAGAACCTCTGAATGTTAGTCTGAGAGCTAAAAATTATTCTTTCACATCAAGGCAACGCTCGGTTACCACAGAAATGAAAAATGAGTCATTGAAGGTGAGTAGGTAAAGGGTGATATGACTTTTATGGAGGGGGCATGAAACAAGTTATGATGGAAGGTGAAGGGATTAATGATGAGGACAAGGAAGGTTATCCTCAGGCCAAGGAACTGGGACTAGCGAAAATGAAGGGACAAACTGAGATGAGAGATTCTGTTGTTGAGAATATTAAGGTGCCTCACTATAGTCAGAACAAATGTTTTCCCTCAACAAAGCATCAAAGTCGTCTATATTGAAATGCAGAGGAGGAGCCTCATGTGCATCAAGGAGGTCGTACTTTTCTGCAAGTAAAATGGAGTATCACTCTAATAATTAACCATTTTCCCTAATCAGCCTCAAGCTGTTGAGAGTGAATCAGGAAGGACATGTTTTGTTAACACTGAGAGTTAAGTGGAGAGTACACAGCATAATCTGGGATCTCCAACAGTAAGAGTTGCCGGTGTATTCTAAAGGAGCTTGTTTCAACCTCAGTCCAAAGCACAACAGAATTGCATAATGAAAGATTCAGGCCCTTTTGTTTTCTGAAAAGGGTATCAAAGAAGGCCTGGGATTTGAACATATAGACAGGCATGACTATAGAAGTGTTGTCAAATTTCTTGACTCCTGGTGAAATAATAAGGGCTTCTTTATAATTTGTGTACCATTCTGTTTCACATAAGATATTCTCAAGCAGGCTGTCCCACACCACGGGTGTCAGACACAGCAATGTCACTGAAAGAAGGTACATCAATTACAGAAAACAGTGTGATTTTTTTCACAGAGTCTAAAGTTCTCACTCATTTGGCAAGCCATAAAGAGATTAGGACAAAAGATATTTTTATAGAAGAAAACTATGATATAGATTAAATAGTCCCAGAAAAGCTAAAAATTCTTACTTTAAAAAAATAATAGGCAAATGATTGAATTTCACCTTCATCTTATTTTTTGAGGATTCAACATCAGTAGCATAAAAGTCATCAGCCAAAATGTCATCAGTGGGGATGAAGTCTTTTTGTTGAGTTGATCTTCTGTTAATTCTCTATAGACATAGGGTGTGAGAAATTATTTCTCTTTGATAAGAAGGCAAGAGAGGAGTACAGGAAAATTCAGATGTTGAGTATGTCTGGATTTAAACAGCTCATTTCATAGGATCCATCACAAAATCTTTGTAAATAAGGTAGTTTTTGTTTGTCTCAACAGACCTACAAAGCTTCTGGGTTATCTTTGCCAGTGTTTGATTAGTTTATTCACAGAATTCTTTTCAGAATTTACTCTTTAAATTCTGTGATGAAGGGACAAATTCTTATTTTCTCAGACTATTTCATAGGCCATAATCAATGCTAATTTTTATTTGGAAAAAGAAGTCACTCTTGCAAGCCCCCTTTGTGAACTTGGTACTCAAAATCATTTTATAACGTTATGGTCTCTAATAATTTCTTCTAGCTGTATGCTGGGCCAGATGATATAGTTCTGCAATATGGATCACCCAAAATTTTGGGATTCTATTAATGATGTAAAAGATTTGAACAATGACTGCTACTTCTGAAAAGGGGAGTTTATCACAGGTCCTTGTTTTATGTAAAGCATGATTGGAAGAGAGCATATTTCTGGGCATGACTGAGGACCAGGAAGAGCATGGTATGCTTCTGCTCAAGCCCATCCATTTTATTTGAACTAAGATAAGCTGTGCTGAAACAAAAATATTCAAAGGAGAGTGCTTTGTATCGAATTCTTCAATATGCCTCAAAATAGCTCTTTCAGGCATTGGGACCTTTTTAAAAAAATTCAATAACTATTAACACTGCTCGGAACATACAATGAAAAATATTGCTCTAGATATTTTGAAATTTCTCTCTGGATTAAACTCTAAGTATAGAAAACTGTGTAAATGAATTACATTAGTCACTGCCTGTTCCCACCACTCCTCTCTTTTGCAACTCCATCCTCTGTATTGTTTTTACTGAACTGTACTTTGGAATTATGCCTTGGGCCACATTGGGAATCATTAGATGAAAACAGCCCTGAGAAACTCATTACTTTATTTACTGTAAAAATTGTGTTGAGGTGTTGTTCTTTGCATTGTTCATTGGATACCTTGGAAGAACCCCCAGGAGTAATATATCCCAAGGGGTAGTACCAAGAATAGTCTTCTCTCTCCTGAACAAGAGGTTTTGGTCTCTCAGACGCTGAGAATTATAAAAATGGATGTTTTCCAGTTTATGCTAAGGACTAGAAAATGCAGAGCAATTTAGGGCACATGTCTATGACTGGTACAGAGTATTACAAGGTTTTTTCATCCTGGTCTCATTGCAGGTTTCGTCTTATTTTTCCTATGTTAATTACCCTTCACCTTGATGAATTCATCGCTTAGTTTTATTTGATTTTATAGTATGGATCTATATCTAAAATATTTTTTGGGGAAAAAGTCAGACTGTAAACAAGTATATTGCCTTTATAATGTGAGACTGAGATACCTCTGCGAAGCCAAAGACCTGGACTTAGGTGAAGAACTCAGGGAAAGATTGTCAATTGAAATGGCCGTATCTTTATGAAGTCTCCCAGTGTGGGAGTATAGCAGAATGAGGGTATTATTTGAACTGGAATCACTGGGGATCAGCATAGGTATTTTTAGAATATGGCACATATAACTAAAATATGGCATTTCTGGCATAGAAAATGGCAGATGCAAATGCCCTAAAAAGGGAACGAGCTTGGCATGGTTCTGAGAGAGCAAAAAGCTCTGCATAGCTGGGTCAAAATTAGTGAAAGGGAAAGGTGTGGGAGACAAAGTTGAGAATTAGGCCAGATTTCAGGCAAAGCCTTACAAGATATGTCACATCCCATTCCAAATACAATAGAGGTAGCAGAGGGCTCTCTGTTAAGTCAAGTTAATGAGATAGAATTGACATGTGGTAAAATTCACTCTTTTCAGTGTATGCTTCTGTGAGTTTTGGCAAACATGTGGAGTCATGTAACTATCTCTGCAATCAAAACATAGAATGTTTTTATCACTATGGAAAGTTCCATCATGTTTATTTGGGGTCAACCTCTCCTTCTACCCCCATTTCATTGCAACCACGGCTCTGCTCTCTGTTCTTTAGTTTTGCCTTTTCCAGAATATCTTTTTGTATGTAACCTTTTAAATCTTTCTTCTTTCACTTAGCAAAACACATTTGCCATTCATCTATACTGGTGAGCGTATACCAAGGGCTTTGAGTGGGGTAATGATGCAAACTGCTTTATGTTGTATAGAAATAACTCATTTATGGATCATGGTTGTAAAGAGATGATTGTAGAAGGTTAGGCAAGGGGTGAGGGTGGTGGCTTCCATAGGTCTCAGCAGAAAGGTGTTGAGATGAGGATTTGGGAAACATGGTGAAGTTTCAAGTGACATGAGGTCTAGTGATTTAGAATGAGTAGAAAAGAGAATTACCCACTTGGGAAAAAAATAATTTCAGGTAAACTAAAAAGTTAAATTTAGAAATAATGAAAGAACTAAAAGATTTCTTAGGAGACTTTAATGTAATTTTGGGATGAAGAATAACTTCTTCAGAAAAACAAAGCCTAACAAAATTTAGGAAAAAATTGCAATATAAAAAATTCAAATTTCTGTAAGGTAAAAGATACCACAAAGTTGTAAAATTAGTGTTAGCCAGGGAGAAACATTAATAGCATATGTAACCAAGTATCAATATTTACAGTACATAAGGAGCAGTTATCAATTTCTGAGACAAACAAGCCAAAAGAAAAATGGGCAAGGCAGAAAAGAAAATTTACTGAAGAAATATAACTGTCCAATATACATATAAACAGATGCTTATCTTCATTACTTTTTGATTCAGCAATTCCACATCTGATAACCCATTCTATAGTAATACTCATATATGGGGATAGATTGTTTCACATCAATAGGGAAATAAATATGTAAATTTTGGTTCATAGGCACAGTAAAATATTATACAGCTATTAAAAAGAATGAGCTAGATCTGTACTAAAAGAATGAACTAAATCTCATTAAAAATAATGGATCCTAGAATGTTCTATGTTAAATGACAAATAGCAAAATAGTTTGTTTAGCATGATTCCATTGATAGCTAATTATAAAAACACTTTTGTGATTCTATATGCATGAGAGAGAGACAGAGGAAGAATGAGAGAGAGAGGAGGGGGTGAGGGAGAGACATAACGACACGGAGGTGGGGAGAGAGAGAGGGAGAGGGAAAGTTAACACAAAGAAAAGCAACTGCTTGCATATCTAAGGGCTTAATTCACAGAGGATTGTGGGACTGGCTTGAGTATGTGGAGAAAAAGAAATATCCTTTTCTTACTCTTGCCTGGTTCATGACTGAGGCCCCTATAACAAAAGACAGATTAACAAGAGAAAAGCACACACATTTATTTAATATAAGTTTTACATGTCATAGAAACTCCTGGAAATGAAGACCCAAATACACAGGACACCTGTGTATTCTTATATGCTAGTTTTGGTGAATAAGTGATTGTCATTAAATATAGTCATTCATGCAATAAGTATGATTGGACAAAGGGGTTATGATCTGCTAGTAATAAACTGGAGAAGCTTGGCAAGGCCTATTTGTTCAGATTCTTCTCTGTGTCCCGGTGTCTTCAGAGCTAAGGATGTTCCCCTTGTTAGGGTACAGGAAGAGTGCCTCTGAAATAAGGGTCTTGTGACCTGCTTCAGGGGAGGAGGGTTGGGGAGAAGTTCAGAAAGACCAGCAGGTCGTTTCCTCAAATTTTTTCAGCATAGGCTGGGTGAGGTGGCTCATGCCTGTAATCCTAGCACTCTGGGAGGCTGAGGCAGAAGGATTGCTTGAGCTCAGGAGTTAGAGACCAGCCTGAGCAAGAGCAAGACTCCATCTCTACCAAAAATAGAAAAAATTAGCTGGCCATGGTGGTGCCTGCCTGCAGTCCCAGCCTGAGGCAAGAGGATCACTTGAGCCCAGGAGTTTGAGGTTGCAGTGAGCTATGATGGCACCACTGCACTCTAGTTGGAGTGACAGAGTCAGACTCTGTCTCAACGACAAAAACATTCTTTCAGCTTAAAATATTTTGAGGTAGCTTGTCCTGAACCCCATCAGATATGACTATAAAGAAAGTCTTCCAACATTTTTCCTTATATGCTTTGTAAAGCTTCACTATTTTTAAGATTTAAAATAAGGCTTTTACAAATATTACTGCAATAATTATTCTTTTTGGTTTTTAGGGTATTTTTAATTTTTTAAAAAATTTTTTCCTCTATTTTATTTTTTGCCATGTAATGATTATTCTTATACATTTACTATTGCATGTATTCATCATAAGTTCCTCTCAGACATGCATCTGAGAGTGACACTGTTGAATTATATATATATATATATATACACACACATATATACCTAATCTCATTTATTAGATATTGACAGTGGAAAAATTGATAAGCAAACAGTTGGAATAATCACACAATGGGATATTATACTTTAGAGTGATTAACATAAATGAACTAGAGATCTATATATCAATGGTGAAAAATATCAAAAAAAACAATGTTGAATGAGAAAAGCAAATTTATGAATATTTTTAAGAAATCAAACAATTTATATATTGTTTTGGAAAACATTTATTAGTAAATGTTTAAAACGTGCAAGGAATGCTAACATACAACCTCAAGAAAGTAGTTAATTTGCGGGAGATGGTAAAAGTTGGGCTTTATCTATAATATTTGACTCCTTAAAAATATAAAGTATATATGACATATTATTTAACATTTGCTGAACCTAGATGATTCAAATATGGGAATCTGTTATATTATTTTCTATTTTCTGTATGTTTGAAGTTTTTGTTATTAAAAATAAAGGGAATATTTTGCCTAGATGAAGACTAAAGAAGAAATTGTGGGGTAGGATGAGGAAATATGATAAATATTGCTTAAAATATAGGGTGAGGAGAAAAAAGTGTTTAGTTTGGATTAGGGTCGTGCCATTGTGATTTTTCTTAAATTGTCAAAATACAAACAATAAGCCACATTTATTGAGAAGTTACTGTGTGAAGCACTTTGCAAATGTCTTACATGCTTTTTTTTTTTTTTTTTTTTTTTTTTTTTTGAGACAGAGTTTTGCTCTGTATCCCAGGTTAGAGTGCAGTGGAATGATCATAGTTCACTCCAGCTTCAAACTCCTAGGCTCAAAAGATCCTCCTGCCTCAGCTTCTCAAGTAGCTGGGACTACAAGCATGTGTCACCACACATGGCTAATTCTTTTATTTATTTATTTTATTTTATTTTTGTAGAGACAGACTGTCAGTTATGTTGCTCAGGCTGGTCTCAAACTCCCGGCCTCAAGCAATCCTCCTGCTTTGGCATCCCAAAGTGCTGCGATTACAGGCATGAGCCACCACACCTGGCCATCCTTACATGTATTTTATCATTCAGTCCTCTCAACTGCTCTATTAGGGTGTGCTATGGTTTGAGCATGTCCCTTAAAGTTCATGTGTTGGAAACGTAATCCCCAATACAACAGTGTTGAGAGGTAGGAGCTTTAGGAAGTAAGTCATGAGAGTTTTTCCCTTGTGAATAGATTAATGCTGTTATTGCAGGAGTGAGTTCCTTATCTCTCAGGAGTGGGTTCCTGATAAAAGGATGAGTTTGGCCAGCCTCCTTTCCTCTCTGCCTCTGTCTTAAGTACTCTCTCCCTGTGATGTCTTCCACCATGGTTATGATGTATCAAGAAGGCTCTCACCAAATATGGCACCCTGATCTTGGACTTTCTAACTTCCAAAACTATAAGAAATAAATCATTGTTCTTCATAAATTACCCAGTCTCGGGCATTCTGTTATAGCAACACAAACAGACTATGATATTCCATATCACAAATGTGGAAAATGGACTTAGATGGGTTGAGAACCTTGTTCATGGTCACCCAGCAATCAAGTCATACAACCAATATTTTAACCTAAGCCTCTGTCTCCCACCAAAGCCCTAACTCTTAACCTCCATGTTCTATAACCAAATAGCATTTTTCTCTTGGGAAGGAAACATGGAGAAGCCTGGTGCCTTAAATCATATAGGTTAATAGGGAATGAGGTCTGGAAATGGAAAACAACATTTGAGGTATTGTAGAAAAGAGCTTCAGGCTAAAAACTACCTTTCCCTGTGAAAATAAAATAGCCAGAGAATTAAACTTTGAAAGATCCATAGAGATTGGTATGATCTACTTGTCTTTTTCCTTTTGAACTCCTACTTCTAGAATAAGAAATAAACAGTGTATTCTCAGGAAGATTTTACTTGAAATGTTTTCTTCATTAGAATGGTTGAAGGGTACACAGGCATATCAGTTTTCAAGGGCTGTCATAACCAAGTATTGCAAATTGGATGATTTAAAACAAAATTTTATTATCTTACAATTCTGGAGTACAGAAGTATCAAATCGAAGTGTCAGCAGGGCCATATACCCTCTGAGACTCTAGGTAGAATGTTTCCTTGCCCTTTGCTAGCTTGTGGTGGCAGCTGTCAGTTCTTGTTGTACCTTGGCTTGCAGCTATATAACTCCAATCCCTTCCTTCATTTTCACATGACATTCTTTCTTTGCATCTTCACATTGTCTTTTATGGACACTGGTCATAATTAGATTGAGTCCACCTTACTTCAATATGGCATGATCATAACTAATTATATCTGTGACAGACTTATTTCCAAATAAGGTCACATTTTGTACTAATGAAGATTATGACTTCAAAGCATGTTTTTGTGAGACATAATTCAACTCATAACAACAGAAAAACAAAATAAGGCAATCATTATAAATTTTATATTTCATTCTTGAACTTGGTAGATATTGAGCATTTAAAAATAGTTAAAATTGTATTAAATATATAAATAACTGTATATATCCACATATATGTATATGTACTATGTTTTATTTCTATATAATACAAAATATAAGTAATTAGCCTTTTTATTATTATATACTGATATTTTTTATATCTAGTAATAGATTATAATATCTTTAGAAAGAAATTTGTGAATATAATCCTAATAAAGAAACAAGAAGAATAAAACAGTTACCTTTTCTCAAATTTCTTATTTAGAATAACTTATACTGTTCAAGTTAAATAAGTTATTGCATAAATGACCTTTCTGGTAAAGTAAATTGTTATAGGAGGCCTGCAAGATGAGCAAAATCATTGTAGGACAATCTGTTGCTGAGTATGCTTTGTGTTCTTTTTTAGCTGCTCTGTTTTGTTTTGTTGTCTTCTCTGGCTGAAAGCTTTAATGGAAACAAAATTGTTTTTCTCCTGCAAAATGATTAGCACTCTTTCTCACCCTGACTTCCTGCCCCATCTTGAATAGAAAGCAATGTAGGAGTATCTAAATAGGAATCAAATGTTCTTGGAAAAAGATGCAAAAGAAACATGAAAACAACTGGATTTTATTCGCTTCTCAGGGACACGTTCATTGAACTGCAAAAGCCAAAGCACCTGGGAAAATCTGCCTAGGCAGGCAGGGATGTGAACAGTAATGGAAAATGCATTTCTATGTCAGCTTAGAGGGCTGGGAACTATTATACACTGTGGTTGGAGTGTGATCAAGTAAAATTCAAAAGAGAGAGATTATTTCAGAACCATATAGCATAAAAATAAAATGAAGAAAACAGATGAGTGTGTGTGTCTGTCTTTTCAGGCAGAAAGCATCTGTTCTAAAAAACAAAATTTACCTATGCTGACTTAGTGGCTTCAAAATGCACCTTTCCAGGGTACTTGCAATTATCATTGTCCAGCGAGCCTTCAAAAACCAAGGCTTGCCAAAGAACACCATTACCTGTGAGTGTGAGTGTGTCATGGGTTACATTGTACAGTTGAGCAGATAGTGTGGAGAAGGCATCTATAGGCTACTTAGGAAAAGAAAATATTTTAAATGCAGTGTCCTTAATTCAGTTATTTAATCAAAGAAATAGTAAGCCTCATAGGTACTAAGTATAGAAATTGAAGTACTGAATCCCTGCTGGGTTCCCAACATTGCTAGGGATGGACTCCCTCAAGTTTATCGAGCACTTAAAATAATCCTCACTAGCATCCAATGGCCTGACCAACTATTAGTCGTCACATGCAAGGTGCAAGGTGTTGGAGGGGAGAGTGCTTAAGTATTCTATTTGCAAATGCACTAATTTGTAAGCATTAGAATGCAATTAAATGCCACCAAAATTTTGAAGCCCAGGAAAGATTTATTTTATCTGTAAGTAGTAATGAACTAAACACTTGAAGAAAATTATTTTGTTTAAAATGAAGATTCATTGATCACAAATTTTGATTTTCTTTTTGAGATGGAGAATGGAGAGGTAGGGTGGAGAGTAGGTAAAAATAAATTCATCTAGGTAATTAAAGTCAATGAACCTTGTCAGAATCTATTATCATTAAATGCTATGTATGTCACCTTGGGCTTGTATAGATAGTGACAACTATTGTGTTTTATCAATTCCTTTGTGATAATTTAGTACAAGCCTTATAAGCATTGAGGATGCTAGGAGTCTTTTTTTTTTGGTAGGCTTTTTTTTTTTTTTAAAGTTACAGACATAAAACTGTGACCTGCTATTTGCTATTAACTTTAATTTTAAACTAAGCGTATTTTAAGAACCAAAGTGATTTTTATGCACACAAAGTTTGGTGACCCCATACCCTTTTTTTAAAGCAAATTGCTGTGCCTGGGCCCCACCTTCACCTTCTGTCAACTTAATTCTTAGCACTTTCATCTTATTTTTCATTTAATGGTTTGGGGAGGATACAAAGGTTTTCTCAGAAACTCTGAGCTAGTTGCCAAAAATCTTTTTATTTACATGTTTCTTGGCTTTATTTATTTTTCTGATTAGATTTTTGTTGGTAGTGGATTATTTGCTTTCATTCAGGTGACTTTCTTATTTTAAAGATTATGACTTAATATTAATTCTATAGACAAGCATTATTAGTTAAAATGCTATATCCTTTCATTTCTACCAAGCATATTCTTTGATTATTTTATAAATGTTTATGCTAACAATAATTAGTACCTCAATAAACAAATCAAATGTACTTTTCATTAGGGATCTCTTTAAAATAGAGTTGCCAGATTAAATGCAGGATTCCCAGTTAAATTTAAATTTCAGTTAAACAACTTTTTTGTTGTTTTTTTGTTTGTTTTTTAGCATTGGGATATAATTTTTTGTATGGAACATAGCTATACAAAAAACATATTTTTTTCATCTGAAATTCAAATTTAACTAGCC
Source organism: Cheirogaleus medius (assembly GCA_008086735.1). Lineage (NCBI taxonomy): Eukaryota > Metazoa > Chordata > Mammalia > Primates > Cheirogaleidae > Cheirogaleus > Cheirogaleus medius. The sequence goes on along the minus strand of VBSM01000272.1, from coordinate 86,182,629 downwards.
ATTCTTCATTATTCATTTGTGTATTTCATTTGTTTTTGTGTGGCAAATGTACTATAAAGCAAAGAAGTACTGGGAAATGTATTAGTTCAAAAAAATGTTATATAACAATCTATTTGCCTTAGTTCTTTTGGGCTACTATAACAAAATACTTTAGATCAGGTAATTTATAAACAACAGAAATCTATTTCTTATAGTTCTGGAGACTGGGAAGTCCAAGTTCAGGTGCCAACAGATGCAGCATCTGGTGAGGCTCTCTGCTTCAAAGATGGCAATAAAGGAATTTAAAAAAAATCATCCAATGATACTTGTTACAGCATGGTAAGGCAGACTTTATTCAGGACTATTGCAACAGATATAAAGACCACAAAAATGTGATTCTGCTGCAGTGGGGGAGAGAGATTGAGCCAAACTTCAAATACAGCATGGGCAACTGGGAATTTATAGCCAAGGAGCAGAGTGGGGGTCAGTAGATGGAAAATTGCTAAAAGTAAGCATCAGGAGTAAGGAGTATTCTGGCTAATCTAACCCAACAGGATTCTTGGTGAAGACAGGCCAGGGTGATCAGACATCACCTGGGGGATGGTGAAAGATGAGGAACCTGCTCAGATATCCAGGGTGATCAGATATCAAGGGATTGGTGATAAACTGACTTAGCAGGATTCTTGCTAAAGCTGGATTTTCTAAGGAAGTACACAGAGGAGCCAGGGAGAAGAAAGCTGACTAAAGTTTGGTTAAAAAAGGAATCTTTATCAGAACTAAAACCAAAACTTAACTGGGACTAAATGAGTCAAAGAATGGTAGAGGAAAGAGAATTTCCATTAAGATGGGGTATCAGGAGCAAAAAATTGAAAGTAGGTGTCTGTGGTTGAATCCAGTGAGCAGTAAAAGTGTTATTACACAGTCTGCAAAGGAAGTCTGTAACCAGAGAAAGTGGGACCCAGCAGGCCATTTCTATCCTTATGGTAAAAAATAATGCAAGTTTTTAAAAGTAATAAAATGTTCATTTGAAAAAAATGAATCTAGCTGCTTGAAAGAGAAGATTAGTGCTGACTGAAAGGTTTATAAACTATATCCTGGGTGGCCTGTATATTCCTCTAGCCAAAAGAAAATGATAATTCAGTATCCTTCAGAGACACTGAACTATCTGTAAAGGGCCAGATAGTAAGTATTTGAGGATTTGCTGGCCATGCTGTTTTTCTTGCAACTACTCAACTCTTCTCTTGTAGCACAAAAACAGCCACAGACAATATGTAATTGAATAAGAATGGCTGTGATTCAATAAAACTTTATTTATTGATACCAAAATTAGAATTTCATATAATTTTCTTATGCCATGATATAGTAGTCTTTTGACTTTTTTTTTTAAAAAAACAATCTCAAAATGTAAATACATCCTTTACTTGTGTGTTGTACAAACACAGCCAGTACTCATCCCCATTCTAGTTGCTGGAAATGTATCAAGGAAAGTTAGATGATTTTGAGAGCTCTTCTGAAGAGAAAATTAAGAGAAATGTTAATGGCTTAAGTATGGAGGTTGAAGAAGAGATATGTGTTCAAAAGTGTTTCAAGTCTCTCATTTGGACAGGTGGGCAGATGGATGGTAGTGCCATTCCATGAAACAGGCTAGAAAGTTTGAAGGGAGAAATCATGAATTAGGAGATTCTGGGTTTTGTTATGACTTTGAAATATGGAGATATTGAGTAGCATCAGGAAATGTCTCAGAACTTGTAGGGGCAGAAAGGTGTGATACCTTTCTTTACTCATCATAAGGGCCATGGCTGACATTCCTATAACAAAATACAAGGCAACAAGAAAAAAGCATAACATATGAATTTTATCAAAGTTTTGTGCAACACCAAAGCCTTCAGAAATGAAGACCCAAAGGAAAACTATCTGTTGCTGTGTTTAGGTTCAATGTAGCATGGACAGCCATGTAGAAATATAATTGGACAAAAAAGCATATGATCTATTCATGATAGACTGAGAGAGGTGGAGGGGACCCAGCAAGACCTGCTTGCTCATATTCTTGTTGGTAACTCTGTGTAGCCTTTCTTCCTTCTGGGTATGGGGCAGGACCCCCATGGAATGAGGGTCTCTAAGGGAGAAATGAGAGAGTGACTTTCCTAGGTTTTATGGTTTGTTTTAGGGGAGAGAGATACTCGTTTCAATGACTCACCTTGGAGAAAAGGAATATTGGTTTCTATAACTCACTTTGGGAGAGAAAGGGAACAAGAGGGAGACAGGAGGGCAGGAGAAGGTCACAGAGAGACTGCTTCTGAGGTTGCTTCTGAGGTCTTCTATTAATAATTTCCTTTAGTTCAAAGCACTTAGCATGTCAAAACACCATACTTTGGGGTATTGTTTTCTGAGCCACAACAAACTAAAAAAATGAGAATCACCAGTTTTGTTAGGCAACTGAAGTCTGCAGGGGCTGACTTCTTTGCTATAATGTTTAATTACTGAAGTCTTTCCATTACCTCTACATTCTGGGTAGATATAATATTCTCTTCACTTTTCTTCTCAGGTATACAAATGTCCTTTTCTGATACGTTAGTTTTCCTGCTGGTAATTTACAGCACTGCTCAGATCACCATGAATTGAACTAAGTGCTGCATCATGTTTAATATTATCTAGTCTAATGCTTCCCAGCCAGTGTGCATGACCTAACAAATGCACATGTTAGCCTTGGGGCACCAGAGCAGAGGTTTGGTGAGGATTGGCCAAAGTCATCACATATAGCTAGAAGCAGCCTCTTCTATTTCTCTTGGCAGTGCCAATGTATTACCATTTTCTATCTGTGCCTTGACTTGGAAAAATTTGGAAATTACTAATAAACTATGAAGGAGAGAATCAATAAGAATCATATCAATGGCTCTGTGGATAAGAAAGTAGATACTGGAAAGAGAACCAGTTTGGGGTCAGAACACTAGTTCTACCATATACCAGGTGATATGACCTTGGGCAAACATTTTCTCAAAGCTTCAAATTACTAATTTGTAAAACGGTAACAATAATATTTAAAAATAACTTCCTTGTATTTTTTTGGGACTATATAATCAGATAATGCTTCCAACCATGATGTTGGGAGGAAAACTTCCCTGGTGCCAATTTAGGTCTTGGTGATTGAAGGCATGGAAATTAACTGACAACAGATAGATTAACAAGAGAAAAGTTTTAACTCACATGCAAAGGAGAGTACACCATAGTGAGCAATTTGCTGAATAGTCAGGGTAAGGGATATACTAGCTTAACAAAAAGGAGGGTGTTTAAGGCTTTCCGGGAAAGTATGGAAGGTCCTATTATTTTTCATCCAAGTAGCATAAGCAGTTTCCTTCTTGGCTGAAAGCTCCTCTGAAGGACAGTTTGTTGCAGCTGAATTTATATAATCTGGTGCTAAGGGTCAGTCTTCTCCCAAGCAGGAAACTCCCTCAGAGAGGGGTTAGTGGCAGCTGTATTTTTGGGAGACTCTGCATAAGTTTAGATAAGGTACCTCCTATCCCCGCTGTAGTTTGTTCAGATGTTTTCAGTTTAAAGTAATCTTTATACTGGTCTGGTGTGTTGTTAGTCCCTTCAGTGGCAATAATGTAACTTTATCTAAGTAGTTGTCTCATCCCTACAACTAGACTAGAAGAATTGTCCTGTCTTCTTAGAAAGATTCATTGCTTTGTGTAATATTCACTTTGTGTAATGCCAAAATGCCAGTGAAATTCAGCAGATGACCTAGATGTGAAAATGTACTTCAGATTTCCTGGCTGCATATAAACCATTCCCATAGCCAGTAACAAAATTCATAGTGAACTGTGAATCACTTTCATATTTTTGTGCTCATATGAGGATGCTCTCATGGTATATCCCAGAGTCAATTAAAATGCCTGCAGTGAATTATTCTAGCCAACTCAAGCAAATGGAAATGTGAATGGAAGCTCTAAACCAAATATTAGATGATGTATGTCATTAGGGAGAAAACAAAAATATTGATTAGCAAAATTATAAGTATCTGAAATATAAAGTTGTTGTAAGGACTAGAGAAATACTTTTAAGTGAGGAAAAATATTATTTTTGTCTCTACTTCTTTTTTTTCCCCTTTAGCATACATTTTTTTAATTCAGCATATTATGGGGGTACAAATATTATGGTTACGTATATTGCCCATGCCCCCCCTCCCCACTCGAGGCAGAACTTCAAGCATGCCCATTCCCCAAATGTTGCACATCCACTTCTTTTTAAAGTACTGTTCAGCATGAAACAGATATTGCAGGAGTCAGTTCAAATGATTATATTCTACAATTATTTTAACAACTGAAATGAGAGTACAACCAAAGTTATTTTTGTCTGTTGAGTTTGTGAAAAGAAGTATATATTGTATATTATATAATATATGTTACATATTAGGGTTATATAATATATACTTCTTTTCACAAACTCAACAGACCTTTAGAATGAAATAGTTTGAAAAAACTTGAAAGAGTTCTAGAAAATGTAATTCATCTGATGTGGGGATTTCTGTTCAGGGCCCGTCTTCACTGTTACAGATCGAATTTTTTGTGTCCACTCAAAATCCATATGTTGAAAGCTAACGTGACAGTATTAGAAGGTGATTATGTCACAGAGGTGGAGCACTCATGAATGAGGTTAGTGCCACTATAAAAGAGGCCCCAGAGAGATTCTCTGTGCTGCCAGCCATAGAAGGACTCAGTGAGAAGACAGTCAACTATGAATTAGGAAGCAGGCCCTCACCAGACACCAAATCTGCCCATGCATTGATCTGGGATTTCCTAGCTTCCTGAAATGTGAGAAATGAATTTTCATTGTTTATAAGTGTCCTAGCCCATCTTGCTATAAGGAAAACCTGAGGATGAGTAATTTATAAAGAAAAGAGGTTTGTGTGGCTCGTGGTTCTGCAGACTATACAATATAACGGTTTCACATCTGCTTCTGATGAGGGCTTCAGGCTGTCTCCACCCATGGCACAAGATAAAGGGGACCCTTGGTGTAAAGATCACATAGTAAAAGAGGAAGCAAGAGAGAGAGGAGGGAGGTGTCAGCCTCTTTTTAACAACAAGCTTTTGCAAGAATAGTGAAAACTCTCACCCCACTAACCCAGGGAGGGTATTAATCTATTCATGAGGTCTGCCCCTATGACCCAAACACTTCCCATTAGGCCCCACCTCCAACACTGAGGATCAATTTCTACATGAGACTTGGGGCAGATAAATTTTCAAACTATAGCAATAAGCTACCCAGCATATTTGTGTTTTGTTTTTTTTATAGCAGCCCAAAGGGACTACACTGTACTCTCCTTATCGTAATGTCACCGCCCACTGTTGATTCTGCACACACACTGCACGTTGGAATTGAAAGATTACCAGGGTGTTATATGATAATATTCCTATGTGAATATAAATGTTAAAAAACTGCAAGCAAGAGACCTGTGCAAAACTCTTATTGAAATGTTGATTAACCAAAATGAAAAGGTGACCAGTCACAAGTGTCCATTTTCTAAGAAGATGATTAGTGTATTCCTTTATATGTGCAGTTTTTGTGACTATCCTTGGATTGCAGCACCTCTTTCCCTATATCCTCCCCAGACTCCCACCCAATAATTAATGGCTTGTTTATAGCACACACTCTAAGAATTATCTCCCACTTTGGAAATGATAACTCAGAGCGGATAGTAATTGAGCTCTTGATATTTTTCTTAGATAAGTAATAAAAAAAAGACATTCAACATGAAAAATTAAAGGTGTTATGATGACATCAAGAGACATATTCTTCATTTTACTACAGAATTATCAGGAGATGAAGAGTCCCAACCTTCAAAAACAGGCAATAGTAATTTTCTTTGGTTCTGTGGGACTCACTATGCTTAGCAATGAAACTGTGTAATAAACTCTGTGGCTGAAATATTACCTCTAGCTTCCAGAACTTTATTTTGTTTATCCTCTCAAAGGGATTCTGCTCTCACGTTAACTCTTGAAATGCTAAGATTTACCAATGCCTGACATAGCCAGGACATCATTTGTGGTTCTTTATGTGAATATTTTACTAGTAAGCTTCAGAACTTTATAAAATTCTTTAGTGGAAATAGAAAAAAATTTTGGATAATAGTTTAGTTTTATGGAAACCTAATTTTTCTTCCCTCTAGGAATATTAATCTATGAAATTAAAGGAGACAAGAAGTATGCCTTTTATGAATAGTGTGGTGTTTTTAGTATCATCCGCCTTGTCTGAATTTTCTCTTTATGTAAAAGTTTCCTTAGCACACTCATGATACATATAACAAATGTCTGCATATTAAACAGATTCTGGTTGTAAGTTTTAAAGGGATTAGATTTTAACTGTCAAGCACTTTGTTTTTTTATGTTTTGTCTATACTAAATTTCCATCATCTTTTTCCATTTTTCTTATTTCAATCCTTTGTGGGTTCAAATACATTTCATTCATTGTCATTAAAAAGAAAAACTAAAGCTAAACATCCAAGAACACATATAAAATTTATGATTCATTTATATGCATTCATGTGTGCATGTATATATATAATACACTTAATATATGCCTATATCTTTGAAAACTTGGTTTTTATAATAACAGACTTTAGTTAGAGCAATGTTGTCTAAGTGGCCCCTTGAGTATGGCCAAAGCTGGCCTGGGCCTAGAGTGAGGCAGATGAAGTGCCAGGGATGTCCTTCACACTCTCAGTCTCTTCAGTGCCCACCCTATTCTTGGATAACCCCAAGTGTGAGGACTGTGTTAAGAGTGAGGTGTCTAGGCTGCAAAATATAATGAAGTCCTTACTCTCAGGGTCATCCAAGTGCTCTAAAATTCTGCACCTTAAGCACATTACTTGCTACACTATTGTCTAGGTCTTGGAGTGCAGCAAGTTTCATAAAATGTGTACCAGGGTACCCTATCTATGTCACTGAGCTCCAGTCAGAGGCTGTGTAAGTGTCCCAGAAATGAATGAGAGTCTCTTAGAAACCAAATGTCAGTCCTGTAGTACCTTAAATTTTCAGTCCCCAACCACCAGGTCATGGTAGGGACTGGCTGCAGAGCTCCATCTCGCTCCCCGCCAGCCCCTGCATTTGTGGAAAAATTGTCTTCCATGAAACAGGAACCCCTGCCTCCCTGCCCCACCCCAGCACTGCACAGCAGGAGGTGAGAGGTGGGCAAGCCAGGGAAGCTTTAGCTGCTCCCCTTGGTGGCTGCATCATGGCTTGAGCTTCGCCTCTGCCCAACCCCCACTGATCTGTAGAAAAATCGTCTTCCCTGAAGCTTACCCCAGATGCCAAAAAGGTTGTGGAGTGCTATCTTAAATGATTCTAGCAGGTATGTGGATATAGGACAGAAGTGAGCTCTTCAAAGGTGAGTTGCATACTTTCCTGAGAGTGTGGGCCCTTTTTTGGTACCTTTCTAGGAATAGCTATCAACTCTTTATAAATAGAAGGAAGAGAATTCACCAGAAGGCCCACGAGGCCCAAAACAGGAAACAGTGCTTCAAGAATGACTTACATGAGAGTTTGTTCTATAGAGCCACAGGGAAGCTGCATGTTTGTAATTATTGGATCTCATAGAGCCACACTTACCTGTGAAAATAAGGAAAAGGTTTGTGCTTCAAATTAATGTTTTTTGGAATCTTGATGTTGACTCCCTGCAAGAGGATACTGGGCTGTCCATTGGAGAGGCTGGAGTCAGTTCCTATAGGCAGGCTGAAGCCAAAGACCGTATGAGATTGTCTGGTTACCAAATAGTGTAGAGTTTTCTTTGTCCCAAGAGTTACATTCTTGTAAGTTGTTGTTCATTTGCCTATGTATGTTGATGAAAAGCTGGGCATCTGTGGTTAATATATTGTGCTTTAGTAGTAGGACACAGTGATATTTGAAAAGGGTCATCCACACATAGTGAAATAAGCAATAATTAATTTTTAATGAATGAACTCAGCCATGTGCAGAGCCTCCTAAAACATTGTGTTTAAATCTATTGCAGATATAACAAGAGTGATGCAAGTCAGATTAAGAAGACCAGGCTATTTCCCAGAAAGGAAGTAGATGTAATGCTCTCAAATGTATTGTAATATTTCTGAAGTAATAGTGTGTGTTGTCATAACAGAAGTGTGATGTCTGGAAAATGCACAGAAAGGAGAACCAAAATTTAAAATTATTAGTGCACATCCAGGCAATAGTAAGTGTTTTGATTCTTGATCTAGATAATTGTTTTGTTGTCCTTAGTTAGTTTGAGCCTTTGTATACAGAAAGCAATAGTCATACTGCATTGTTCAAAACTGAATTAAAATCTATGGTACGCCTCATGTTATATTGTGAGTCTCTTTAGTAGTGTGAATGAAGCTGATCATCCCTCAGAATATTGATGAAAGAGATTGCTGTACATGTGAAAATGAACTTTCTATACTTGAATTGCCAAGATAATGAAACCTATTCTTAGTTGCCACTCCCTTTTTCTCTTTCATTCTGTTTCTCTTTCCATAGCTTTTTGTTGCCTCCTTCCTCCTTGGGCTCACTGCAGCTTGATACCTTGCAGACTGCGCATGCTGGTCTGTCTTCCTGGGCTCATTCCAACTTAGTTCCTATGGAAGACTGTGATTTAGAGCAGGGTTCAGTAACCAATGGCCACATGTCAAGTCTAGCCCACTGCCATTTTTTATATAGCCAATGAGCTAAGAATGGTTTTTATAGTTTTAAATGGTTAAATAAAAATTAAAAGAATAATATTGTGAGACATATGAAAATTTGGTGAAAGTCAAGTGTCAGCATCCATAAATGAACTTTTATCAGAGCACAGCCACACTCTCTTATTTCTGACTTTTGTGCTACAACACTGGAGGAGAGCAGAGACAGAGTTGATAACAAGAGACTATATGACCCAGGAATTCCAAAATATTTACTATCTGTAATTTAGAGGATCCTTGCCTTAGATAATCTAGGGAAATGGGCTGAGAGTATTTAGAAAAGCTCTGGAGTATCTGCAGTTGTAGTGCAGTTGAACCATGAAGGAGTTGAAGTTGTGTTGTGGCAGTACATACTGAAAGAAGAACAGATACTAAAAGAAAAGTAAAGAGAATAAAGGGGGTGATTCAGGTCTAGATTGATAATTATAAAACTAAATTGCAAATTAAACTGTTAAATTCAAATTCATTTAACAGCTCTTAGTAATGTTTTATGTTCCAGGTATCAAGCTTGGTGATTTCACATACAGGATCTCATTTATGAGAAAACTATTGATAACATTAACTATTCACAAAAGTCATCTCAAAACATAATCATGTACTTTTCTAAATCATTGTCTAACTATTTTAATGATTATGTCTTCTTTAAACCCTTTTTTAGATGCTATAGGAAAAAGCCTACATTTAAGATCTAACTATCTTCTCTCTTTCTCTCTTCTCTTTTCTCCCTTCTTCTTCCTCCCTTTGCTCCTCACATTTCTATCTCTAATCTTATACAGTTAATATACTAGGGTATTTAAGGCATGGTCATTGGAATAGGATGGTCTTGGAGTTCACTCCGCTTTGCCTTATAACTATATATGAAAAACTGGGCAGGTTACTTAAGAACACCATTCTAATTTATAGTACTTACTGCTAGGACTTTTTAAAGAAACCTTAAATGAGAGAATAATAGTGCTCAGTATACACACAGCATAAGTAAAGCAGGCAAACCTTGGTTTTTATGATGTGAGGAGGCTTCTTGTGAAACTATCCAAGATGAAAATGATTCAAAAGTGCTAATTTAATAAAGAAAAAAAATAAGCTCAATATACAATTTCTGTTCTATATCTACATAACATTCTATTCCTGTAGAATTTTAAGAATGACCCAGTAATTATTTTAGTTAACAAATCTAACATCTGTTTGGCCATTTGGTTATAGTTTGTATCTTGGACCACACACAAGTTACCATTAATCACTTCTATTCATTGCTTACTAGCTAACAACTTAACTAAACTAGTTGTTTCATGCAAAACCACCAAATTGTTACAGGGGTCACTTATAATAAGTAACAGAACATTGCCCTGCCAATAAATATAGGTAATTAATATTTTCTTATTAGTTGCCATTCCAGGATCTGAGTTATGTGGATAACCACCTTTTTAAAAAATCTGTTTTATAATCACATACTTTATTTATTTATTTATTTTTATTTCAAAGTATTATGGGAGTACAGATGTTTCTGGTTACAAGGATAGCTTTTGTAATGCTTGAGTCAGAGTTATAAGCATGCCTGTCATGCAGATAGTGTTCATTGTACCTGTTAGGTAAGTTTTTGACCATCCCCTAATTTATCCTCCCTCCCCCATTGATTTCTATTGAGTTATACTCCCCTCTATGCACATGTGTGCTCATCGGTTAGCTCCAAATTAATAGTGAATCATCAGCAAAATCTTAATCCACATCACTGGCTCTGTATTGTCCTTCTGTGTATATCCATAGCTAAAGAAAGAATTTAGACAATGCATACAATATTGAAGGAGATAGGAAAGAAGGAAGGGATACAGAGAAGGAAGGAAGGAGGGAGGGAGTGATGGAAGGGGGAAGTAAGGAGGGAGTGTGGGAGGAAGCAAAAAAGAAAAACAAAAAGCATTGCTAAAAAGTATCTGATTAAGGCGTAGTCAATTTCCACAAGAGGAAGAGAATATTTAACAGAAAAGAAATGCACAATCTAATATTGTCTCTATTTTGAGAGTTTCCAAAAGAAGTCATAAATTCTTTCCATTTCTGAGTTTGATGATAAGATTCCCCCCCTCAATATTATATTTTAACTCTATTCTATGCCATTTATAGTTTGTAGGAGAGAAGGAAATAAGTGATGGGGTCCATACTGAAACTGAAAAATTGTAATCTTGTGGACAACAGATAATCTTGTCACTGTGCATAAAACATAGCTATCAGTAGTAAATTTATAAAACTCAGTTGCTCAAAGCTATAGAATAATTGTTTCTTCTAACTTTGTAAAGAAGAGTATACTGTTCTTACACAACATGTGAATTGAAGTTAAAATATTTTCTGCCTTCAATGGAAATATAAATTATTTCTCAGTAGGGGGAAGCAGTAGAGCCTTAGAGGAAAATCTTCCTGGTTGCTTGTAGTTTGGGTGAAAACTGTTATCATTGGATTTGCATTAAATGCAGTTCCTTCCTCTTAAGATAGAATGATTGGCAGGGATTAAGGCTTTATTACTAAAAGAATTCTGAGCCAAGCTTCTGTTTTTCATGAATAATACCTACTTTCTTATTTATTAATGGTGTTTTTTGACAGCTGACAGTTCAAGAAGTATATGTGCTACTGTATTAACTATTAAAGTTTCTGTTTAGATGAAGTGGAGATGACATATACTTTTTCCACTTACTCAACCAGTTCTGTTAAAATCATGGGTGAGAAATGAATTTATTGTTATAAATCATAATTAAAGTAAAACGTGTGGCAGTATGAGAAGAAAAATATCCAAAGCTTATCAAGTCATACTTAATTATACCTTTTTCAGTGTTATTCCATCTTAGTGATTTTTTAAAAATATATTAATGATGAGTCCACTAGATACAAAGGATATTACATCTGGAGTTCATTTTAGCCTCTGTTTAACTTAAATAGTTCTATCTATAAATGTACATCTATCATCTATCTAGTAATATATCCAATTTGCTTAGCTTTACTTCTATAAAACAAGACTTGGTCTTTATTTTTCATTCATTAATATTATATTTGCATTGTAGGGATTTCCAAGCATATAAAGAAATTACACTCCTCAAGAGTAGTAGTGTTAATATCAAAATTGCAGGCGAGTACAAAGAGCATCATGTCAAGTGAATTACTTCTCTCCAGACTAGCTGCCTCCTGGTAGAAATCAGAGCTGAATAAAGTACATATTTGGATTGTGTGTATCAGAGAAATTATAGCCGCCAGCAGCCTGCTCTACAGGAAGAAAATTCACAGTATGGGTTTATCCAAAGGAAGGAGAAAGGGTCATCTTCCCTGCCTTGTTCTTGTCTGGGCCTGCACTTGCTGTTCTCATTCACTCCCACATGAGTGATTATATAGCAGCCTTAATGCCAAAGCAGGTAAAAAATTTGGACTAAAGTAAAAAACAACAACAACAACAACAACAACAAAAAATGACTAAATGGCATCTGTATACCTTCTTCAGTATTATGAGGCCAGTTATACCTTCTATTAGTTCTTCTAGTGTTTTCAATAAAAATATTATAAGTCAATAAACCTGAGTTTGAATCAAGAATTAAATAAGTTGGAATGACTAGAATAAATTCAATACAAGAAAGGAATTGAGAAATTTCTCTTAGTAAATAGATTATGGTTAAAAAAGTAAATGGTTATTAAAAATATATCTGAATGCAATGTCAGCCATTTGTTTATTTTTAATTGAGGATCTTTGAACTTTTTGGAGCCTTAAAGAATTATATGCTAAAGGAAGAACTAGTATTATTATTTAAACCTCTGTATAGATTACCATTACTTTTCAGTATAATTCAGGACTATGCTTTCTTAAAGTTTCTATGGGTTCACTTTTTGATGTTTTCTATATTGCCTGATTCTCAATTTGATCTGACTGTTATTTTCTGTTACTATTATGGATTTTACCCTGTTGGTTTAGAACATACTTCTCTGCCCATTTACTAAGTAAGATAGCAGCTGAGATGTACTGACTGAATTACCTTCAGTTGTCTGTATCCTAACTATAGAATCAGAGAGGTTTAACTGCACAATAAATGTAATGTGCTTGAATCATCCTGAAATCATCCACCACCATCCCCCCACCCCCAAATTCTCTTTCATGAAACTTAGGAACTGCACAGTAGGAAATGAGCAGCAGAGGTATGAGGTGGAAGCAGGCAAAGGAGATTAATCTGCATTTACAGCTACTCCCTATCACTGGCATCATCGCCTGAGCTCTGCCCCCTCCTTCCAGTCCATGGAAAAATTGTCTTCCATGAAACTGGTCCCTGATGCCAAAAAGGTTAGGGACCACTACTCTAGCCCATCCCATTGTTTTTTCCAATGACATCCAATGTTATAGTTTCTTGGATAATCTGCCTAAAAGATTTTATGAAATATACAATCAAATACATATACTGTATAAAAGGTACATTAGTTTCTTCTTTTTAAAAACAAATGCCAATATTCTATACATGATTTTTTGGATCCTTGAAATTTTCACTTAATATATTAAGTAATTTTTCTCTAAGCATGCTAGGGAACATTCTCATTCATTTTTATAAATAGATAAGCATTCCATTGTATATTGTATACAAGGTGAGGAGGGTTGTTTTGTTGTTGTTTTTGCATTTCACTTATGAAATCTAGCAGGCATTTACACACAAGTCAATAATGTCCCCAAGACCATATGAAAGATATGAGACCATGATCCATGGAAAGACTGACTGGCCATTGTACCATGTTGTTAAAGTGACTGAAGGTTATTGACTTACTGTAATAGGAATGAGATGTCTGATTTAGTTGGGTATATTGATTTCAAAAAGAAAACTCAGGATTTTTGGTGTTTAATTCTTTTTGTACCTTACTTTAACCCTTTGCCATTAGGTTGGATATAAACAATACTTAATATCAGTGACTAATGGCAATAATTCTTTAGTCTAGCCACAAAACAAAGCAGTTCAGAACTAAACAGCAAGATACAATCAGGTAGATGCCAGAGGTGAGTGATAATTTTTATTTTCTCTGCTCTGACTCTCTGGAGTTTTCTCTTTGCGGTAATTTAAATCATGTCTACATTTACTGGATGAAAGTTTTATATGTTGAATTCTTTAAATGGTGGCCAACTGAATCTAGTTGTAAACAACAGGACTTTGGGAGGATTAATAAATCTTATACCTTTTTTGAAAGATAGTATAGATATGATTTGTCCTTCTTTATTTGAAGTTAGAAGGAAAGTAACATTTTTGAAATTCACCATAGCCTTATTGCAACTCAATAGGTAAGTAGTATTCTCCACAATTTGAAGATGTAGTTACTATTTATTGAGAACTTTCCCTTTGCTAGGTACTATTTTAAGAGCCCTACCTATATACATTCTTAGAGTCTCTGTGATGTAGGTAATGTTATTATCTCCATTTTATAGAACAAGAATACTGATGAGCAGAGAACTTAAGAAATTGTTCAAGGAAAGAGCAGAACGAGGATACAGTAAAGCCAGAATTAAAAACAAGCAAACAACAACAACAAACAGGAAATTTGGCTCTGTTGCCATTACTTTTACCACTGACTTTATGCAGCCTCTCAGATGAAGGAAACTCTAGTTCAAAAAGCCCAAAGCCATGAATCTGTTAAGTGGCAAAGTCAGGGTTTGAACCCAAGTCTGACACCAAAATCTATATATCCTTATTCACTGTATAGATAGATAGATACGTGTAAATATAGGTGTAGATATATAAACATAGGTAAAATATTTGAAATAGGTTGTGCAGTATTGAGGTAAGTTTTCTCTTGTGCCTTCACTGAACCAATGTTGGATTCCTTGAACTGTTTTATATTCCACATCATGGTTAACTATGCAGTTGCTTCTGCATAAATACCTGAAAACTCTCTAAGATTTGTTGTGAAGCTTTCTCTGGTCTTACTTTTCCCCATGCAGCATGCACAAAAAGTCAGGGTCATCAATCTCTCTTTGTTGTCACCTCTGTATCTTTTTACATAACTTAGTTAAAACTACTTGTCAACACTTTATTATATGAATTTGTTTATATAGGCATGTTTTTATTTTAAATCTGTGATACCTTCAAATAAAGCATGGTGCCTTGATTTTTGTAACCAAAGCTTGTAGCATATCGTCTGGCCCCTGGTAGACACTTGAAAAAATTTTTAAATTGATGACTCTTATGCTGACCTATATTTGCCTAACTTAACATATACTTAACTGTAATGCATTGGAGCTATATAACTTGAAGACGTGATATTGCTAGATAAAGTAAAATATAGAATAATATTTTTGACATTCTTGATTTGAATGAAAAATTAAAAAAAATAAGTGACTTTTATTTCTCATCACCACATGTGTATGTGTCCCATTATATCTCTAAACCCTGGTACTCTGAAAGTCCTCTTTCTGACCTGATACCTCATTTCACCACACTACTTTAGTCCTGTAGAGCCTGCTCTTTGGTTCATCAGGATCTCTGCCTGTTCCATCTATCAGCCCTTTCCTAGCCATGGCGCTCCTAACTCAATCTCTAAATGGCAGTCAGTTCCAGATTCCATTCACCTTTCTAGGTCCCCCAAGCAGAACTCAATCCTGTGTCAACTCAGCTGTTAGCTTTCACCTTCCACCTTTCAGCTCACTGAATATAGGCGGAATATCTATCTTTTTATCATAGGGAGAAACAAAATTATTTGGATTGCCCCAAAACACTCAGGAATGACTCAGTGGATAGTCACTTCTAAAACACTCTTTCTATTCTAACCCTTTTACTTTGTGCCTCTGTGCAGTAGAGAAGTGACTCTACTGATATTAAATGGATGAAATAGATTTATCAAAATTTATCAAAATAGATGCCAAAATGAGCCACCTGAATTTGAATTTTCTTTTTATGTATTCAGGATCAAGCCCAGACTAACTTGATATTTTAGAAGAAATAAAAATTAATGCAAATTTTACTTGGGACGATCAGACACAGTAGCATGCTAATCATCTCCTTCGTGATTATGTGTCCTACTACAAGTATGACAGTGTTGATCTGTATTTACTGACTTCATGGAAGGCAGGTCCATTATCTTTGTTCTCTGTTGTATAGATAGAGGAGAATGGAGAGACTGAGGAAAAAATTAAAAGACAGAGGACCAGAACGTAGCATCATGTTAAAACAGTTTTTCAAACTATGTGAAGAGAAATAAATACAAAAGGAAAAAATGAAAATCAGTGGGTAATGATAAAGAAAAAATGGTAGCTGGGAACATTTTAAGAATATAAGCATTAGACAATTGGCAGTGCTTCATTTTCTTATACATTTTCTTAATGTTGTTTAAGAGTTCTTAGGCTAACGTGTCCCTTTTCTGTCTCTCTCCCTCTCCCTCTCTTCTCTCTCTTCTTCCTTCTTTTTAATCACAGGAGTATTACAGAGATTATTTCAGTGGAAAATCTCTGTGAAGATGTGTGTTTCTTTCATTTCTTTCCATTGATTAATACCATCCCAAATGACAAGCATTATAAACCCCAATCTTCTGATGACCTTTGTGATCCCCACTCCACCCCCCACTCAGAGAGAGTAAGATCACAGTGTTCCTTTTCCTTTTTCCCCTTGAAAAAAAAAATTGGCATCCCTTCCCCATTTTTTCCTAAAGCAGACACTTAGCATAATCAAGCAGCATTCTTACATTTCCTGTTTCCATAGAATCTATAGAAGGTCCTATGTATCTAGGATGCCCTTTTAGCCCACAAAACCATTATCTGATTCCTAGTCTCTTGAGCCTAACTTAGATCTTCAGAAGAGCAATGCAGGCAAGTTTGCAACAGAGAAACTCTGCTTGAAGGGCTTTTTAAATGATAGCTTCTAAACTCTTACTATCCCTTCGATAATTTCACACTCCTGACTATTTTTGCATCTTCCTGAGATCTGCAGTTCCCTTGGGGCATATATTACAGTACACACGCTACCCATGGTTAGATAATCACAAGTTTAGATGTTTGTGAATGTTTAAACTCCAAAGAAGAAAAATGACTTCAGGCAAGGGCACTTGTCAACATAATCATAGAAAATCTGAGCGTTCCATTCACATGTATCCACATATGTGAGTGCTTAGTTGTTTCTTTCCCCCATATGATTCTTATTTTTCATAGTTTTTGCTATTGTCATTTTATTTTGCTTTGGATGTCCCTTTCTCTTTATTTGTATTTAAACAAGAGTAAATCATCATAGAAATTTTCTAATGTACGCATGCAGAGGGAGGGGATGGATGAAACGTGATGCCATTTGGCATGAAATCTACTTTACTGAAGAGAAATTTGAGGTGTCTAGGAGATTGCACGTTTAATTTCTTCCCCCACATAACATATATTAAATGCCCAAGCAAAGTTTGTCCTTGATGCTTTGTAAAGAACTCAAAATCTCTGGTGGAATCAGACATTTTAGGGGCATACCGACTATTGAACACATATGAAAATAAAGATTATTAGGTCCAAACAATTTTTGCCCAGAGCAATGTCCTAGAGTGTTTCCCCAATGTTTTCTTCTAGTAGTTTCACAGTTTCAAGTCTTAAATTTGTATTTAATCCATTTTGATTTGATTTATCTAAACGATAAGAGACAGGAGTCTAGTTTCATTTTTCTGCATATGTTTGTCCAGTTTTTCCAGTGCCATTCATTGAAGTGACCATTAGTTCCCCTATGTATGTTCTTGGAACCTTTGTCAAAAATTGGTTGACTGTAAATGCATGGACTTATTTCTCATTTCTCCATGAAGTTTTGGTTACTATAGCTTTGTAGTATAATTTTTGAAGTCAGTAATGTGATTCCTCCAGCTTTGTTCTTTTTGCTCAGGATGGCTTTGGCTATTATAGGTCTTTTGTGGTTCCATAGCAATTTTAGGATTAATTTTTCTATTTCTGTGAAGAATTCCATTGGTATTTTGATAAAAATTAGATTGAATCTATAGATTGTTTTGGGTCAAATGGGCATTTTAATGATATTGATTTTTCCAATCCATGACAATGCACATTCTTGATCACCACCCCAGACCTACTAAATCAGAGATTCAAGGGAGGCCATTCCATCTGTGTTTTAACATCCCTCCATGTGATTCTGATGTATGCTCAATTTTGAGAACTATTTCTCTAGTAAAATCAGTCATGTGTGAATTAATGTTTTAAGTTATTTTTAAATTATTGGAATAATAATATAAAGCTTAAATATATACCTAATCCTTATATTAAAATATATATTATAACAACATTTTTTGACATTTCCATTTTACATTCTGTTATAAATCTTAAGATTCTTTTTGATACTTAATACTTGTAAAGTCTTCTCTTTCTTCTTCTTATTTATTATTTTAAATTGACAAATAAAAATAGTATATATGTATGGTGTACTGAAGTCTTTTTTCCTTTAATCTGCATTCCACTGTACTGAACTTTAAGGCCTATCATTAGGACAACTCAAAGTTGAGAGGAAATTAACCATTTTTTGTGTTTGTTTGTTTAAGTTCTAGAAGAAAATTATATTAATTTTGATCTAAAATCTATTAATGTAGGAACTTTCTTCTATACCTTTCATAGAGGAAAAAGGGATTGATTGGGTGACACCAATGAGAAATTTAAGATTTAGAATATTTTCCTTTCCTCTGCTTCACCCACACTTCTTTTCAACAAAAGAGATATTTCAGCCATCCTATAATCTTTAATGTTTTATTGATGTTTATCATTTCAGTTTTAGTAAAGATGAACTCAAATAAATCACTTAAAAAATAGCACTTTATTTATTTATTTATTTTTATTTCAGCATATTATGAGGGTATAAACATTTTGGTTACAATTTATGACGTTGCCTCACTCAAGGGAGGATTAAAGGCATGCCCTTCCCCTCTACAATGCTCACACGTCCATTAGTTGTGAGATTACCTCCTCCCAACCATATGTGTTGGGGGAGAGGAGAGATTATATTTAGAACACTTAACTAAGTTCTACCAAAAATTTGAGAAGTATTCTAGAAAGAATTCACTAATTGACAAAAATAAAGTACACTATGCTATAAATTTTCACATGTAAATTATGAAATATGTTTTCAAAAAACAAATAAAAGTTGCCATTACTTTTTCATATACTGTGTTTACACATTTAGTCATCACAAATTTATGTGATACCCAGGTGGAAATTAGTGCTAAGTTATTTCCCAGAGTGCTAAAGTCTAAATATATATATATATGTCATCTGAAACTCTAAATCAGATATTTATTATGCCAAACTGAAATTTATTAATCTCTCTCAGATACTCTGATAATGCTTGATTCTCAGTGACTGGTGTGCACTGGCTTACACTAAAGATATTAATGTAAGAATCTTCTGAATAAGTCCATTTCTTTCCTTTTGTTGCAGTCTATGGAGCTTTAACCACTTCTTTCATTCAAAGCCATTTTCTAAAAAAAAGTCCAGCATTAGAAAGTACTCCTGAGGCCTCTCAGGTGGATAAATTAGTCCTTTAACTGAACATGAAGGTAAATACCTCTCTTCAACTTTTAGAAACAACTGAATGAATGATATGCTTCTAATCACCCATTACTGAGATTATATGCTGCTGGAAGAAAGATTGTACCTTTTTGATCTATATGGCCCTCTCTATCCATTCCTTCTCCTGAAACATAACTGATACTCAATGAAAGTCATTTTAGTACACAAAATACTAAATGAATGAATATACATATACCTTTTAAAAATCCACATCACATTTGCATGCTCCTTGTAGAGTCATAAAGTATACATAAGATGCAATTAGAATTTGTGTTATCAGAATGTGACATACTGAGATGTAGAAAATGACTATAGATTTCATTTACAGACAAAATTTTAAACACTATACGCCTTCTTCTCTGCATCTGTACTTCTGAAAACTTCCATGATTTCAGAGCTGTTGGACTCATTGAATTGCAAACTCTTCCTAGGCAGCCGTGTTATTCTCTGGTAAATAGAAATAGTCAGCATGTTTTGTTAGAATCCTGTCTCTGTGGTTTCAAATATGAAGTTTATTTGTTTATTGTTGTATTTTAGCATTTATCCGAACATCTGTGACTAACTTTAGTCAGTATCATGCTGTTTTA
Organism: Cheirogaleus medius; assembly: GCA_008086735.1. Lineage (NCBI taxonomy): Eukaryota > Metazoa > Chordata > Mammalia > Primates > Cheirogaleidae > Cheirogaleus > Cheirogaleus medius. The sequence goes on along the minus strand of VBSM01000272.1, from coordinate 86,162,840 downwards.
ACATTTATAATTATTATTACTTTAAATCTTTTTAATATCCCACTGTAATGTCATCCATATGAAGTTTTAGTGATAGTGCATGGATCTAGAAATTGCATCTGAAGATAACTTTGGAGCAGAGTTTAGCAATGGTAAAAAGCTAGAAAGAAGCCTAAACATCCACCCTGGTATATTTGAGGAAAATGTCCTCCAGACACCTATTACACCTACTCCTATGGAAAAATTAGCTTTAATTATACAAGTTTTCTATTCTGTGAGGTCTTTGTAGTGAATCCCTCAAATAAAATGAGACACCTCTATTGACAATCCCATCAGTTATGGGCAAACAACCTCAATAAAGAAAAGAAAGAGAAATAAGGAGGAGGAGAAGAAAGAAAAGGAGAGAGAAGAAAAAGGGGGAAGATGGAAAACCATTTTCATCTGCTCAACATAAATTGAGAGGAGAATTGACATAATAATTGACATAAATTGACATAAAGTGAAGTATGAAATACTGTTCTGTAAGGGTAATTTTTAATGACATTTATATTTTATTAATCTAATAATAGCTAATGTGTATTGTATGCTTCCTAATGACAAACACTGCATACTGTGCTAAATAATTCACTTGCACTTTATTATTTTATCTTTACAGTAACCCTCAGAAGTGGGTATTAATAATATACCCATATGACAAGTAATGAAAATAGGACTTTAAAAAGTTAAATAACTTTCCTAGCTATTAGTTGTCTTAAGTGGAATTGATTCAGATTATGACTTCAGAGCTTATTCTCATAACCCATCTATGATTCCCATTTATAATATCTTCAAGGGTTAATGTAAACCATAGTGAATGTTTATCACTTAAAAAAATATAAAAAAGTGGCTCATGCCTATAATCCCAGCAACCCAGGAGGCTGAGGCAGAGGATCACTTGAGGCCACGAGTTTAAGATCAGACTATGGAACATTGCAAGACAGTGTCTCTTAAGAAAAGGATACTAGTGGAACTCTTAATCTTCTGAAACACAAAGAGAATTTTTTAAAGCATTTTAAGTATAGGATGAACTACATTTAGTTATAATCCGGACTAAAAAATTAAGTTATCGAACCATTGTAGCAGCATTTCTTTTAGAATTGCATCAGTTACATTTTAGTAGCATTTGAGGATAGCAACATATTTTATTAAAACATGGTTTCCTAACTGTTAAAACTTGAGAGTTCATTTTTTCAACTAGATGACTATCTTTCGTAAATTAGTTTTGCTTGATTGAATGGGGAAAACTTAAAGGTCAAATTTTGCCATATATTTTACTTTATTTATGAAAATGTATTCAGTCTGTCCCACTACTTACCTCTGCCAAGTGGTCAGATGTTTATAGCAAATTTAGTTATACTCCCTTAATAGCTATAAGCAGTCCAAACTCTGTTCTCATATTTTCATGCACACACACACACACACAAACACATAAACACACACACATACTTTTCCTATAAAATGTAAAAAGATGCAGAGTTCTCCTCTCAATTTATGTTGAGCAGATGAAAATGGTTTTCCATCTTCCCCCTTTTTCTTCTCTCTCCTTTTCTTTCTTCTCCTCCTCCTTATTTCTCTTTCTTTTCTTTTGTTGTTAAATTTGTTTATTTTTGGCTACTCTCACAATTTTGCTAAATAAGACACCTTTATTGTGTTTTTTTATGTTTTTAAATTTCATTTCTTTATTGCATATTTTAAGGTGTATAACATGATATTTTGTTGCCTTCTCTCACAATTAAGGCCAAGTTCTAGCTTGTGCTGGGAAGGAGTGATGTGTCTTAAGTATTTTATCACCACTTTTCAATTTGTGGCCTTTTACAACCATAGTAAATTGACTGTAAATTAGGAAGAAACCTTAGTACAACAATAAAATCTATAAAAAAAATTTGTCTTAAAGAGCCATGTTCTTTAAAAGCAATTTTTAAATGGAAACACGACTTAGCATTTAAAAGCAAAAAGTGTAAGGCAAATTTAACCCTCTTCTCCCTCTGCAGATATGTGTAGCCAATTCAGCAGCCACTAGATGCATGTGCCTATTTACATTTAAATTATTTAAAATAGAAAGAAAAAGTTTTTTTTTATTTTCATTAGTCAGATTTTAACTTCTCAATAGCCTTATGTGGCTGGTGGCTACGTTATTAGGCAAATTTTTATTGTTACCGAGAGTTCTATTTGAAATTGCTGCCCAACAGAGTTGCATATTTAACCAACCAGGAAAGTCAGAAGTATTACAGTAATCATTCTTAAAATTTAGAACATGTCTGCCTTAGTGTGTTTGTGCTGTTGTAACAAAATACAGTAGACTGGGTAATTTATAAAGAATAAAAATTTATTTTTCACGATTCTGGAGAGTGGGAAGTCTAAAATCAGGGCACAGGTAGGCTTGGTGTCTGGTGAGAGGCCAGGTCTCTCTTTTTAAGATCAATGCTGCTTGTTGCTGCATCCTCAGGGGAGGACTAATGATGTGTCCTCACATGGCAAGAGGGACAGAAAGGCAAAAGGGCCCTAAGCTAGTTCCCTCTAGCCCTTTCATAGGGCACTAATCCATGAAGGGGAAGCCCTTATGACTTAATCACTTCACAAAAGGCCCACTTCTTAACACCACCAAAATGGGAATTAAGATTCAACATGAATTTTGGAGGGGGCACACATTCAAACCATAGCATATATTTGCATATATTTATACAGTTGATCCTTGAATAATGCAGGGGTGAGGGGCCCTGACCCCTTGTGCTATAAAAAATCTACATATAACTTTTGACTCACCCAAAACTTAATTACTAATACCTTATCATTGACTGGAAGTCTTACTGATAATGTAAACAGTTGATGAGTACACATTTTGCATATTATATGTATTCTGTACTATATTCTTAAAGTAAACCAGAGAAAAGAAAATGTTTTAAGAAAATTTATAGGAAGACAAAGTGTATTTACTGCTCATTAAGTGGAAAAGTATTATCATAAAGGTCTTCATCCTCCTCATCTTCATGTTGAGTAAGTAAGCTGCGAAGGAGGAGGAAGAGGAGAGGTTGGTCTTGCCATCTGCGGGTAACAGGTGGAAGAAAATCTGCATTTAAGTGGACCCACATATATCAAACCCATGCTGTTCAAAGGTCAACTATATTTATATTATATATTTGATAAATACATACTTATTTACTTTTCTTTTCTTTTTTCCTTCCTCCCTTCTTTCCTTTCTTTTTCTTTTTTCATTACCTCCTTCTTTTCTTTCCTTTTTTTCCTTCTAATTTTTCTCTTTGAATATATTTATTTTTTACCTAAGCCATTGACTTTAAAAAAATTGTTTTAACTATTTCAGCAACATCACAACATTGGTTTAGCCACTTTATATCCCTTTAGGTGTGCATTTATTACTCTCGGCTAGCCTTCATGCTAATCCAGATGACGATGAAGAACACAGATATGCTCTTCCACTCCACTGACATAGGTCTAGGGCTAGGCTGTACTATTGCTTTATGCCTGATACTGTCAAACACATTCACTAGCAAAGGAATAAAAAGAGGATTATAGAATTGTGATTTTACCTGTAAATGTATAATTACAGAAAGGGGGAAACAGGCATTCCCAAATATCAATCTTGGGCCTGGGCCACCTTTAGGGAGGTGGAGTCAGTGGGATGAAGGTGGTAAGATCCAGGTCTTCAGACCCATTCCCGAGCCCCTTCTTCCACACCAACCATGTAGCTTCGAGTGCATACCACATTTCTATTTTACCTCAACTATAGGCAACTATAGGAAATTGGTTAATCTCCTCCTAGAAAATCTAAAGTTGTTGTATAGTAAAAGTTCCAGTCAAGTACTTTGGTATTCATGATTTATGGCATCTATAATCAAAATGTAATATGAAAAGTGTAAACACTCTATTTTTAAATTACATATGAACCACTTACACTTTAAAGACATATAGTGATCCAGATTATCCATTACTCCTGCAAGCACCACATTCAGGATACAGTGTCCAAAGTAGTTCTTACTGGAATCATTGCCCTGACGAGTCCTCAACATCCCAACAATTCAGGGCATCTCTTCAGTCTTTATCTCTCATGAGAGCCTCTTACAGCTTGGAGATAAGTGAACACAGTTTTTTTCTCTCTTCCTTATACTTTCTGAATGTGTTCCAGTCTCTTTGGATTTTAACTCTGCCTTTATTTCAGAAACCCTCCTGAGTTCTGAGTCCCACAGTTTTGAATCTGTTGTACCTCCCACAAAAGGCATTAATTTCACTTATAGAATCTCTCTCTCTCTCTCTGTTGGACAACAAGGGTCTATGCTTTTAGAGGAGAATATTATTTTATAAGATATTATATTTATTTATTTACTGTGCCAGGTATATTAGTAGAAGTTAAGAAAGAAGAATAAGACAATACAGTTTTCTAGAAAATTGCTTATAATCTACAGAATTCAAATTCAAGTTTCTATTGGCATTCCCTAAATTTGCATTGCAATATGATTTGTAAATGTCAAAACAAAAAGCGTTTTTCTTTGTAAGGTGAGAAGTATATGTACCTTAGATGGTTTGCACCATCTCTTTTGCTTTCTAACATCTATTGCTCATATCCTTTCTAATCCCTCGAGACAATCTTTCAAAATGTTAGTTTTAGCCAGGCCATGCATAACAGATTTTCATCTATGGAAGAACAGTATGAAATAAGAACTGTCAACGCAGCAATATTTAGCAGCTTTGATATCAAATTGAAGGTTAGCATTTTAGTTTAGAAGTGTATTCCTCTATTCTTTGACTTCATAAATCATATTTAAACTATTAGTGGCTACAGTAATGAAGTTACTGTGGACCATAGAAATGGTGTATTGCTATTTTTAATAGACTCTGTTTTAGAATTGCTAAAATTCAACCTGTTTGACTCTGTCAGAAGAGCTTTAATGTTCTTCATTGTGCAAACTTCGTTTCTGTCACCCTTGACAAATCTTAATAGGGATTAATTTAGTTATGGATGACAGAAGAAGCTGCCACAGTAACCCTGCATTCTGTCATGGATCCAAACTAGTTATGAGCTTTGCTTTTCTTGCTGCAGGCAGAAACTTTGCTAAATCTACAATAGACATAGCAATACCTGCCTCTTCCTTCTCTCCCTTCCTTGTTTTTGTTTAACATAACCTCTTCCTTTCTTGTGTGGCCCAATTTAAAATTATATATTGTGGAGGTATTTGAAATTGCAGTAATAAATATGTGTTCTACACATTTTTAATCACTTGCCAGTCTGCATTAGCCTTTTAATTATTAATAAAGTGAAATCCATTGATTTCCTCCAGTTGTTCGAACATGAGTCTGACCTAATCCTGCCTCAGGCTTGAGGGGTTCTGAGATGAACAGCAAATCCTTGAGCTAAACATTAATTTTGTGGGATTTAAACATAGTGCTATTTTTTTTATTCCTAAAGGAGGCTACTTCTTTGTCTTTTTCCTTCTGAATTTGCAGACGTATTATGAACTTTGGTCTGCTTCATGTTATACATACAAAGCAAATCTTGGACAAAACAAGTTTATGATGACACTACAATTTGACCTTTCTTACAATTTTGTGCTGATATTAGAAATTTTACCATGATGCTCATAAAATGGTAGATTCAAAAGACTTTAATAGCATTTTCAATTTAATTTAATAACCATTTATTAGAAGAGTGTTCTTTTTCTGTGTTAGGAAAAGCTCTTTTTTCTAGTTATATTTCAAACTATGTTCAATAACACATTTGGAGTTATTGCAAATTTTCTTAATGAAATCTCATTGTCTATTTTCCTTTGTTCATTGACATAATATCAGTTAACATATTTTCATTTTGTCTACCTATAGAAATGAATGATATCAATTTCCCTTCTCAATCTCCTCTTACTTGTAAAGGTACATTAAGCAATAACAAAATTGCTTTTCAATGGAAATATATATTTGGTCTGGTTTGCCTATTTTCTTTTGGAAAAACACAGTTTAGACCTTTAAAAGCTGGTGAAGACTTTAGCTAAAACTTCTAGAAGACAGAGCATAAGTGTAAACACTCTACCTCTTCTATATGCTAAAATTCTGTTTTGTAAGGATAGAAGAAAAATTGCTTATATTTATATAGTACTATATATATAACTATAGTACTAGAGTACTATATAGTATAATTACATAGTATTATATAACTATAGTACTACATAATGACTAGGACATAGCAGATTACTTATAAATATATGAATGAATTAACTATTATATTCTATTGCAAACTTCTCAAACAATAATGTTTAATTATGACAACTCCTTTGCCAAGATATCTTTACATAGTTCAGTATATTCATATTTGGAGAAAGCTAATTACAGTCCTTGTATTCTATATAGACTGATCCCAATTTCATATAGTCATCATTTACTATTCATGTACTAGCTGTTTAGTATTTAACTTGATCCATTTGATTGTTCCTTGCAACCAAATTTGGAGATTTCTTACTAAAACAGGCTTACAGAATATGATATGTATGTGCTAAACTCTGACTCGGGTGGGGTAAAGGCAATATACATAACCTAAACATTTATACCCCTGTAATATGCTGAAATAAAAAAAATAAAATTAAGCTAAACTTGATTTTCTTAAACTTACAGTTAATTTAAATATTTACAATTGGAAGCAGAGAAATGGAAGGTTACAAGTGCTTATTTGACCAAACAGGGACCAAAAATATGTCTTTATATGTGCAGTCTTTCCCCACATAGCAAACCCTCACAACTGCTTCTAATCCCAAATCTCAGGGAATTTGTTTCCAACACCATAATAGTCTTTCAAAAGCAACCATGATTATAGTAACTTCAAAGCAGCAAGCATCTGTACTTTAAGATGGGCCAATGGAAGCTAGCATCCGTGTTCTATAAAAAAGCAATCGTGCTTTTCCCTGCTGCCACTTAGAAGGGCTTCCTTGGGGACCTTGTTAGATGCTTTCATGTGAAGACCATTTGACCCACTTCTGATTAGTGTGCAGGTTTTCATGGCAATGGCTTCTGGGAGGGAGATGCCGTTGGCTGGTCGCCTCCCTATTCTTGAAGTGAAAGAAAACTCTCAGTGGAATATATTAAGGATAATAAAGGGAAGAAGAAACACCAGTTAAAAGACGGGTGAAGTATTGAACTACTATTAAAAAAATCTAATGAAAACATATTTCTATACTGATTGTTAAGAAGAAAGCAGAGCCCATATCACAGTTTTCTGTTTTGTGTTCAGAAGAGTTTTGCTTCTCCATTTCTTTTCCTTGCAGTATTTCAGAAATATGTTTCAAGAATGCAAAGAATAAGTGACTCGGTAGCTCATTTCACCATGAGTCCAACAGTTTTCCTTTGCATGAACACCCATTTCTGCATTTAGAATAATAGTAAAAAATACAAAAAGTCTTTAAAAGTAACAACAAAGATACCAAGAAAAATTACATTGTTAATGTTTCTAGTAATTATGATTTTAGCTTTTATAGCCTCATGTATCTTATAAATCTTTACTCACAAAATTATCTGTTTCTTATAATATGCATATCAGCAATGCTGTGGTATCAAGGAAGGTATCAACAAGCTTCTAACCACATTACACTATCTCCTAAATCCAATGCCAATTCTTCAATAATAACTACTATTCAATGTGTAGTTTATTTAAGGTCCTGCTTCCTAAATAGGGCTAGTACTTCTCCATTTCTCCTGGTAACAGGATGCTTACATTAATAATGTCAAACTGTGGAGAAAATAATTTACTTAATGGTTTATCTTGCTATTTTAATTCATGTATATATACATAAAGAGTTTACCACATAATCCAACGTTTGCTGTCTTCTATCTTCCCTTCACCATGTAGTATTACCACAGTCTAATTTTCTATTTGGATAGGTTAATAAGTTAATTATAATGTAGTAGATGCCAAACACAGTATTCACCTACCCCTATTTTTAATTTCTCCTGCTTTATCTCTTTAAAAACCACAGCTGTTACTAGGATAACAAAAATGATGTTGAATAACTGCTTACTTTTCCACTTTCCTGGAGGGGTGGAAGAACAGCAGGTAGCATAGCCTCAACCCCAAACCAGATGTTACTTTATTAAAAATTGAGCATTTTGGAGGGAGTAGACGGAGATTTATGCTTTAGGAGAGCAGTGAAATTAGGAGTAAGAATATGAGATGGGCCTATTCAACTTTTAAATTCAAGTTTTGCTTATATTTTATTATTAGCATATTATTTGAATCATATTTTAGATGTGTTTGGATGAATAAAATGCCCACGGTCCAACCTGATACTAAGTCATTGCTTTCAGAATTAATCAATTCAACAAATTTTTCTAGAGTCATCACATAAAATTTGCAAAATTTCTGCTGTGGATCTAAATATAGTACCATATGATACAATATAATTATTTCCTTATGAGAGTTTAACTGGTAATAACATTTTACTAAATTGTTTAATTATGACTGGAATTTTTGAGGGAATTTAATATGTGATGCATGATACTTTGATCTATATTTCAGTTCATTATATTTGAATTGGATTATATTTTGCATAGATTCTTTTATTATTCTTTAAGGGATGAACAAGCCATAGCTTTGAAAGTTCTATAATTTTGTCAGTATTCAGAACTCTTTTTCATTTCCATTTTTTAGAAGAATGCTGAAAATTTCACCTACAAGGAAATCATTCTGCAATAATTTAAGTCTTTTTAACACCTAAACAATCACTAGAATGTTATATTTACAGATCTTGCAACGAGTTTTAAAAATTACAATTGAGAAACTTTTAAAGAAAACATTTTAGCCATTCTCACTTGCATCTATCTATCCCTAAGTTAAAATTCGAAGATTGTTGTCTCATCTGCTACCTAGACCTCCTTTTTAGGTTACTATTTATATCTCTACAACCTAAATTAATCTTGTCAATTTCATTTTATATAATTAGGTAAACAAAGAAAAGGAACATACTTATCTGGTCAACTTATTCCATAATACTGTGAGCCTATGAGTAGAATGATTATTAATTTTCTTTTGTGTAGAGAATGAAAAGTTTAGTATTTTAGGTCTATGGTAAAAGGTCTATAGTCTTACTATAGAAATAAATCAAGTTTCTGGGGAAAGAAATGCTCCTTTACCCAAAAAGGAATCCATGTATTCATATTGGGGAACTATAGATGACTAAATGGCTCAGAGAGATTGATCATAGATTGTTCATTTGTTGCATCAATGAAGACGGTCTGTGAATTGAAACTACATAAAAATTTGCATTGTGGAAATTCTCTTCGTGGAAATTTATTTAAACCAGCCGTACCTGCCAGCAATAATCAGGGTGTTAGAACAGTCCCATCTTCAGGAGCTCCATCATAACACCGACTCTAACTAGAACGCTCTGTCTACATTCTGTTTGGCAGTCCAGGGTTGGAGGTGGAGTGTTATGGGTGTGAGTACAATTAGTTACTTTGACTAAAAATATCCTGAATAAGAAATCTCTTAATGCACCTCGGAGTATTTAGTGCCAACATTGTTTGATAGAGATGTAGGTCTTCCTTTTGGCAGTGTATATATGTGACCTCCTGAACTTAACTGAGCTTTAGACATGTAAGTCCTCTGACTTGGTAAATTCTAATCAGTCAAGCAGAGCTATTAAAATGTTTCAGTAACATTAAGGACATCTTGGATAATTACTGGTGGTTGATATTTCTGAACTGCATTTCTTTTCTGTAGCTTTTGTTCACAATTGATAATATGAAATAGACCATAGATTTGTCTAGAGTCTCTTTAGGTGCTTATTAAGTAAATCAGATATTGGGGCACATAGTTCTAAGAAGACAATAAATTCACTTTGGACATTAAAAATTATCCAGTGCATTTTGTCCTTCTGATTGTATCACTTTACCACTAATTGCTTTAAAATATTTAATTTTCATGTGTGTTTTAAGTAAGAAACTATTATGTTCAACTTTTTCTTCCAAAGAACTTTTCTTTGATAAATTTTGCTTGTTTTTGTGATTGTTTTGTTATGATTCAGAAACACTTTTATGTTGGCTAGTAGAGGGCTAATGATGATACATTTGAAAATAAGCTAAATGCAGATGTATTAAGTTCTTATAACTCTATGAGATGGGTATTCAGGTTTCCATTTTACCGATGGGAAAAATGAGGTAGAGCTCAGTTAAGTGAGTTTTCCAAATTCTACAGCTTGTGAGTGGCAAATTTCTAATTACAATTCTACTTTTTTATAACTACACAATTTCTGTTTTTAATTCCCCCCCTCCATGCCTTACCCTCTCTAAAGTAAGTTTTAACTTATTGGACAATTTTTGTGTTTTTCTCTACCTTTGCTGGGATGGGCTTTGTTTGAATAAAACTATAGGTCTGTGTGGAGTTTTTTACATTATTCCTTCAATGCTTGGTTATTTCCTCCATAGAAGCCATGGACATGGAGAATACAAAAACATAGTAGAAGGAAGTAAATCTATCCAGAAATTTCACACTTTTTTTAAGATTACTTCCTCATCAACCCCTGCAGTTTATTGAAGATTCCAGCTACCAAGGGTAGATGGATTATGAGTTTATATTTATTTCATTTCTGCTGGTTATGTACTATTGCAGAAATGTTCATAATTTTTTTTTTTTACTCAAAGAGGATGATTCCAATACTTAGAAGGCAAAAGAACTTTGTTTTCTTTCTGAAATTCATATAATGTTACAGGTCTTTTCGTGAATCTGAGTCTCCCTTTCATAGCTAGATTTTAAACTTTTTCAGTGCAGGAACAGTGTATTTTTATATTGCTTTGTATATATGATGAATACAATTCAGAATTTTATCAAATGCTTCTCGAATTACATTTTACACTGGTATTCATTTGATGACTATCCTATCGCTTTAAACAGAGAGACACAGTATTAAGCCTATTCGACATATAAAAGGCATATCCACTTGAAAACTTGGTGGCCTGACAACATTCAGAGGACACTGAGATACTGGAATGAAAGTTCTAAGTGAAGTGTTCTGTGAAATTAGTAAGGAATGATAGACCAAACATTTTAAATTCACTAATATATATAAAATTGATTTATATATTTTATTTTAAATTAAATAATATATTTAAATTAATTAATATATATCACATTTTAGTTATGTATTTACTCATTGATGGACAAATTGATTCCTATCTTGACTTTTGTAAATAGTGCTGCAGTAAACATGGGAGTGCAGATATCTCCTTGATATACTGATTTCATTTTCTCTGGATACATACCCAGTGGTAGGATTGCTGGATCATATAGTACATTTCAATATACTGAACATTTCAATGGAGAAATATATCCAAGTGAGTATGGTGCAGTTTGATTCAGACCAATAGAGCAAGTTTTTTCAATTGTCACTTGATTCTCAAGCCTAGAGCAAGTCAGTGTTCCAAATTGGTACTATAGTTAAAAATGGTTGCTTTTCAAATTGGCATTTGCTGCAAAAAAACCACATTAGCAAATGGGTGTAAAGGTGCCCAAATACCACAGTTTCATTGCAACTATGAAGAAGTAATTGAGAGGTAACAATTCCTCAGCACATTGAGGTTACAAAGTTTATGTGACAGTCTCTATATAGAATATCATTACTCATGGGTCCTAGATTTTCAAATACGCATTTGGCATGGGGAAATTATTAAATAGAGCAAAGCTTTATGAAATCTAATATCACAGGCATAAGTTTATATACATAGTCCCTCTATATAAACATTAAGTATGTGTGTATATATAAGATGTAAGAAGGCAAAAAATACTTTTAGTTGTGTTTATATAAAACAGATAATTTCATGATTACATTTCTTATTCTGTGTCACTTACTGTATTTCTTCTCACATTTGTTGGACAACAAGCTTAGACATTTTAAGAGCCTACAGATGTCATAATTAAACTTAGTAATCAGTCTAGAAATAAACACATATATAACAAGGGATCATAAAGGTCAGCAATATGGCATGGCATAAACATGGAATCCTAGTGCTTGCTTTTATTATGAAAAAATGCAGTTTGCAGTTCAAAGCATGTCATTCCTTGCATATGTTCAAATGAAATATGAAAGAAACAAAATTCTCTCCAAATGATTAATGTAACATTTTACAGGGGACATATGGATGTTCTTAGAATTTAATAGGAGAAAGAGGAACTTACCTGGAATCAATTATGATAAATTTGGCAAAATGGAAGTGAAATATTCATTTGCTCTTCTTGTCATAATTACATTTGTTATAAGCTTTAAAAACTTTTAAAAGAGTAAGATGAAAGTAATTTCAATCAATGGGAATTAATTGTATTCAAATAATAGCATGGCAAAAAGACACCCTCAGGTTTTGGAACTGATTTTAAATGACAGATTTCAATGCTGAGTAAGGCTTTAGCGTTGGTGCCCTCTCTTGCCTGGAAATTTTCTAATATCTTCCCAAGTGATTTTATTTCTCCCATGTCTTTTGTTCCCTCAACCCATATACATCCACATATTTCCTTGACAGCAAAAATCACAGCATTGTTTGTTTATCCATCTATTCCACTAAACTATGAGTTTCTTGAAAGCAGTGACCTCTCTTTTACCTGTGCATCCCCAATTATTTTCAGTACATCAGAACTTCCTATTTCATCTACAGTACTGCAAGCTCATCACAATAAGTGATGAATAAAAAATTTATGATTAAATGAAAAAATAAATGAATGAGTTAATATATGAATGTTACACAAATATTTATTTATTTTGATTTGAGACATTCCATTGTAATCAGTAAAGAATGTAGAGATTATTCTTTTTCAAAGGAAAAAAATAACATTTAAGAACTTTCTTTGTAAAAGATATGTAATTTATTTCAATATTGGAGATGTGTTTGAGTTACAAAAAAGTTAAAATTATCATAATACTATTCATATCTTCATATTCTACTTGCAGTAGCAGTGAAGTCTGTAAAGTGAATGTGTGGTAGTGTTCTGCCCTAATTATAAGTCAATATTGCAGGTAAATTCTGAGAATGATTGAGAATACTCAGAAATCAGAATTGCAATTACTCGGTTTAAGGTAAATATTAGTTATAGTTATGTATATAAATATAATATAGACATTAATTATAAAGAGGGTAAGCTTCAGCCAAATTTCAGTTGTTCCAAGTTTACCAAAAGATAAAAACTTTTTAGTAGTTAAAGAGTTTAGGGGGAAAAAACCATAATGACGTTGGAGTGTAAGAAATGCAATTTGATGGTGCAGAGGTCAGCAAAAAGGTCTCTAAGGCCAAATCCAGCCACACCCAATGCTGAAAATATTTTCTATCTGGCCCATTACAGAAAAAGTTTGCTGACCCCTGTATGCCATGAAAAGATAAATTTGAATTTGACCTTAGTAAAAAGTAGAGGTATAAAGTAAGCAAGGATTCCTGCGTAATATTTGTGATGCTGCTATGTTCTGATTTTTACCTTTTGAATAAAAATTAGAGTTAAAATGACAGTCAGAAATTAAGGAATCGGTTATTTTTCTTGGTTCCTATAGAAGAAATTTGAGGTAATAGATATATCAACATGGCTTTATATAAATTTTATCTGTTTGATGCAAATGGAATGCTGACTAGAAAATAATTATGATTAGTAATACTTATTAATTGGATGCTTAGCATAGGACTTGTCTTGTTTTATTTTTTCCTCCAGGATTTTAGAATACATTTATGTATAAGTTGAAAAGTAAAACTGCAAGTGGTTCATTTGGTGGTTTTCACATATTTTTAAAGTTCTAGGCCATGCTTTTCCATTTCTAAAAGTCAAGTCAAAAGTTTTAACTATTTTTCCTCTTTGGATTATTTTATGCTTCTTTTTAGCAGCGTGAGACCTCAGATAAAATGTGCAGTACATGACATTCTCAAAGTTGACAAAGATCTCAAGTTCAAGTTGCAATGTGATGAGTACTCACTAATGAGGTTTCTTTGTACGCAAAGGCAGGAGAAAGGCTTTAATGCTTTTAATAGCTATAACTCTTTCATATTTATAGATATATATTCATTTTAAGTGACAAGGGAATGGACAGTATTCACATTGCCTCATGCTCTTAAGGTATATATGGTTCAAGGACATCAGGAAAATGGGTATTTGGTCGATTAAATAAAAAGCTATCAGTGGGTTTGTCAAATATTTTTTGAAATAAACCAACCATAGAATAGGTTGCTATAGGCCTTTTAGAAGAGTTTCTTTATCTGTTTTTATCACCTTATATACAAATATAATAAAAGTATCGTAACAATTCACTGACACATTGCCTTGTCGAGAATGTGGTTTCATGTCAAAAGCACGTGAAAAATGTCATTATATCTCAGTAGCACAGCTAATCACAGTGCAATGTGTGTCTATCAGTTGATCTTTTGGAGGAATTAGGGGAAATTCAAAAGAAAAATTATCATGTGCAAATAAAAAGAGCTTAGATATCATGCCTACTGGCCTAAGGTCTCTCCAGCATTCCTGCAGCGTTTACTTTTTGTATCAGGAGTTAATTAAGGTGAAACATGAGGTAATTAGGGCTAATCCTCCTAGCCTCCTGCTGGCTTGTCACCTCCTAGGCCATCGCCTAAACCAAACAATTTTCCACAGTTTAAGAAAAAAAAAATAAGATTTTTTTTTAAATGATGCTCATGATTTTTTTAGACATGACTCCTAAACTTTTACGGTTGTTATAATTTTTTTAAATAGGGCCTTTACATTGAAAAAGTATAAAGAATAGCCATGTTCTTTTTTTAGTTTTGATTTAAAAAGAAAAGACTTTTATATTAATACATACCTGGTCACTGGCAGGATTACATGTTTACATTTGTTCTCTTTACAGAGATTACTGTTACTATTGTTACTACTAACAGATTAAATGAAATATGCAATAGTATAAATTTTTAGCTTTGATTATGCTGGAAAGTTATGCCCTTTCCCAAGAAAATTATATTTCTTACACAGATTTGCCAATAAATTATGCATTTATAGCTGTACAGTAGTAAATTGGAGGGGGGGATAAAAAATTCCTTGAACTGCATCCAACCAGTTATTTTATATTTCAGGAACATTCTAGCCTTTATAATGTAATAAATGGATCTGCTAAGTAGTAACTGACTTATTTCTCTGAAATAAATATACCTCTGGGTGTTAAGTATGTTTACTTTCATAATAAGTTCTATGTGATTGGCTGAGTGTATGTGTTCTTTTTATTTTTGTTTTTTTAATGAAAGAAAAGATTAAAAAATTTTACTATCCTTGTTAAGCTTCTCTAAGATGAAAGAAAATCAGTTGCTGCCTTATAGATACTCTAGCCTTATAATTTACCAATCATAATAGATCTGTCTTCCAAATCTGTACTCTTGCCAAAAGATATTTTGTTAGGATGTTAAGATTTTAGAATTGACAGTCCCCTCCCATATTAATTAAACAGAAAAGTGCCAATAAGCAGTCATTACATTTATAAAGGAGAAAACTAATAGAATGAGGGAGATCTTTTCTATTATATTTTGTAATATCCTATCAAGTCTGGAACTAAAAATCCCATCATTATAAATTTGATTTTCTTTTTTGATTTGTTTTCCGTAATGTAATCAAAATTTTAACTTCTATTTAGCCTAAACTGATTTCTTCTTTTCCATCTTTTTATATGTGCTTTTAAAAGAATTGTGCTAGAATCTGGAAATACATATAGTTCTTTTACTGAGATTAAAATCACTTTTGTGGAGTAAACAAGTCAATATTACAGAAAAATTATATTGCAACAAGTTGCTAATTCACAACTTCTGTTTGAGACTCTGCAGCAGTTAATATTTACCTTGGTAGATTTGTGGCCAAATCATAGTAATAGGCAATTTCACAATCTCCAAATGTCTTAATGTTACTTTTTTTTAATGAGAAAAAAATCATTATTTTTATTCTGCAAGCTTTAAAACTAAAGGAAACTCAGGGTAGCATTGTTTGTGTTTATTTAGTGAATTTGATGTCAATTCCTTAAAATGGAAGTGGAGCTTGTCTCCTGCAAAATTGCAAAGAGAGCATTTGCACCATGGCATTTAAAAATATATCAGATGAGATTTTCTATTGATCCCAGTGGCAGGGATGAGTGCCCCAAGAGGATAAATGAGCCGCCTTTATGAGGCTCCCTGTCATCAAGGATTTAGCTGTTTCATTTGCAGATTCCTGTAAATGTTCACCAGATTCATGACCAGTAATTTTCACTGCAGAAGGACTGGACCATGCGTAAGCAAATGACTCTTTGTCATTAATGGTTTCAAGTAGCATTAAAAATGTTCTGGCAGCTCAATTGATTGTGATGAAGCTATGGAGCCCAACTGCAATCTCTCTAGCTAATATTTCCAAATATCAAGCCAAGGAAAGAATCAAAGTGAATCATATGTAACACACACACAATATTCACACATACACAGTAATTCTGATCAAATAGTTTTTCTGTGTAAAGATCTAAATTGAAGTCTAGAGATGCTTACATTAAACATAGCACAATAAAAATATAAGTAAATTAGATAATTTATATAAGTAATTTATATAATTAAATTTATATCTGCTAATCTTCACTTCCTTAATTGTATTACCTTCTAAGTGATCAGTAAATTGTGTACAATAACTGATGTATATGCCCTCTTAGAAACAATAGCTGCCTGATGAATTTAAGTATAATACCTACTAGTGTACCAAAACTGGTTTTGAATTAACATCAAATGAAGAAAATCTTCAAAAAAAAATTATTGAGACCTGACAGATAAATAACAATATATCTGTTTGTGGAATTTGCTCCTATATATTAAAGTTTTTAGTATATGTGTTAATATTTAAATTACTTACCCTTAATGTAAGATATTCATTTCTAAAAATGTATTAGTTTTAAAATTTTAGTTAGAGATGTGTTAGAAAAATCTATAGCTCATTTTCTTGACCTTTATTGGTTCTGGTATGGACTAACTTGCAGAGATGCTGTATAACACACAATAAAGTGTTCCATAATTTGTAATTTCTCATAAGCACAGAGCATAAATAAAAATAGCACCACCTTTAGGTTCTCCTCACTCCTGTTGCCCATTCATCTCTGTCTCTACAGGAATGAAGTCCCCTCCTGTTTCCATGCTTTTCTAAAGTCATCCTGCAGCCCTCTCATGCATTGCTGCTGAGGGATAAATTAATGAAATGTTTATTGAGGACAATTTAACAATATTTATAAAATTAAAAATGCCCATAGCCTCAGACCCAGAAATTCCACTTCTATAAATGTATACTTCGGTTAAATTTATGTGTGTGCAAAATAGCGTTCTATGTGTAAATTTTTGCACCGCGGCGCTGTTTTAAATAGTAAAAGATAGGCACCAACCTAAGAAGGATCAAGTCAGTAAGAGACTTGCTAAATAAGTTATGGCACATCTTATTTTAAGCCGTAATAAAAGAATGAGGAAGTTCTTTATGTGTCCATACAGCAAAGTTACTGAGTTACTTTATTAAGCAGGAAGAATAAGGGTGTTAATTGAAATTTCCCATCTTAAACTAGTGTTTAAAAATGGAAAAATAAATATATACATACATATATATGTTTATCTCTGCATATTAACTCACATATGTTTAAACTGTATCTAAAAGACCATACAATTATTAATATTGGCTTCTTAGAGGGAGGAGAACTGGACAAAGGGCAGGAGTTAGAGCAAAATATTTTATTTTAACCTCTTCAAAATATGTTTTTACACCATTAAAACATTAAAAATATATTCATCTTTTATTGTTTCTTTCCCAACTTGATATATTAAGTTCCAATGTTCAAATGATGTTTCTCCTCTTCCCCTCTTTTATATCTATACTTCAGTGCTGTTGATTTTAGTTGGCTATTAGAAAACAACCTAAATCCATATTAATGTGTAGTTGACTGATAGCCCCATACCTCTCAGGTATCTATTTAGGAGAGTTACTAACTCTCATTCATTTTATTTCATGCAGTTCTAAAAGTACTTCCAGGTAGTGCTCAGATGATCATTTGATTGATTAAACTGAAGACAGCAAGCCAAAGACATGTGTAGGGTCTTTACACATCTCTGACAAAATGACAAAGCGGTCACTGCCCCTCCCACCAAGATTCTACCTGGAGATTGATGCCCAGAAGGCTCCCTGAAAACTGGCATATTGGAAAACTCCAAGTGCAGAAGGGATGAGCTGCTGAGTCTAAACTAGTATATCTGAAAGTGTGGTCATGGCATGTGTAAAAAGACACATAACACATGACATATGCTTTATAATGGAATGTTTATTAAAAAGGAAGACCCTAGTGCCACCTCCCTCCTCAAGATCTACTGAATCAGACACTGTAGAAAAGAGCCCTATTTTGAGCACTGATGTCAGTGACTAAGTCACTTGATCTACTCATTTCCTTTATACCAGTAACTGGTGAGAATGGGATCTCCACCAGGAAGTTTTGTTCCTGGAACACCTAAGCCCTGGGCAATCTCTGAGCAGCCAAGCCCAGTGTTCTCTGAGCCAAAAATCTAGAAATCTTTGCAAAGGGCTTTAGAGCCCTATCCTGCCAGGACTTATTTCAATAATGCTTTCCTAATCCATTTCCTGGGGGCTCTCTGCTCACTAGGGGCCAGCCCCTACTCCCTTGTTTTATACTGACAGTCTCTGCCCTGGAGCACTGAACTGGTGAAGTGTGTTCCTTTCCCAGCCTAGCTAATGTCTCTTGGCATTTGGTGATGAGTCAGTGCACTGGATTCTCTGAACTCTATTCATTTATTTTTTAAAAAAGAAATCTCAAAAGCACACACTTTCTGGGTCCTGGGTATTCAGAATGAAACAAAAGAGACCAAAATATCTCCATGGAGCTTCCTTTCTTGTAGAGGATATAGAAAATAAACAAGACAAATAAAGTAAACATTGTTTTAGGTAATAAAATTGTATGACAAGAGAAAAAGCATGAAAGGGGGAAAAATGTGTGTGTGTGTGTTTGGTTGGGTTGGGGCAGCTAGGTGGTTGCAATTTTAAATAAAGTTGCTTCCCTGAGATGGTGAATTTTGAGTGAAGCACTAAGGGAAGTGGGGGGATATATGGGAATGGGGAGTGGGCTAGAGAATGTTCTAGAAAGAGGAAAGCACAAGTGCAAAGGCCCAAGGTTAGAAAGAGGAAGGTTAATGTGAATGGAACAGCAGGAGTGAGGTAAGCCCCACTAAATAGGATGAAGTGAAGTGAGAGTGGGGAGCTGGTGCCAGGTCTTGTCTCTTGGGCACTTTGGCTTTTGGGCTGAGTGAGACAGGAATCCATTGTGAGGTTTTGAAGAACAGACATAATCTGACTTGCTAAAATGTTCTAGGTGTTTAGCTGTGAATTTCCCAAATGGTAATAAGACCTGAAATAGGGAAAGCAGCAACAATGATACAGATGAGAGAAAAACAGGTGGAGGCAGTGGAGGTGGTGAGAAACGATTAGAATCTGGCATATTTAGAAATCAAAACCAGCAGGATTAGATCACTCTATGTGAGGTTACATCAATGTGACATATCAATTTGACATCTGTAAATGGAGGTGTCAAGTAGGCAGTTGGATGTACAAGTCTGAGGAAGAGGTCTGGCTTGGATATATGCATTTGGAATCTTTGTATATACGTAGTAATTTAAGTCATGAGATTTGATAAGGCTACAAATGGAGTACATGGAGGCAGAAGAAATCCCAAAACTGAACTTTGGGGTCACTTATTTTTTAAAGGTTGAGAAGATAAAGAGGACATACCAAAGGAGACTAAGAAAAAACTCTTAACTAGTAGGCAGAAAACAAAATGCATATGTTAGCCTGTAGCTCAAGTGAGACAGATATTTAAAGATAGAAGGATGTTCACTTGGGTCAGATGTTACTGAAGGGTCATGGAAGATGAACAACAAGAACTGACCAATGGAAATACCACTGTGGAGATCACTGTTCACCATTAGAAGAGAAATTTTGTTTGATATTAGGGAGAAAATCTTCACTGCAGAAGGTTCAAGAGAGAATGAGAGAACAGAAATTAGAGACAGCAGGTGATGATGCCATAACCAGTGTCCTGCAGAACAGGGAAGAGAGAAAATAGGGAGTATCTGGAGAGTATTGTGGGGAGAATAGAAAGGTTTTGATTTAAAACCAGATAAAAGAAGTATGCCCATATGCTTATGAAAGTTATCTAGTCAAGGTGAAAAAATTAATGATAAAACATAGAAAAGGGTAAATTTCTGAATCAATGTGCTTGGATAGGCAAAAGAAGACAGGAGCTAGGCACAAGTGGAGAGGTTATTCCAATCTGGGCACAAAGACTGATCATCCACTGTTATGAGACAAGGGAGATAAATGGGCCCAGATGCACTTATATGAGTGAACGAGGTAGATAATCACAGATATTTGGTCTTTATAGTATGCAGCTGATGGTACATTCAGTTTTTCACATTAATGTTTGAAAAAAATAATAGGAACACTGACTAGTAGAGAAACAATGAATTATGTTGAAAGAGAACAGATTTCCAGACAGTTTTGAGGTCTTAGATAATCTATTACATATGGCTCCTTTTATAGTCAATTTATATAAATAGAGAATCCCTTTTTCAGTTTTGTTTAATTAAACAATGAAGCATCGTATGCTCATGAAGATTATTAAGACTCCACCCCTCCCTTAAGGGAGCTGCCGGTCGGTCCGGTGGGACAAGCCCTGAGGTATGTTGACCATATTTTCTAAATAAAAGTCAGGACTGGTCATCCCACCCATGCCCTGACAATGACAACAGGAGAGAATATTTAACATTAGGACCATCCAGGAATATTCAGGGCATATGTTCATCATTACTGTAATTAGTGTCAGATGTTTTTAAGTGCTGAACTAGAGAAATAAACAGTATTACGGGAGGACAGAAAAGCAAATGCTCAACTTTGCCTGGGAGGTGTGGGAATGCAAAGTTAAGGATTTGGAAATTACTAAACAAAAGGAAAGGCAAGAGGTAACCCTGGGCAGGTAGATTAGGGTTGTAGTGAATGATAAGTTATTCTAAGGGTTATTGACTTTATTCTTTAAACAACAATGGTAACTTAATTATGTCTGTATTTTAAAGAGATAAATTTGTTAACTGTCTGGAACAGAGACTGGCCAAAAGTGGAAGTTGTAAACCACTAGGTGTCCTCTGCAATAAATAGTCCGGCAAAATATAATAAGGAAGTGACAAGGGAAATAGATACTGAGAGGAGTGAGTAGATCCTAATAAGTTTTTTAAGAGGAGGAAAATGGGACTTTGACATTTATTTGGAAAATAAAAGAAAATATGGCAATGACTATGAGGTTTCTGTTTGGGATAAAATTGCACTTGATGTCATTTGTCAACATAGAGAATGGAGATGATGAGCAGTTTTGGTCAGGAGGTGAGCAAACATGATGAGTTCACTACATGCATATTGAGTGTTAGGTAATTTCAGGCAGCTGTAGAGTCTGGGATTTGTTTCCTTGACATCTTTCCTTTCTTTTAATTGACATTGAATTCATCACTTGAACTCAACAAAAGAAAAAAAAAAAGAAAATTAGTGGTAATTAGGTACTATTGATATGAAAGACATTGACTGCTAAAAGAGAAATTCATTATATATCTGGCAAAATCAAGGGTTCCCAATATTTTTAGTGCAGTGTAACCACAGTTTTTGGTTTGCAGTAATGTTTTGTAAGTTGGAAGATTTTCTAGAAATATTTTACTTTCTTCCTTGTTGTTATATATTTGCAATCAATCAATCCCTTGATAAAACAACAACAACAACAAAAAAACAGAAAGATGCTTAGGAAGAAGTGATAAAGTCATATACCATAAGAAGAAGAAATAATTTTCTTGAAGATACTCTTTTCTTTCATAGATTATGTGCTCAGTGGAAAATGCTTTGGGGTATAGTTTTAGAATTTCTAAGAATTTCAATAAAATATACATAGTAAAGGCGTCACGCTCCCTATTGCATTGTCTAAGTCATTAATTATACACAAAGACCATTTAATGACAGAACAGAATGCTTATTTGACCAATCTACAAAGAACCCATTGATTTGTGCCTCTCTAGTCTATGGATTCAATATTTTGTAAACCTCAAAAACTAGTAAATTCATTCTTTTACAAAATAGAGAACACCATGACATGCTATGATGTTTTCTTATTATCACAATTTTTCTCATACTCAGAAAATGTTACCAAAATCAGGAAGATTTTCATATGAATTTCTTATCATTTTTTATGGTGAGATAATATTAATATATACTTAATACAATCTTTTTTTTCTGGAAACTTAGAGTTCAACTTAATACATAATAATGACAAATTCATTAATTGCCTTTATTGTCAATGTATTTGCTGTTTTTTTCATTTTACATGTTTTTTTAAATTTTTTTGTTTTTAGATTTAACATTTTTATTAAACAAATGACTTTATCATTTGCTTACAGTCTCTTTGACAAAAGAAAAGACGGAGGAATGAATTAATGAATATACAAACTGAACTAACAAGCCCTTTTGCTACCTGGAGTGTTTTTGTTTGGTTTTTTTTTTAAACTTTACTTTAAACAATACTAGTCACTCACTTAAAGTACTATCCTTATATAATTTTCTCATCCACAGAAAGGTATATAAAAAAGTCACAGAATCCTTTTTGATGCTGTTTGTTCCTTTTCAAAGCAATACCAGCTGTGTCTAACAAGGATGGATGCTACACTTGAGCAGGAATTTTGTTGGTGTTTTTTAAATCAAGTTCTTATTTTTTATTCGACTATACGCTTATCATGGTACAGTACTTTGCAACATATTAGATACATCCATATCCAAAATCAAGTGTACATTTTTATTGAATATATAATCTTTTAATTATAAGGTATTTTTTATAAACCATGGTTCAACTTACCAAGATATTTTAAAATAGACTTAATTTCTGCTTAATTTTAAATTACAATAGAAGAAATTTTGCAATTTATTCTATTATTTTCATTTATATGTTCTCATTTTTTTCTGTTTTTCTTAGAGATTCACCATTTTGTTTGACCCCAATTCTCTATAACTTCTATGAATAAAAGCATTGTGATTCATACATTCATATGGCAGACACTTTATGCAAATTCCCATTTTGCCAGGAATTATGAGATGTAGAAAGGAAATGCCTAAACTGCCTCTTCCAAGAACTAGAAATATGATGGAGAGAGACATTTAAACCAAAGAACAAGATAGAATAAAATATCTTCTGATGTAGAATTTTTAAAAATTATAAGCTATGGGAGCACCAAAAAAAAAAAAAGGTAAGGAATCAAAAGAGCCTCACAAAATTTGGCACTTGCCGTATGCAATGAATGATAAAAGAAGAGCTATTTATAGGTCCAAAAAAGACAGTTGAAAAAAATGAATAATGGGTGCATTTGTTTCCTAGAGCTGCCATTAAAAATTAGCATAAACCGGATGGTTTAAAACAGAAATTTATTCCTTCTCTGTTCAGGAGGCCAGAAGTCTGAAACTAAGGTTTAGTTGCTTTTGGAGACTCTGGAGGGAGAAACTGACCCAGGCCTACTCTGGAAAAATAATAATGTCTCGCTATTTATTGTTTTTATTTATTTCAGAGAGAGAAAGAGGCAGATACTGTAAAGGTCTTACAAGGCAACAGAAACTCATATGTATGGTTTCAGTAATATCTTATCATAGAAAACCTTAAATCAAACTTTGTCAGCTTACAGAGATACACTAACCGATCTAATGGAATAAAAATAAATACTATTAACAATTGCTATCATCTATTGAACAGTTAAGTATTTTCACAAATATATCTCATTTAATCATCACAGTAATGGTAGTACTAGCATGTTTTTGGTAGAGATAAGAAAACTAAAGCTTAAAGAGGTTAAATAATTATAATATCTGTAAACATTTACACATGATAACAAAGTAATAATAAAATAAATTGAATGTGAAAATATGTTACTATGACAGTTGAAAAAAACAATAGTACATGAGCATAAATATTAAAATGATAACGTGACAGAGGAAATGGAACAGAATTCTGTGTAGTATAAGCAACTTAATTTTTAGGACTTTCTGCTTCTGCCTTCTGCAGCAAAACCCATTACACAATATAAAATATTATGTGGCTATTTACTGTGACAATAAAAATAAAAGCTATAGTACACATAGCTTTGAAACTCTACATTTGAGGATTGAAAGAAAGCTTTATCTGATAATGTAGAATTTAATATGGAGTGCCATTATAAAATAAATTGATATTTGTTTAAAAGGAAACAAAACGCCTGAAGTTTTTAGTTGCTTTGTCAGGCTAGTATTTCACAAGTATGATCACCAGATCATATGACTGAAAATGGAGGTTGGATGAATAAGTAAAAATTGAGAATTATGCTGCCCAACATTATATCTTTTGAATGTAAGTCTCAGGGAACAGAGTAAGGCAATCTGCATTTTGAACAAGTGTCTAGGATAATTCTTAATACCAAACATCTGAGAACCATTGATCTAGGTATATTATGGGTATTCACAATATCCCCCCCAATTAAAAAAACAAATTCTTCAATTTTTAACTTACTCTTTTTCTAAAAAACAAATGACATTAGTAAGATGACAGAGATGGTCATAAAATGAAAGAGTGGTCTCAGTCTCCAGTGGTTCCATAAATTTTCAGTTCAATACAGTTGTATTAAGTAAATATCTGAGGTAAATATTTTACAGGCTACTTCTTGTTAATCAAATAAAAATGTTGGGAAAAGTCATTATCTATTTTTAATTTTTTTAAAAAGCCAGTGTAGATATATGCATATGGTATGCATTATTTTAATAAAATAAAATAAAAAGGTAGATTTGGGACTGCCTCTTGCTATTCAGAAAGAAGCTTTTGCATTTCATGGGGCTAGTCCTACCAATTGGGCCAAATTTCCTGGGCACATATCCTTCTGGGAGTGGCTGCTCTCTTTACTTCCCATTTAGCAGCTGTACAACTGGGAAACGTCCAACAGAATGAAAGCCACCTGCTCCTCTAATGATTTCAGCCAAACAGACAGGATTGAAGCTTTACCAAATGTGTTGTCTGTCACTCCGATTCAGTTTTAAAGAGTAAATCAAACTGGTCAAATATTCATATAGAAAATATGTGCCATTGGTTAACTGCTGTAGTGCTTGAAGTTCCTTTCATGCTACCAGATTCCACTGATTTGGAGATGCTGTTCTAAAATGAAAATTGGAGATGGTTGGGAGAGATAAATTTGGGAAATTAGGCATCTTATAATGTTTGCCTTATCATGGGCTATATCGTTGTCCTTTGTACAATGAGTAGATGTATGCATATTTTTTTTCCTATTGACAAGTTGCTTTTAGTATGTGGTTATATGTGTTCCCCATCCTACTAATTAAATGTCAAATTCCCATAACAGTTTTCAATTTACCCTTTTCCCCAGCTTAGTCTCTCTATAATCCTTTAAAATTATCCACAGGACAAGATAGTAAAATAGGGAAGTAAAACAAAAACAAAAACAAAAAACCCACACAGACTTTCCTACCACATTGGAAAGTCACACAGGAAAATTACACTGGAGGTGGAAGCTGGCCTCCACCAAAATTTTTGCCCTTCAGACATGCTCTTTAATCCCTCTGAGCCTTAGTCTTGTAATCTGCAAAATAGAGTTGTTTTATGGATTAGATGTGTCTAGAAATGTTGTCATGGGGCATTTGTTTTCTATGTAAATATTTAGTATCTGTTTTTATAAATGTTATTTTGGTATACTTGTGTTCTGTATAATTATCCATTCCATTGATATCTACATTATAACAAGCATCCAGAGAAGTTTTAAGTATTCTCTTGTTTTATTAATACCATAATCTGACCATGTATAACATCTTTTTTTTTCCTGATTGCCATCTTAAACATTATGCTATCAGTAGTGGTTAACAGGGGGTGATGCAACAACAGTATGAATTTGCAAGTAAGAATATTTCCCTTATGATAGGCGATTAATGTTTTGTAAGAATTAGCTCATATATTATCATAAGAATAAGAAAAACCCACAGAATTTTGTTTAATAATATCAGGACAATTTTTTATGTGTGCATTTTTCTTTGGGGCCTCCGAGGTTTTACTCATCCAAAGCATTGAACTAGTGAGCACCTTCATTGGTAATAATATTGTTAAAAACTCATAGACATAAGTTAATTGCAGTAGACAAAAAGGGCAAATGACAGGTAGAAATAGAAAAATAAGTGGATAAATATGGTTTAACAGTGACCCATTGATTCTCTTATTTTCAGTGGGTTAGGTAAAAATTTTATTGTAAAGCATATGAACATATAAAGTATATGAACCTTAAATAAACTTTAAGTTTAAAAAACAAGATCTGCTGTTTAAAAATGTTGTGTCCTTTATACATTACAATGTTATTAATTTAGATTCCGCTAATTTGGAGATCATCAAGATTCATTCAAATGAATTAGAATTAATATCGTGAAAAATTAGATTCATGTGCTGATTTGTATTCTTGCATTTAATGGGCACTTTGCTTTATACTCTTCTGGAAATATTGAATGCTGAGGCAGCACCGTAGAAAACGCCAACATCGGCAGATTAGCACAAAAGTCAAGAAGCCACTTACCTAATTGCAGTGTTAGTCTAACTACACAAGCAGCCTACTCAGTTATATGGAACTGGTACCTGAAGGCAAAATCAAGTTGATGTAGCGTAAGATACAGGATTATCAGCTTCTTTGACATTTTATACCTTTCACTTTCCTACTCTACCCTCTGTATCTTTTGATGTCAAGAGAATCTTCCCCAGAAATGGACATGAAGGCATTTATAGCTAATATGTCCTTTCTGCCCTGCCAGATCATGGTTCATACTACATGGTTATCTTTGCATCCTAGACTATTCTTGGTACAAATTGTTGCACATGGTGGGCATTCAACACATGTTTTTTTAAAAAATTTCTTTTCCATATCTTCCTGAGATATCAGTATGACTCTGGAATCAATCTGTTCCTAAACTGCTGTTTCATAAATTAGAGTCAATTCAATGATATTGAACCACAGAATACTTCAAATACAACTGCATTTCAAGCATGGATTTAAAAATGATTATCTTAATATTTTCCTACAAAACATAGCTAATGTGTTTTTTTACATTTATTTGACCTCCCATACTTGAATTGCTCTACCTTTATTGTTTCAGTATGCAGCATTGCCCGGACACTCACAGTGATTTGCACCTATTTTTCATGGATATGTCAGCCTATGATTATATAATTATACGACTTTTTATAAAAGCATAGAAGGCTTAGAAAATAATGTGCCCTCATTTTATGAATACTCAAGCACCCTTTAAATAAAACACTTGGCTCACTTTTAGAGACATGATATGCCACTGGAAAGCAATCATTTGGTCTTTTATGTAAATCACTATTTTTCATTATTTACCAATTCCCTATTGCCCCATATATAGTATAAGTATATTCTCTATGGCAGTCAAAGTTGTACAATCTAGAAGTTAAATGATTAACAAAGCATATTTCCTGGGATCAGATGCAGTATAATGCTATGTTGATATAAATAACTGTTTTTTTCCTCATTACTTTATTAGGCAAAAAAAACATCAATATATAGTAGTTATGCAAATGAGGGCCCTACACTTTCAGCCAGCTTATGAAGCAACATTTCTTGAATCTTACCATTTAGTCTCTAAGATGCAATTCAGTTAAATTTCTTTAAAGGTAAATGAATTACCATGTTATACTAATTACATATTTGTTGAGTAGCTACTATGTCTAATTCAATGACATTCTTGGATAAGTAATGGATCTTTCCTGCCATGAACTTTCAAAATAATTATTGCAGAATGAAGACATAAATGTGAAATACAGAGTAATATATACTGTAAATAAACATTTAAAATAAACAATTGTTAAAGTTATAATAGGTTGAAATATATGAAATTGCCAACTTTCAACTATTTTGCTCTAATATAACCTAATAGAATTGTTTTATACTTTTAACAAATACCTTACTCTTCCTCAGCTCTTGTGCCTCTGTCCTTCTTTATTGGCCTTTTGCCTAGAATGCCCTTCCTCACTTTTTCTGAAAGGAACATTTATTTCATATGTGTACAATGTCAGCTAAAATACTACATGAGCTCAGTGATTTCCCTGATGTTCACAAGAAGACTTAGGCACTGCATTACTGGTTATACACCTTTTATTAATACATTTAAAATAATCTAATATGTGGACATCATATAGTATGTGATTTCATATACCCCTAATCTCATCCTGGTCCTTTCTCAAAGAAATAATTCCTCCAGGGTAGTGTCATAATTTATTTGTGTCCTTAAAGATAGATGTCATAACATATTTGTGTCTATGCAGCTTATTAATGTGATTGGCATATAACAAGAGCTAAGTAAGTGCTGAATGAATGAATATATGAATGTATTAATGATGCAGTAGTAACATTTATTTTTGAACTGGGAAAGATCTTAGAGATTTTCTATTTCTGTGCCTTCATTTTACAAACAAGAAAACTGAAACTCAGAAATATGTTACTCTTTAAGAGTTGAGTTAGAGCTGAGATAGCACTAGTAAAATATTAAAAATCATCTAAAATTATATGAGTAATAATTGGCACAGATATTTGAGCAAAGAAACAGTAACTCTGGAATAACTCTAGGCAATGACAATCAGAGAAGATTTTGCAGAAGAACTGGCATTTAAATTGAATCTCAAAGGATGGGTAGAATTTGGATAGACAGAGGAAATGGGAAAATGTGAGTGGGATGTTATGAGCAAAACATTGAGGGAGTAAAGCCTAAAATGTGTTGAGAAGAATGAATAAATAGAATATTAAATTAGTCAATGGTTCTAGTGTCTTTACAAAGTATATGGTTTTAGTGATGGGATATATTTGGCTTTCTTATTTCGGTATAATATATTATATATGAGAAATTCTGGAGACTATTCCATCTAGATTGAAAAATGAATAACAATTTATAAAAACATCCTATGATACAAATTAGGTTTGAAAATTAACTATAATCTCAAACTTTGAAACTTGGTTTATACATAAATGTATGCCTAGCTTATTGAAACAACTAGGCTTCCACAAGTGGTCATGTAAAGGCTTTTTTCTTTTTCTTTTTTTATCCTCATCAAATCATTTCTATCAACTTCAGAAAATACTGAGGTGGTTTCTTAGATACAGAGTTTAGTTCTCTTTTTTACGAACACTCTGCATATGTGTGTGTGAAGTCATAAAGATGGGGTTTGGGGGGCATGGGTGAGAAGAAACACCTTCTTGACAATGTAATTTAGGGCTTTCAGCTTTTCCCATGTACCTCACCTTTCCTCAGTATGAAATCCACAGGTTTTCTTCCTGTATTTGGCCTTGGCTTTAACATGTACCTAAGAAAAGGCTCCACAGGTAGCCCCTGAAATTATTTTGAGTTGGAACAAAAGATATAGATATCATATATAGAGGTAGAGATAAATGTAATATAGATGTCAATCTGGTTTAAGGATACATATGTGTGTATACACACATATAAATGTGTGTGTACATAAATGTACACACACATATCAGCTAAACTTTTACTCATGTCTAATATTCGAGTAAAGTAAAAATTAGCAAGTATTTTCTCTGTTAAATCATTTCTAATTCATTTAACAGCCCTCTATTGAGTTCTCACAATGTGCCCAGAATATTGTAGTTGTCAAGGATGAAATGACAAAAACAAAAAAAAAAGACAGGTATGGTATTTGTTCTTACAGAGCTTTGAATTAGTGGGGAGATAATTAAAAAGCAAAAAAATACATACAATACAAATTGTTGAAAGTATCTTGAGGAAAGCAAACAGATAATGTGGTAAAACATAGTTTGGGAGGGTTTCCTGTTTTGGAGAAGGTGGTCAGAGATGTCCTTTCTAAGGGAGGGCTGTAGAAACTGAGACTGGAGATGAGAAATGGAGTCGCTCATACAAAAGAGAGGGATAACGTGCTAAGCAGGGAGGTATAACTGTATACACAGTGGTCCTGAGGCAAGGACTTTGTGCACTAAAGGAACCTGCAGTAGACAAGTGAGAGGAACTTATGAAGAATGAGTTTGGAGACTGGATTAGAGGAGGATGAGGCAGTCAGGAGCAGTCAGGTCATGCAAAGATGTGCAGACAATGCCAAAGATTTGGACATTATTCTTGTACTCACCAGCAAATTGGTATTAACCGATCCAACCTAAGTGGACATATAGGAATAACATTTATTGGGTGTCGGGTGGGTGGGAGGGGGGAGGAGGGGATGGGCATATGCAAACACAATGAGTGAGATATGCAACGTTTGGGGGATGGTCTCGCTTGAAGCTCTGACTCGAGGGGGGTGGGGGGGCATGGGCAATATACATAACCTTAACATTTGTAGCCCCATAATATACTGAAATAAAAATAAATAAATACATAAACATTGAAAAAAAAAGTCATGGAAGAGTTTAGTACAGGAGAGTGCCTGAGCCAGTTCATAATTTTCAAAGATTCCTGTGATTACTGTATTAAGGATGGATCGGAGGGGAGGAAGACAAAGTAGGAATGTCAGGTTGGAGGTCATTCAGTTGTCCAAATAACAAATATGGTGGACTGGGCTAGGGTGACGGCAGTGGAAATGGGGCAAAGTGAGCACATTCTAGAAATACCTGGGAGATAGAGCAGTAAGGACTTTGAAGAGCTGGCTTTGTGATGTGAGGGAAAGGGAAACACTGATTGAGGAGAGCTTGTGGGTTTCCAAGTCCAACGACAGGATGGATGGAAGAGTCATTGACAGAGATGGGGCCCATTCTGGTGAGCAGGTTTTGGGGGGAAGAAGGTCAGTTCAGCTTTGTATGCAGAATTTGAGCTGCCTGATTTTTATTCAGATTGAGATGCTTCATAGTGTTCAGAAATCCAGGGTGAGATTTAGGTGACAGACATGGATTTGAATAATATGAATGTATAGATAATTGAAGTTATAAAATTCTTGATCATAAAGGAAAAAAACAAAATCAAACCCTATTTAAATGTGGTCTGTATAATGTAAATAAATAAATATATCTATGAATACATATATATACATGTACACTATAAATACATACACACATATTTATAAAATCTAGGAAGTAACAAGAATAATTGATACCATTTGGATAGGAAGAAAAGAAGGAAAGAAGGGTGGGAATTTTGTTTGCCTGAAGAAAAACACATTCATATCAACTTTAAAAGTTGAAATCATTTACTGATTTGGTTTATTTTCCCCCAACCAAGCTGTATATAGATGTAAAAAGAAATAGATTAAAAATATGAATAAGATTAACTCAGCTTCCAAAGTTCAGATAGGGTAAGGATTTGTATTGAAAATCTGCATGTTTGCATTCTATGTTCTAAGAGTCATACTCCTTTCATTATTTGCTAACAATTAATTTCACTTTTTAACTTAACACTGAGATAAAACCTCTAGAAATGCCATTGCTGCATGGAAGGTGTGCCAGATTTCTGGAGAGGACATATGAAATGTGTGGAATATGTGTGACCTCATTGTAATTGTGTGGAGGCACTGGAACAAGGAAGGGATTAACACTAAAACCTCTGGATTTGGGATTAACCAAAGAGTAGCCACCCTGCCACTGCTCCTGAAATTGTATCTGACAGAAACATTGTCAGACTACAGAATACTTGCTACTGAAAACAAAGGGCCAAATTAATAATAAAAATAGCTAATATATATTTTATTTATAATGTGTTGGAGAATATTATAAGCACTTGACATATTAGCTCATTTAATTAACACAATACTGCTGAAATGGATGCAATTATTATCTCTATTTTATAAATAAAGGAATTGATGTGAGCTTAAATAATTTGCTGAAGTTGACATAGCTCCTGAGTAGCAGACTAGGATTTGAACTCCTGTGCACGTGAACCATGTAGTGCAATTGTTGTTTGTTGATTGGGTGAGTAAGTGAGGAAACAAGAGATTTCAATCCCAAAGTAAAGAAAAGCTGGCTATTTCCTAGAGTGAATGGCCTGCTGTCTCCCACTGGTGAGAAGGGAAAGAAGGAAAATAACAGCAAGTCGTTAATTCATAAAACATAATTTTCCCAACTGCAAGTCTTGCAGTTTCTGCACCTGGTACATTGCTGACTCATCTCACCTGAATCACTTAGTCAGCTTCATTGTGTTTGCAAAGACTGCTAATTATCTTACCAGAATAATTTAAACTATCAATAAAGAATGCAATAAATCATTAAAGATATGGTTAATAAGGAGAAATAATTTTGACTATTCAGCTTTCATTGATCCTTGATATAAAAAGATTAATTTTGTATTCTATTTTTAACCTTACAGGCAACCATTAGCCATTCCTTTTTGCAGAGTTGAGCTGAGCTGGTTTTTCATTAAAAATATGGCATTTATCTTATCAAATTCTTACTGTGATATCTCATTCCAGGAACAGAAAAATATTGTGACTTACCAAGAAAGAAGCACAACAAGACAAATGTTACCTTTTAAAAAAAAAATCATTGCAAGCAGAGATTTGAAACACATGGAGTTTTAGTGCTATTATTGAGGTTTTCATCCTTTTTAGTCTACCCAAGTATACATACTTCTTGTTCCTATTAATTTAGAAAATCGATCTCTTTTCCCCTTAAAACTATAGGAAGTATATGATTTTATTTATGACTGAAATTTAATAGGGATGCAGCATCAAAATTATCTTATCTGCAATAACAAACAATGAAAATATTTTATGTTTGAGGCATTCACATCAAAGCTTAGGTAAGATTTTAGTGTTAATGTCTGTTTGGATGTTTTCATTTTTCAAAGCTTTTAATTTATTTTTATGTTTTTGCTATGACTGAACAAAGTTGTATAACAAAAAATACTTGTAGCTTGTATTTGTGTTGCTCTATTGCACACCAAACATATATTTAATAATACATATATGCATGACATCAAGAAGTTTTAATGTGAATATTTTCACATCACCAGTATTAGGAAAAAATTTATTTTTCTGTCAAAACTCAAATAGGTTAAGTTATATAAAAAAGTTTGCTGAAGAGAAAGTCCAACCATACTACAGAATTTTGGTTTATTTTTAGATTGGAACTAAGTGAATAATTAATGCTGTTCTAAAGTTGTGTCAGCTATGCGATTATTTTATATGAAAATTCTTTATTCTCATAATGTGATAATATCAGGAACATATGAAAAAAGAGCAAATTTTAGAGTTATATCCTATTGTGAAGCAAGTCAGCTGTTTATATCCAAAGTATGAATTTAAAAGTATTGCTGACTACTCCTGAATGTGGGAGAATGGAAGATTACAAATCTAATCTCTCTCCTACATATTATTTGTCCACCCACTGATTCTGGGAATGGTCCAGGAGTTACTTTTTATTACCATCCCATAGTGCATCTGACTTGTTTTACCAGGCTTGGACACATATTTTCAAGCCATTACTATAGCCCCCACTGGTACTTGACTGGTCAGAAGGCACATATTTTAAATGAAGACAAGTGTAATGGTATTTGTCTCCTTCCTCAAACTTGATGGAAAATTCTCCCTTTATGCAGTCAAGCAATAATAAAATCCTACTCTGCTGGTCTCTGAGGGGGATCCCAGGAATTAGAGAGAGCCAAGAACATTGCAGTTTTATTCTGTCAATGGATTTTTGGTTGTGGGTAATAGAAAACAGTTCAAAATTGCTCATGTAAAAAGCAGGATTATTGCAAAGACGATCCCATCATTTCATGATATTCAAGGGCTGAAAAGGAAGTTCATGAGAATCAGACCCTTAAAAAGTTGAAAAACAAGGTTGTAGTCTCCTTTCCTAAAGAACACAGCATTCCCTCTACATCCTTTTTCTCACTGCATTTTGGTGTCCTTTGCTTTACATCTTACGTTTTGTTGGAAACAGCTCCACTTGAAATGCAACTTCATGGCCTCTTAACTCTGGTACCCACTAATGGCCACCAACAGTTTCTGAATCTTGAGAGAAAATATCTGGACCATCACACTAGAACCCAAGAATGAGAGCCTTCCCTGGTCCATTATGCTGTGACCATGGGGTTAGAGCAGGTGGGCCTGTTAGTGCAATGGACAATTACAGGCCTGTTTCAGATAATGCTACCCCTGGAAATATGGCATAGACACTGAAGGATAGCTAGAAATCCAAGCCATAGTTGATTAGCAGGGTCCAACAAATTCTGTAGAGAATGGGGGACTTGAGCCAATTCTTGGAGAATGAGGGCAATGCAGACTGAGGTAGTGGTGTGAATAAAGGCTAAAGATTAAAACTTGTGAGAAAGCTTTGCTGAATGGTGACTAGAAGGGTGAGAGGAGCTGAAGGTCTATATGAAGGTGTTGTGGAAGCTTGGAAAGGAAGGCTTTGTGGAAAGACTTGGGTGATAGACTATGAAGTTTTTACTTTGTATGAGAGCATCCTTTGATGTTTTGTTGTTGGTATTGTTTTTGTATGCTGTGGGTGTTTTAGTAGGGAGTGGCTATTGATCAGAAGTGTGCTGGCAAACGTTTAATAAACAGCTAACCAAAATAAAAAGTGTGTTTATATATTAATTTATTACAAATTTCGCTGATTAAAAAGAATATGAAACACACATTTGCAAATAATAAAATATATTGCTAGGTCTCAATGTCAGTTTCCCCCAAAATTCATATGTTAAAATGCTAACTGCAGTGGACATATAGGAGTAACATTTGTCGGGTGTTGGGCGGGTGGGAGGGGGGAGGGGATGGGTATATACAAACATAATGAGTGAGATGAGCAACATTTGGGGGATGGTCACGCTTGAGGCTCTGCCTCGAGGGGGTAGGGGGGGCATGGGCAATGTACGTAGCCGTAATATTTGTACCCCCATAATATGCAGAAATAAAAAAATAAAAAATTTAAAAAAAGAAAATATAAAGAAAAAAAATACTAACCCAAAGTGATGATATTAGATTAGGAAGTGAGGCCTTTTAGGAAGTGGTTAGGTCATGAGAGCACTGCCCTCATCAATGAGATGAGTGGCCTTATAAAGCAGGCTCCAGAGCTCTGCCTTGTCCCTCCCACCATATGAGGGCCCTGCTACAAGACCCCATCTGTGAGGAAGTAGGCCCTCACTAGATACTGCCGGCGACTGGATCTTAGACTTCCTATCCACTAGAACTGTAAGAAATAAATTTCTGTTATTTATAAGTTACTCAGTCTAAGTTATTTTATTATAGCAGCCCAAACAGGGACTAAGACATTTATAATATCCTTTATTGTATATTTCATATGACTAGTTGATCACATCAAAATACCGCCATTGATGTTTGCTAAACTCTTGTGTCTGTGTCCAATCTTTGTTTGCAATTTGACCACGATTTCCCAAATGGAGTTATATCCCAATTTGCTCATTCTTTTCCCAATAAAGTTATTGTCATTAGATTCAATATATAATCTACTTTAAGTATTCCTTATCCTCTTATTAATTACATTCACTAAACTAAAATCTTTTCCAGCTTTTGTATCAATTTCCATTGTGTATAATTTAATAACAGACTCACAAATACCTGAAAATTAAGCAGTTGGCTCTTGTGCCCCTGGATGAGCTTGCGCCAGTAAGCAACTGCTGAGTGTCCGAGAGGTGATGATGACCTCGATTGCAACGTCATCTGTGGGAGAATCTGCAAAATAATCAGTGAGATTTGATTGGACATGGGACTACCATGAAGATGAAGAAGATTCAAGGATGTATTTTTGTATAAAGGGGTAATGATAACCCACCATAGAGAAAGGATATAAGAATCCATGCAACAAATATTTATGGAAAAGCAGATACTAACAAGGAAAAACTAAACATTATATATACTCTACTGGATAGTTTTCTAATTAATTGTTAAAGTCACCTACAGTTCAAAAATAGATGTAAATAATTATTGATTTCTATTAAATTAAGCCTCTCATTTTGGCTTTTAGTGATGACCCCACTCTGCGCATTATGCTTGAAATGGCACCCTTGCTGGACTCTGAGCCCTCCCAAAACAGAATCTGTCTTACTTTCCTCCTGTGTTCCCAGCATCTTGCTCAATGTTTGGCTCATACTGTTCAATAAATGTGGGTTCAGTTAAGGAAAAACAAATCTATAATTGGCTCTCTAGAAGAGAAAGTCTAGTCAGTGATGAAAAGGGGCAGGCTGATTGAATTCAATCCTTGCCAGGCCCAGAGAAAGTGTTGAGCAGTGTTAAATCTAGGGAGGCTGTATTTTTGTTCTTTTCATATCCCGGGATAGTCTATCAGTCTACAAGGAAGATTCAATAACAAAAGTATGTGGTTTGACGCGGATGTTTCACTGTTTCCAGGGTGAAAATTCTTCCAGCAGTCATTGTTTATAGGGACACTCTTAAATTCCAAATCCTGGAATGAAGGCCAAGGATTAAGTGGCTTGGGTTGGACATTGATGTAGCTATAAATATTTAGTGAAACTGACAGAGCAATTCCCTCTGCAGCATACAATATACATACTATATGCCTCTGACCATTTTTTTTTTCTTAGCAATTTGGAATATAATCTTTGGGATTTGTTTTGACACTTCTGCTTTATTAATAAACATAGTAAGAAAAAGGACAAAGACAGGATTATAAAACAAAAGTTATTTGTATATTCAAACTAGAGCAGTGGCATTTATAGAATTGTATAGGAAATGTAAGGAATGATGTCTTATATACAGGATTCTTTTACTTTTAATCCTATATTAATAAAGTGAATTGTCTGAGTAATGTAACATCCTCTCTATTCATTGACCGTGTTCCCAAAATTCATTTGTTAACAATTATTTGCAATATGGTACATAGTTTTGCATAGAAACAATATTAAGTGTAAGTTTTAGTTACCCCCACACCAATCTATAAAACCTGATTTAACTCAGTGACTGAAGTCTGTGAAGGGACTAATGATGTTATAGAGCAGAGTTTGGCAAACTGTGGTCTGTTGACCAAATATAGTCAACCTCCTGATTTAGTAAATAATGCTTCATTGCAATACAGTTGTGCTTATTTATTAGCAGATTGTCTATGGCTGCATATTGAGTAGTTACAACACAGACCTTTTGATCTGCAAATCCAACCTTTCAGAGAAAAGGTTTACTTACCTTCGTATAGTCCTTATTGACCACATGAAAGGGTGACGTGGGGGAGATTCATGCAGAGTTTTAACTCTGGAGATCAATTGGTAAGGCATGTTACCCTACTCGAGCAGTGTGCTGGGTTATTGTGTCTTATAGCATCCTCTTACAGTTTCCTGCCCCTCCAAATAGTGATAACTGGTACAACTTCATGTGGCAAGAGTTGATTCTCAAGATCTGAAAAGGGGACTCTAGCAGGACATAGGCTAGAGACATCAAAGATGGGACTGGATTATTTCTTCGGTTGTTTCAAGTTCATTAGAAAAGTGATAAAATGTTCCTATCTCTCCACATCCATGCCAACATGTATTGTTTTGGGACTTTTTGATAAAGGCCATTCTTACTGGAGATAAGTGATATCTCATTGTGGTTTTGATTTATTTGGGGACAGTGCCTTCTGTTGGGGGCTAGTGATGAAGGAGTCACTCATGTGGTTGACGTCTCTCTGCTTCCTTCCTTCCTTCTCCTCAAAACACTACTCCCACCACTACCTTTTTGCATCTCAGCCCCTGCTCAGGGTGGGTTTTGGGGGAGGTAACATGTGGACATAAGTTGAAAGTTAAGTGATTTAGTCTTGAGCAGGAGCTAATGAAGCCAGAGAGAGATATAGAGGGTATTATAAGAAGAGTGGGAATGTAAAGGGGCTTCCTGGACCACTAGTGTATTTCAGATAGTTTATTAGCTAGGAGAGATGACCCTGAACTAGGTGCTGCTAATCTTGTGTTATACTTTCCTAAGCTGTTCTGTATTATGCTCCATTATTCTATGTTATGCTGTCAGTATCACTGCTAGGTGACACTTACATAATGTTTATCATGGGCCAGGCAGAATGCTCAGCATTCTCCATGAACTTCACTCTGAGAATCTCCCTTCCTCCCTGGCTACTTCTCCTTTTTTGAAAGATGTAATACTCCTTCATCTAATCTTTAGATGATTTAGTTCCTTTAGACTTGTGAGTTCTCTTAATCTTTTGTTCTATATTATTACCCTAGACAATCACATTGACTTCCTGGTTTCAATTGCCTTCTATAAACTGATAACTCTCAAATGTGTAACTCTCTCTCTCCTGGGCCTGATTTCTGAACTTGAGGTCTGGATATCCAACTACCTACTTGGAAACATTTACTCTTGGCTCACTCATGGTCTTTTTATCCTGCTCTTCCATTAAAGCCTATCTTTGGTAAATATATCCTTCATACAGGAAATTTTCAGTCCAGTAATTCTTGTATCAATTTTATCTCTTCCGTTTCCCTCATCCCCTGGATCATCTAATCACCAAATCTAGTATATTTCCTCTCTTAGATATCATTGCAAAGCCTTCTACTTTTTAATATCTTACTGCTACCACCCTAATCAATGTGGCAGCATTTCTCTCTAGGAATATGAAACTGTTTGTGATCTAGTCCACCTAAAACCACTCTTAGCCCTAATCATGTTGATCTTCTACTTGAAACTGTTCCATGATCTCCTTTGCATTTTGGAAAAAGTCTTGTTAATGTTATCTGCAATGCCCTGTGTGATCTCCTTCTGGCTCTCTCTCTTGGCCTTTTCCACTTTCTGCCACATGCCATTCTTCTTCCTGTCTCTCGATATGTTGCTCCTGCTTCCTTATGCTTGGCCAAGACAATTCCTGAATATCTTCGTTGGCACAACTTAAGTCGTATCCTTAACATGAATCTTTGAAGAATGATCCAATTAGGTGATGAACCCCACATTTCCCATTTGCAGCTTAATCACAATTGTAATTAGGTAAATGGGTATGTAATTGTGTAAATTCTTTAAGGCTCACTAGAATGTAATCTCTTGGAGGACAAGTGCTATATACTCCTGTTTAACACTTTGTTTCCATCTCCTGAAATCGTAACTTTAATTATTGAAAAAAATTAATATGATGACTGGCTGATTGGATGAATGAGCTCATTTAACACATACAAACTTATTAGATATTTATTGGCATCACTATCCATGGTAACTAAGTAGAACTAGTTTCACAGCTAGACTATCAGACCCTCAAAGCATGCACTGCAATATACTGCAAAGAAGGTTTAGGGTTTATTTGCTCTCCTCCGGGCTCCTCATTACCACACATAATGAAAAGTTGATGAGGTCCAGCTACTGGATTCTAGGTAAAGAAGAGCAAATCAATATGTAACCATATTTTTGTGTTAAGGGTCAAATTGAATAAATTGTGTACATTATTCCACCTTACATAGATAATGACTTCACTGGATACACTTTTATTTTAGGAACACTTATTCTGAGTATTATTTTTTTTAATGCACTAACATATAAAATGAAGAAATGATTGAATAATTAATATTTGATCCCCAAATCATGAAATCAATTTTAATATGGTTGGAAGATTTAATATTTTCTTAGTGCAGTGAGATTGATGAAGTCCTGTTAATGAATATATTGATGAGATTGAAGGAAAATGGGCTCAATGGTCTTTTGTCATCAGTGAGATGAACCCTACACTACAAACTAAGAAGTAGGCAAAGAAGGCATTAAAGCAGTTGTGTAAGTATAAAAATTGCATTTTTAATATTCTGCTTTTAAAAAGTTAATAAATGTGGACTTTCTGATATAGATAACAGAATAAAACTATTTTTTATCCCCAAATGTATTTAAAATTAATATATTTATTTCAAGTATCTTATACTAAGATTCCATGAATATATTTATTTTCTTTCTAGATCAAGGATTATAGACTTACAAAGAACTTCTTTTCTTGATATATCAAGGGAAAGTATTTTATTTCATATCATATTTTATTAAGAAACTAATCTATTAAGAAAATGTCTTTTAAAACCAAGTAAATACTTAAAAAATATGAAAAGTAGCTTTTGTTTTCAGAAAAAAATAAATTTCTTTTTATAACATTCATATTCTGGAGGCAATTTTGAATACAGATGTATCAGTTTCAAAGATCTTTTTCATCTAAATTCTACCTATCAAGCTGTATTCCCATGTTAACAAGCCTGAAGATAGATACTAATTGTACCCCCAATTTGTAATGCATCAGTTTAGCACTATTGATCTGCTAAAAAAATGAAAGTAAACTAAGCAAGAGTCAGTCTCAATACCAAACAAATGATATATTGATTCCATCTGACAATGCTTTGTCTACAGATCAATGTGTATATGCAGCATAGACCAGTCAAGAATGAAACAGGGTGGATAAAGGTCATGAAAGAAACAGGATATCCAAGAT
Organism: Cheirogaleus medius; assembly: GCA_008086735.1. Lineage (NCBI taxonomy): Eukaryota > Metazoa > Chordata > Mammalia > Primates > Cheirogaleidae > Cheirogaleus > Cheirogaleus medius. The sequence continues at coordinate 86,122,400 of VBSM01000272.1, read as the reverse complement.
TACTGAAAACCATTGAAGCCATGAAATGAACAGATCTGAAAGTTTGTCTGATAGGTGTTTATTAAGATCTGTAGATTTGCTGTGAAAAAAATTCATAACATAAATATTAGTGACTAAAATATCATATGTTGGGCCTAGGAGCCTTTTAAAGAAATTAAGACTCACTTCTTAGTTAAGAATGACTGAGTGAATTTGTAAAAAATAATAATAATAATAATATAAAGTCGATCTTGTTCTGCCTTCATCATATGTGAAATATTTTCTGTTAAAAGCATGTTTCTATCCCTGTATCAAACACTTGTAACACTCAACTGTCCCCAAGTCCATAACTTCTCTGGTACCTCCCTCTAGGCCTTATTTTTATTTTAGATACTAATGGTTGACATATGTAATCCTTTGGGAACCAAGGGGCTTATTTACCTTTTGGTTATTCTTTGGGTTTTTATTAGAATAGGCATAAGTTCTTTCAGCTTAACAACAGATTTTAATATGCAACATGTAATGGGATATTATTCAATACATCTCCTGTATCCTTCATGATATTGTTATAACATCAGGTTGACCCCTTCCCAAGCAGAACCATTTATTTAGTCCATAATTTGAATAGCTCTTTACAAACATTTTGATTTTGAATCTTGATTCATTTCTTTAAAATATATTTTCTTTATAGCTTTGAGCTGAATGCATGTATCATAAATTTGGGTTTAATTCTCCAGTTAACATGCACCCTACAACTATGCTCAGTCTTAGAGAGCTATATGTGTATTGCATGATGTAACACAGTTGTTTCTTAGGTTCTCTAAGCCATGTTTTATATTACCTGCAGATTTCTTTAAGTTTCAGATTTAAAAAAATCAAATACATTATGTTGGGCTGATGAGAGGTTGAGAGATGGAAGAAATATTTTCTGGCATAATCACAAAGTAGTAATTCACCTGATTGCCAACTTTTCCTCCCTGTGGAATAAAATTTAATATGTTACAGTGAAATATATGCATATGCAAAAAAATTCCCTCTGCATAGTCTTAACTACTATATTATAAAACCAAAACTATATTCTAGAGCCAGAGAAGGCTAATGGTGATAGTACAGCTATGAAAATAATAGCCTACAACAAATTTTCTTATTTATCCCTCTACAGATTTTATTTTCTGAGACTTGTTACATTTTGAGAGCAAAAGTAGGTGTCAGCCTGTATCAGCATTGCTTCTTTAAGAATAAAAATACTCTATTTTATGAATTATTCAAGTTAGCATGTCTGTGGGGATTTTTGAGGATTCTAATATGGTCAGATGTGACCTTCTGAGATGATACAAAAAGAACATAGAACCTAATTTATGTATGGAAATACTGGATTAGAGAATAAAATATTTGAAAATCATATATTAAAACTCAGAACATTAGTTTGAAAAACATATATTTTGGAATTTCATTATTTGGATGCTATTTTTGTTTTTAAAATTAATTTGAAATCTATTAGCAGTTAGAATCTAAGGAATAAGGAAAGAAATTATGATGGCCTATATCCAGAGAAAATGTCTGTCAACCCTAAAGTGCAGTAGCTATGCAGTAAAGCATAATACATATTCAGCCTTTGTTTATGCAGCTTATTTTATTATTAAGAAATGCAAGTATTCTATAATAGCAATCTTTGGGCAATTGTATATGTATGTGATCTTCTACTTTTGTATTTCTTATGACTCAGACCTTAAGAAATAGTAATACATGGCAAATGCAATTCATGCAAAGAAATGTGTCTCTGAATACCTGTGTAATCTAAATTTTCTGTTATTCACAATGACAGATTTTGTTTTTAGCCACTAAAGGGAACCACCCTATAGCTATAGCATAAATTTAGTTCACCATTCACTTGGCCTGCCAGCATTGAAATTCTTTGAATATTTGAGAGTTTATTGATTAACTTTTAAAATGTTATTCAGAATATGAGAATTTAGTATTCCTATATTATTTCAAATAAACTCAAAATGTTACTGCACTACATTATTTTTTTTTATTTTTTGAAACTGTGCTCTAGAACTGAAATTACAATGTGACTAGGGTTGTATATTTAAGATTGTAAATGATATTCAAGGTGATAAGCGATTGAATCTAAAAGGAATCAGTGATTATTATTATATTATAAACAATACATAATGTAAATTAAACATTATTCTTATTAGTCAGCAAACTTTAAGTACCTCGTATTAAAGCATCTAATTTTAGTTTGTTTTTTTGTTTCCTGTACCTACCTTAAAAAGTATTTGAATAGAAGTGTAACATGTTTAACTTTTCTAAGTGAATTGGAACTAGAAAAACTTCTTCATTTTTTATGTTATTCACACAGCCTTACAGATAAGTGAGGGAATTTCACATTGTTTTCACAATTTAGCATAGAAAATGGCTGAATTGTTTTTTGAATTGATGATTACCTACACACTCAAAATTCCTCCTAGAAAATCAAAGGAAGCATTCTTTGAAAAATGTCTACAATAAAATATGACAGACTTCTGTGAATACACCCTGTCCTCTGGCCAGGCAATTACTTATCTTAATATTTGGATTCCAGACTTATATAAATTGGCAGCCTGGACACTATAGTATGCAAAAGTAGGATAATAAATAAAATGTAGCAGTATGGTTAAGAAAACTCTGTACCTTAGAGCAGTGGTCCCCAACCTTTTTGGCACCAGGGACTGGTTTCAGAGAAGAACATTTTTCCATGGACTGGAGTAGGGGGAGATGGTTTTTGAATGATTCAATCACATTAAATTTATTGTTCAGTCAAATCTTTCTATTAATGATAATCTGTATTTGCAGCCACTCCCCAGCACTAGCATCACTGCCTCAGCTCCTCCTCACATCATCAGGCATTAGATTCTCATAAGGAGTGTGCACCCTAGATCCCTCACATGTGCAGTGTACAGTAGGGTTCACATTCCTATGAGAATCTAATGCCACCGCTGATCTGACAGGAGGCGGAGCTTATGTGGTGGCTGTAAATACAGATGAATCTTCTCTCCCTTGCCTGCTGCTCACCTCCTACTTCTGTGGCCCAGTTCCCAACAGGCCACAGACCAGTACCCATCTAAGGCCTGGGCTAGGGGTTGGGGACCACGGCCTTAGAGTAACATAAAGCATTTTCAAGCACCATCTTACAGTACACCCCCTTCTCTTGGCTATACACTCAGTTTCAGATACAAACTTTTGAGCCTACACAGCTTTGATTGGTCTAGAAAATGCAAGTGTGCTCTCTTTGTCTCTCCCTTTGTCTCTCTTTCTCCATCTCTGTCTCTGTTTCTGTCTCTGTCTCTCTCTCTCTTCCTTTGTCTCTATGTGTCTGTCTCTGTCTCTATAGATAAATAGGTAGGTAGGTAGGTAAGTAGGTAGGTAGACAGATAGAGCTGGCCTTTGTGGAGACAGGGCAAATGGCAACAGCAACAACAATATGTCCAAGGAAGAATAGCAATTATCCAAACTGCTACTCACCTAGGCTGATTTCTGTGAGTTTTATCAGATAATATATCTGTGTTTAATGTATATATGGGGAGAGATAGTATATACACAGCCCATGAGAGAGAGCAGGTTTGCTAGACACTCAGGGCTGTTTAGGCTGAAAAGTGTGTATCTGAACAGGAGTGTATACCAAAGGGAAGGGAATATACACACATACGTGTATATATATGATATTATGTGTATTATACAACATATCAACATTAATAGTTATGTCTAGTATATATAAATCAAGGATATTATAAATGTACTTGTTAACCATTTAAATTGTAACCATTTAAAAATATAAATACGACTCTCAGCTTACCAGCCTTACAAAAACAGACAACAAGCTTATTTGATCCATGGGATGTTGTTTGCAGACTCTGTGCTAAACTGTACTTTGTTTTAGTACATACAAAAGAAGAGATATTTATTTTGTGGGGGATATGCTACTGTATACCTATCATACAGACTGAATCACTTATCTTGGCTTTGTAAGAAAAAAATGAAATGGTTTCTTGAGGTAGTTTTGCATATAGAGATATTAAATCTGTAGTATTCTATATTGTCAAAGTCATTTAAAATAAAAGAAACCTCACTAGTTAAAGGGAAAGTCAAAATCATAACCATTATAATTGGGAAGCACAAAAATGCAAAATACCAAGGAATATTATATATATTTTAAATTCTTACAATTACCATCAGCTTTGGCAGCTAATTTTCTGAATGTTAATTAAATGGAATAGAACCTTCTATTTACCATTATCCATTATCCATTAAATTAATAGCAAAAAAATGAGTAATACCTTGTAAGTCATTAAGAAGCAATTAACATCTTAATATTTCCAGAATCTAGACTCATCACTTTATTTAAATAGCACTCTATCTGCTTTGCTCAGGATTTGAATATGATTATCAAGGAAATATACTGAAATATGACAACTATGTCATTTGTAAAATGGAAAAATCTGATGATTTATCATATGAATTAGTGATTTTGATATCCAAATTAGCTAGCAAAAGATAGACTGCATTTTTTTTTTCCTTCTCCTGTTCTCTGGCTTATGCTAAAATAAATCCTTATGTTGTTCAGGGTAAAATAGAGCAAGATCCACAGAAAGAGTATCTTATTAAGCATGAAGAGTTCCTTACATTAACATAATTCAAGAGAAGATGGTATCTTCACCATCGCCATTCAGGAATGCAAGGCAACCTACTAAGGCAAGGTTGTCATTCAACTTTAACAATCCCATTTCCATCAACATTTTCTGTTCCTTCCTTCCCTCTCCTATTTGTCTCTCATTTTCCTTCCTGTCTTTCTTCTGCTCTCTACTCTTCTTTTCTAGACAAACATTTTTAACTGAACATTTCATGTTCCAACATGTTTTAGCTTTCTTCCAGATACCTCATCCATATCATACATCATCTCCAAAATGGCTCCCGATCCAGTTAAACACATATTGGTCTGGTACTTGTCCAGCAGACAGGTTGGGGGAGAGGAGGATGTTGATGGAAAAACTGATGCAGCAAAAGGATATGCAAACAGAAATGGATTTTTTACTTAATATATAGTTTTAAAAGCAGAATATAGTTATTATATGTGTTCAGTGAGAGAAGTAGGATATAAATGTAGCTAAAACACAGAAGTTACTTCAATTTATGTCAGCCTACTATGTGTTTAGAGTAAAATGAAACATGGTTCAATAAAATGACCATTGCTAATACTATATTTTTACTTGTCTGTACATTTGATATATTTTTATATCATTTTAGTCAATAAAAAGCCCAGTTCTCCATATTGATTGCTATAATGTACTTACTGAATCCAGACTTTGTCCTTGTAATTGCTTTCATATGCCATTTTGCATCTTTCTTTTGTATTGGATGGAAAAATTCATTGATAACTTGGGTGTCTTTTGATCTAAATAAAAGTTAAATTCCCAGCATTTCCTATTGGCTATCTTTCAAATAAATGTAACAATTTTACATTTATAGGAAAAAATTTCTTTTTATAATGACCTGTGAATATGGTTTTATTAGTTATAATGTACACTGATTAAATATCCTAGCCCATATGTGTGGGTCATGACATGATAAATGGAAGTATTTGCTTGGATAAAAGGAAAGTCAGCCTTGTGTAGTCTTTGATATTGATCAATTTCTGCTACATTCCTTTTCCATTTCACCATTGTGAACTGACCTGGTTCTGGAAGCTCCCTGTGTAGGAGTATATGAGGGTGGGGAAGGTGGTGGGGATGGGAGGGAAGGATCTGTCACTGAACACTCAGGTCTAGAAAAAGTCCCAATTCTCTGCCTTTTTTCCTGCCTTGCCTCCCCATTTTTCCTTGTCCAGTTTCTTGCCCCAAGTCTGTTCATAGTTCCCACATTCTGTGCTGTTCTTTCTGGCAAAGACTTTATCCCGATTCTGGAAAGACAATGTCCAAGGGAGAAGTGAGATATGAGTAAGAAGAATATTGCTCTACACATCATCCTCTCCCTGTGGACATTGCCTCTGTCACGTTGGAGCTTGAGCCAATGTTCCTTTCATTGTCCAAATGGTTGTACAATAGAGCAACTCCTTTTCATTTCTCGTAGGTTTTAGCATTGTATTATTTAATTTAATCCAAGAAACATGTTTTAAGTCAGCCCTGGAAATCATATAGTGTTTTCAAAAGAGTAATAGAAATGTATATGTATTGATACCAGACCAGAATGGGTTGAGGTATGTTTGTTTCATTGAAAATATAAGTGTGCAGCTGTATATGTGTATGTGTGCATATCTATCTGTATATGTGTGTGCATATATTCCATACATAAATATGCATGAAATAATATATAGGAAGTAGTATAACAATTGTTATGTTAAAATGCCAACACTTTTTATTTAACTTCATTGTAAAACAATACTTAGAAAGCATTTTAGAAGGATTGAAAATAAGATATACTAAGAAAATACGTATCTTCATGTCTGAATTTCAACAAGGAAAGAATTTCTTTATAAAATGAGTTCCAGTGCATAAGAAATCAGTATTCTGAAGGGCATCTGTGAGAGAGGCCTTTGATATCAAACTGAAGAAAAATGATTTCCTAGACTAAAAGTTACAAGATAAATGTCTTTAGCCAAGGTTTTCAAAGTAGTTTTTGCCTCTTGTAGAGAACAAACGACTGGCTTCTAAACTTTAAAATTCAGTATTGGTGAATAAGCTTAAAGCTATTAGAAGAATGCTACTGTAAGCTATTCTTCTCTTCACCAAATCAAAGAAAACGCAAATTTACAATGACAATTTTTTGTTCCTGCTTATCAACATTTTCTTTATGGGGGGGAATGAAAGCTTGAAAAGATTTTAAATTTAAGAAGATTTTTGTAGGTTTAGAATGGACATATTTTAGAGTTGTTTTCTAAGTATTAGGAAAATTATAAGTCACATAAAATTTACAGTCATGACTTGTTGCACGCTGCTATTTCCAGTTCAAAAATAAAGTATGTCCTACTGTGTAGGAGAGACCACTATAATTTTCACATTTCTTTCAACCAATGAAAAACTTTTTCCATTGACTGATCTCCAGCATATTAAACATAATTAAATAGTGAGCAAAGGCAAATACAATGAAGTCCTGTGCTCAATCACAAACTTCAGGTCCTAGATCCATTGTGATGTAATGTGTGACTGTCCCATTAAGTGTCTGAAATAGTTTTGCAAATATTAGCATGCTATACAAATATTAGTAATAATAAACACTTTAATTTTACATCAGTTCTCAGGAAGAGTTTGAGTCTAAACTCTGCATGAAGTTAGTTAAATTGCCAGCACATAGGGTGATTTCACATAGTAGCCTTGGAATATAGTGCATTATACTTTTCGTTATGTTTAAAGAAAGTTTAAGTTTAAAGTTAAGTTTAAAGTTTAAAACCAAATTATTTCTTAATTTTTTTCCTTTTTAAAATTTTTATTTTTATAGATTTAGTAGGTGCATTTTTATTACATGAATATATTGCATAGTGATGAATACTGGGCTTTTTGTGTATCCATCACCTGATTAGTATACATCGTACCCAAAAGGTAATTTTTCATGTCTCACCCCCTCCAACCTTCTCATCTTTAGTAGTCTCCAATGTTTATTATTCTGCTCTGTACATTCATGTGTATTTATTGTTTAGCTTCTACTTTTATTTATTTATTTATTTTTATTTCAGCATATTATGGGGGTACAAATATTACTATTACATATATTGCCCATACCCCTCTCCCCCCTCAAGGCAGAGCTTTAAGCGTGACCATCCCCCAAATGTTGCACATCTCACTCATTATGTTTGTATATACCCATCCCCTCCTCCTCCCTCCCACCCGCCCGACACCCGATAAATGTTATTCCTATATGTCCACTTAGGTGTTGATCCGTTAATACCAATTTGCTGGTGAGTACATGTGGTGCTTGTTTTTCCATTCTTGAGATACTTCACTTAGTAGAATGGGTTCCAGCTCTATCCAGGAAAATACAAGAGGTGCTATATCACCATTGTTTCTTAAAGCTGAATAGTACTCCATGGTATACATATACCACATTTTATTAATCCACTCATGTATTGATGGGCACCTGTGTTGTTTCCATAGCTCTTTGAAGTATCTCCATATTACTTTCCACATAGGTTGTACTAATTTGCAGTCCCACCAGCAGTGTATGAGTGTTCCTATCTCTTTACATCCATGCCAACATTTATTGTTTTCAGACTTTTTTGTAAAAGCCATTCTCAGTGGAGTTAAGTGGTATCTCATACTATTAAAATTTTACGCAGCAGTATTCTTGAATTTACTCTATATAGAGTTTTAGAGGGAAATCTTGGATAAATGAAAAAGAAGATATAAAATCAAAAATACTACTCAAAGGAACAAAAGACATTCTATAAAAAAGACATCTGCACTCAAATATTTATCACAGCACAATTCACAATTGCAAAGATGAGGAAACAACCCAAGTGCCCATCAATACATGAGTGGATTAATAAAATGTGGTATATGTATACCATGGAGTTCTACTCAGCCACAAAAAACAATGATGATCTGGTGATCTAGCACCTCTTGTATTATCCTGGATAGAGCTTGAACCCATTCTACTAAGTGAAGTATCCCAAGAATGGAAAAACAAGCGCTGCATGTACTCACCATCAAATTGGTATTAACTGATCAACACTTAAATGCACATATAGTAATAACATTCATCGGATGTCGGGCAAGTGGGATGGGGGGAGAGGATTGTATATTCACACCTAATGGGTACAGTGTGCACCGTCTGGGGGATAGACACATGAAGCTCTGACTTGGGCCGGGCAAAGACAATATATGTAACCTAAACATTTGTACCCCTCTAATGTGCTGATATTAAAAAAAAATTAATATTAAGATCTCTCCTCCCAGACATATATCTTCATAAATAAGTTTAGGTTCATGTCTTTATATATTTTATTAGAAAAACCAGTTTCCTAATTAATACAGAGAATGAGGTTTTAAGGGAATATCAACTTTTTGTGGTGCTTGATATATTTGGGTATATAATTATATACTTACTCTGATTAGGTAGATACATGTATATAAAACTCTCAAATTTTATGGGCACATTAACTTCTATCTACGTTAACTTATGTCTCTGAATAGACTAACTTATGACTCCATGTAAATATCTTCAATAACTCTGTTCAATGACATCTTATACTAGTTTCTGTCTGTTGGTGTTTTTTAGTTTGTCCTTTGACAGCGAAACCACATTTTTCTAGGTTCAGTTAATTGATAGTAACATTTTTGCCACCCCGAGAAGTTTTAAAGAGGAAAAAGAGGTTAAAATATTCATTGGAATTCTTGATTCAGCAGCATTGACATTCAAAAAAAGCAATTGCTGCTTATATAGTGAAGGCTCTGAGTGAATCAAATATAAAATCCTATATGGGTAAAGGTGGCAATTACTGAAAAGAACATGTCTGTTCATCCCAGGCTTTGGGAATTAGGAAAGTCCTCTATTTGGGGTATGTAGTATGTGGGGAAATGCATAGATTTTGTATCTGATTAGTTAGCATCTCCAGTTAGGAGTTGTCAGCAGACCTGCAGAATTGTCACTTCTGTTTGGAACATCAGGGGACATCCTTACTAATTACTGTGACTGAATCAGGATGGGATATGTGTCTATTGTTCATTCTAGTTCCAAAACCTGAGCTGGTTTGGTGTTCTTATTCTTGAAGTGGTATATTGCCCTTTTCTGGCAAATAAAAATCAGCAAGTGATGGACGTATGACACCAGTTTGATGACACCTCCTGCCATATTGCTGACCCATTTTTTGTGTTCAGCATATACAGCCTTTTCAAGGACTCAAATAACTCAGTGTCTTAGGAGGATGACTGACATAGAATGGAAAGATGGGCACTTGGCTTTCAGCATCATTAGCTACTCTATGGTACCAGTTGAGAGATGCATTTTAAAAAATTATTTTTTAACTTCTGGAAAAATATGAAATTAAAATTAAGATTATTTCAGGATTGCTTACAATCTGTTGAAAAAATGTAGCAGTCAACAATTGTCACATATTTCTAAATCAATGATATTTAAAACAAATAGGAGTTTATTTGGTATAATGTATTTAACTCCCCACAAAAGATTCCCCTTTCCCAATAATTATATATAATTATTTGTATTTTAACACTTAAATAGCCATACAAAAATGATCATACATGATATACCTGATAATGACTTTTGATCACAAATCTTAGTAGGAAAAATAGATGATTCTTGAAATCATAAATAATTTTGTAAAACAAGGTTAAGGATTTTGAGTTTGTCCACAAAGTAAATAAAATAAGTGCACAGTTTAAATACAGACATAGCCTTAATTTGGTAACTCTAGAAGCTAGTATTTTCATAATAATATACTATCTTAAAAAAAGGAAAATATCTATGTATCTTTGCCTAATTAATTGTGCTAGCATATAAAGGTAACAGTTGCTTTTTAAAAATTTTAAAGTATATTTTTACTGATTTTATAATAGCAATAGTAGCTTTTTTTGGAAATATAAACTATCAGAATGCCATTTTGAAACTATGTCTAACATATTGCATAGGTAAAATAATTACTGAGGATGACATATAGTAATTGGGTCTATAACTCCAATTACCCTGAGGCATTGACTCATTTAGACTTATGCCTTTATTCATCAGGTTTGTGAGATAAGCTTCTCTGTAGAAATAATTCAGAGTAACTTCCCTAGAATTCAAGAATTCCACAACTCTCCTCTCTAGAGAACGAGCGAGAAATCATTGAATTATTTGCTAATTATGAGCAAAATTTGTATTGATTTTTTCTCTCTCTAGCTGATGTTAATAGCATCATACTTCAGGTCACTAAATACTTTTTAGCACCATCTAATTGTCAGAGAATCACTTACTAAAACAAAATTGTAGACATCAAAACCACACACTCACACACATATACACACACCTCTGCATATAAACACACCTAAAATGATAACAGAGGCTGTTAATATTCTCTTTCTTATTTCTCTTACTCATATAGTAATGTTTTGCAATGTATATCACATAATTTCAAACCAATAAAAATTTAAAAGACTATTAAAACTACTATATTACTCAAGTCTAGCCATGCCTGATTTAATTGCTGGGCAGTTAATTTCTCAGTGTACCCCAGTGCTGCTACCACAAAAAAGCATAACAGAAAATAAGCACATATCCATAGTTTCTCATTATGTTGTCATATCCTTTGAAGATATAAGAAGCATAACTTTTGTTTTTCTTATAAAATCACTTTATATCAAAATGTAGATAATGCATATTTTTAATAGCATTTAAAGTCTATATGTGGTTTCTAGTAAAATGAAACTAGTTCCATGTGCTATAATTTCTACAATACATTAGCAGTGTGTTTTAAATTAAAGATGCATGTTAGTTCTCTATACTAACACATAAAACTATTGCTCAATAAATTTGACTAAATTTAGTGAAAAATAGCTGTGGAAAAGAATAGAAAAAAAAAATCCTCTGGATGCCCACAATAGGTTTTTACATGGGAAAAGCTATTCCTCTCATGGCCCCTAAATAGTTGTTAAAACCAATGTACCTCATCTTTGACATCTGTTTGAGCAGAATGAATCTATTTTAAATCCCCAAATCACTTTCACTGTGACAGAATGCAGTAAATGAAGCAAAATGGTTTGGGGAAATGAGAAAATGTAAACAAGCCAATCAGATGCTATTTAATTTCCTGGAGAGTCAGAAGTTTTCTCCGGGAAGAGTGAGATCAGAGTTTGATAAAGGAAAACCTACTTATAACCCATTGCTATTTGAGGGACGTTCTCTCAAGTATATTGAGATTTAAATTGATACTACATCCAGAAATATTTCATAGCAACAGCCAACACTAATAAGTTACTTAGCACTATTGCTAAATAGTCCATAAATATCTGTTCTATATACACTGGAACAAGGCACCATTAATATATTTGATCAAGCTTGCTATACTAAGAAACATGGTATTCTGAATGCCATGTGTTAGTGGTAATTAACACTTGGGCTTTTCTGTCGATTAAAAATGATGAGGCTCTTCTTCAGTATTGCTGTTGGATTATTATTATTGCCTGTTAAATTCTGAGAACACTAAATTAAAAGAAACTATCAAAAATTAAAGTTTTTATACACTAACCAAAGCTTAATATAAAAGGCTTTTAATTAGTTTTCCTCTGCCATATGACACCATGTAAAGTACTCATAAAATGTCTCTAGAAATAGAATAACAAGATGGACAATTTAAATTATATAAAAAAAATTGACACCACACTTTGCTTGGAATGTCACTCATTTTTGGTATTCATACAATCTCTGCAGGGCATCACAAATAGTGTCCCTTTGAACTAATGAATGTTTTTCTTTAAATTCAGAGTCTAAGATCTCATCTGCTTGTTCCAAAATCAAAGTTGACTAATTGAGAAGTTCTAGTGCACAACATAATAAGCTCAGAGATACCCTATATGTTACAACTTCATATTTTGGTTTTCTCATTTTTAATTATTTATTTTCATCCTTGAGAGATTGTAAAAGGTAGAGAAATATATATGCGATATTGAGCTATCTATGGTCATGCTTGTGAGGAATAATGTGTTAAACATAAAATCTTGTTCATTGTACATAAAGATTATAAAGTGTCACAACAAATTTTTTAGGCTATGGTAGATAGTTTGCAAAGATGATTACAATAATTCCTTCCATATCTGTACCTGCACTCTTTGCAAAGTGATTTTTCCAATTTTCTTATTAAGGAGAGGAATCCCTTTCTCTACTGCTTGAATCTGGGCTAGCTCTGTGACTTGCTTTGACCAATAGAATGCTGTAGAATTGGCATGTTACGCCTACATTTCATGGGTGCCTTCTTGCTGATTCCACAGTTGTGTTCTTGGAACATGGATGCCACCAGGTGAAGTGGTCTGTCCTAGAACCTTTGAAGTTAAGAGATCATGTGAGGAGGGTGGCCCAGCTGTACAACTATACAGCTGTCCTAGTGACCACAACCAGCACCAACTACCTAAAAATGTGAATGAGGCCATTTTTTACCAGCTATCTCAGTAAAGCCCTTTATATGACTGTAGACGAATGAGTGGCCCCAAACAAGATCAACAGAAGAACTGCTCAGTGAAGTCAGCCCTCATCTCCGATCCACAGGACAGTGTGAGCCAATGAAATAGTTGTAGTAAGCCATCAATTTGGCTATTATAAGTCAAAAATCTTTGGGATGGTGAGGTAGCAATAGATTCGTGTACCTCTTAAGAGAAAGAATCAGTATTTGTGATGTTTAGGTACCTTTCACTGCCTGGCACAGAGTACATATTAAGGAAAAAGTATTGAATCAAATGAAATGAAGTAGCAAACTTTGCTTTAAGAGACTGGCAACTTCACTAGGGAAATGGGCAGAATAACCATATACTTATTGAACTAATGCCCACAAGAGCCACCTCCCTCCTGTCACTGAGTTCTGGGCTTCAGACCAACATTAAGTTTTTTCCTCATAAAATCACTTAGATGAGCCAAGGTATAAATGTTTATATGCAAATCTACATGGAAAAAAATATTCAAGGAAATGTGAATACATTAGTCTATTATCTATTTCATTTAGTGTGATTGTTTTATTTGAAGTAGAATATTATAGAAATTTATAGATATGTATAAATTCTTTATAAATATCTTAACTTTCTAAGTTTTATAGAACTACTAATCATCAAATAAAAAGTAAGCATTTCTATAAATACTGAATATTCAATTAGATATGTTGTTTGACTACATATAAAGGTATAATAATCATAAATCATTCAATTAGATTGTTCTTTGGAATTAACATTTATTAAGTATTTCCTAACACAATTGTTTTTTGAGACAGAGTCTTGCTCCGTTGCTCCAGTAGAGTGCAGTGGCCTCATCGTGGCTCACTGCAACCTTAAACTCCTAGGCTCAAGGGATTCTTCTGCCTCAGCCCCCACCAGTACCTGGGACTATAGGCTCACACCATCATGCTCTGCTAACTTTTCTATTTTTAGTGAAGACAGGGTCTCACTCTTGCTCAGGCTGGTTCTCAAACTCCTGAACTCAAGCAGTCTTCCCACCTTGGCCTCCCGGAGTGCTAGGATTATAGGTGTGAGCCACCACGCCCAGCCTATAACTCTATATTAATTAAGGTTTGCTGAAGAAAACTTGAGCTTGAAGTTCATAGCATGAAATATTCACTTTAGTGACAGACACAAATTGTCATTAAGGTTATAAAAACAGGCCGGGCACGGTGGCTCACGCCTGTAATCCTAGCTCTCTGGGAGGCCGAGGTGGGCGGATCGTTTGAGCTCAGGAGTTCGAAACCAGCCTGAGCAAGAGCGAGACCCCATCTCTACTAAAAAATAGAAAGAAATTAATTGGCCAACTAAAATATAGAAAAAATTAGCTGGGCATGGTGGCGCATGCCTGTAATCCCAGCTACTTGAGAGGCTGAGGCAGAAGGATCGCCTGAGCCCAGGAGTTTGAGGTTGCTGTGAGCTAGGCTGACGCCACGGCACTCTAGCCGGGGCAACAGAGTGAGACTCTGTCTCAAAAAAAAAAAAAAAAAGGTTATAAAAACAAAATAGTGATGATAAGAAAGAAAAAGTATATACATTTAATTTTTATTTTTGAATTCTAAAAAATACAGAAGTAAATGAATTTAGGTTGTTAGATATGCAAATTGAAAAATATATTTTTAAAGATGAGAAGGGTTAATATATGTTCTGTAAGTCCTTACATATTTGAAGTACATTAGAAAGGATATTTTCTCTATTTAAGAAAATGTGTTAATTTTAATCACAGACAGGATATTTTTGGTTGAGTTTTATTCGAAAAGGGAAGAAAGAAATCTGCATCTTTCATTAAAATCTCCATCGAGCCATGTTTCCATTGGAGTTCACTGAAAAATGACTCACGAACCAACAATTTTATGCATCAGGTGACAGGTTTTGACAGAAACAGCACTGCAGTTTTTGTGATATGCTACATTTTGAATGCTTAAACTGTGCGATTAGGTGTGCTTTATGTAACTTCCACGTGCTTAGCTAGCAAAATCTGAGTTTATTTATACAAAATTATTCAAGTGAAAAAAGTGGTATCTCTTCCAGTGAGCAAAGGCAGCCCCCGAAAGGGGCCACAGGGCTAAGCATTTTATTTATTACCAAGTGAGCCCTGCTCTGCTAAAAACAAGGCACAAACCTTCTTGCTAAGTGCAATGGGCTTTTTATTTTTAACTGATCCAAAAATAAAAATAATAAATCTCACTATTTAATAATGTAATTTTCTATTTCAGCTTTGGTAAAAGAAACATCTATAAGTCTCCTGCAAACAGAGGAAAAAATTATCCTAAAGTTATATTATGTGTGCCAGAAACTTTTGTTTTTCCATATGAGAAATATCTGGCTGCTAATCTTTAGATACTCTCTAGACACTTTTTTTCTGGGCATGTTTTAAAATAACTGCATTTTAGCATGAGCTGTATTTATTTAGAATTGAAAATTCAGTTATTAAAATGTTCAAATCTACCTTTCCCACTTTACTGGTAAATGAGACACTTCATTCCTTGTTGTTAACATGGAATATTGATCATTCAATGTAAAAAAGTATAAGCCATTTTCTAGTAAGGGAAGTGAAAAGAGTGCATACATTAGAGACAAAGCCCCGAGTTTCCATCTCTAAGCTTAATAACCTTTGGAAAATCACTTTCTGGAAGAAATATATACCTTTGAACTGGAGATAATAATCCTTCAAAAAGTGGTGTGAGTTTTAGAGATTATATGTCCAATATGTTGCCTGCTGGATAATAGATACCCCAAGAATTGTAATTATTATTATTAGAACTGGTATATTTAACAAATTTTTATCTTTATTTCTTGGATCCCATCAGTTAATATGAAAAAGTTTTAAATATTATTTAGGGATACTTAAACATGTGATTTCTGATTTGTCAGTATCAAGATGGTAGAATAAGTCTAAAGGCTTTATTTTTTAGAAACACTAAAAATTTCCTTGTGATAGTCATAAGCTGAGACAAGGTAAAGATGAAAGTAGCAGAAGGAAAATATCTTTGTTGTGTTATATATTTAAAATTATATTTTGAGATAATTGGTGGCATTTAAGGTAGATAATTAGAGAAATTTTGACTATTATTAATTAAAATGCAGACTATAGTGAAACTTATTAAAGAATTATACATTTCATTGAATGCATATTTGAATTTCTACAAAGTCAAAAAGCATGTCCCAAAATTCATAATTTTATTTCATGTTTTGTTACATTTATCAGTCAGTTTTGTTAGCTATGTTTGTTTAACTTTCATACATATATTTTTTAAAAATCCATATGCGTTTGGGAATGGTCCTGGTTTTCAAAGGAAATCAGAACGAATGCTATGTAAGTAGATTTCTACCTATTTTTAATTATCAGTTATATCAAAATTTCCTCTAATAGCTTGAAATTCAGCGTAATCAAGTTTTACTGAGGAGCGTTTTTAATTACCAATCCTTTTCATTTAATTTCTTTGAATTTTAACATTGTCAAAATCATCCCTATATATATAAAACCAAACTTTTCAATTGATTTATGCTAGAGGATCTTCCAAACCTAAAAGAAATAAGATTCCTCCTCCCATTCCTATCTATCTCTTTCTTTCTTTCTTTCTTTCTTTCTTTCTTTCTTTCTTTCTTTTTTTTTT
>VBSM01000272.1:86089778-86105544 GCA_008086735.1 Cheirogaleus medius | reverse complement strand
ATAGTAGAGACAGGGTCTCGCTCTTGCTCAGGCTGGTCTCGAACTCCTGACCTCAGGTGATCCCCCGGCCTCGGCTTCCCAGAGTGCTAGGATTACAGGCGTGAGCCACCGCTCCCAGCCCCTCTTTCTTAAATTATTGTGATCTCATAGTACTTTTCTTTGAACTTCTCTATCATTCAGTAGATCATACCATTTTGGCTTTAAGTCCTCAAGACAAGAGGGTAATGCTATTTCAGCAAAAGTCCACAGAGTTCAGGTATGTTTTGGCTCAGCATTGCATTCCCTGATGCTACCAGGCTTGCTTAAAATTGGTCTTTATTTAATATTTAGTAAACGAATAAACAAAAAGATCTCACTCTTTGAAATTTAAATATCCTTCCATTATCAGCCAGTATGTGCAAAGTCTATTTAATTTACTCCTTAACCCTTCTCCCATCTACTCTGCCTTTCTCCCTTATACTCTTCTTTCTTCCCTTCCTTCTTCCTCATTTCCATCTTTCTGCTGTAGACAACAATAGACACCACATTGAATTATATTTTAAGCAAGAAATAACTCTGAAAGTTAGTTCATAGGCAAAATAATGCAATCCTTAAAAATCCTTCAAATCATTCACAAGGTATCATACTCATTTATCACCATCAGAATAGTAAGATGCTTACTCTACACGTAGAAAATGAGACTGTGAGGGTTTCTAAACCCTGTTACATAGGAATACTGTTTGAAACCTACTGAATGGTGGGCATATTGTTTCTCCCTCTCTCTCTTTCTGAGTACATATAGTTAAATCCAAAGAAACTGACTGTGTTTGTGATTCAACCTTTTATAGTGAATACACAGAGCATACTTTGGGGTAAAAGAGACACACATTCCAATCCCTCAGTTACTCTTTATTATCATTGGAACGGTAGGCACATTATTTACCAAATATACATTTATGTGGGTCAATATTCTCATTTGTAAAATCGCAATATAACAGGATGCATAGGGGTTATTTTTTAAGATTAGAAAAGATAATGCCCACAAAGTATTTAAAATAATACCTGGTATACAGTAAGTGCTCAAAAAATGCTAGCTAGTATTATTACTAAATCCAATTTACAGGTGGCAGGATTAGTTTTAAAAGGATTAATTTGAGAAATGTGATTTTTGTGCCCTAAAACCAAAATGAGTGTTTTTCTATAAAAGCAATCTAATTATAGAAATCAATGGAAAATGTAATACCATTTTCAGAAATAGGTTTGAATATCAAGGCACACGTACAAGCCAATTAGGATTACATTGCAGTCCTTAAAGTTGGTATTTCTCAGGGTTCTCTTCAGGACATCTACCATTTCCTGGAGTAATGTCTTCTAATCTCATGTCTTCAGTTACTACATGGGTGCTGAAATTTCCCCAAAGTATATCTATGGCCTCGCTAGCACAGATCTGTATATCCAAACCTACTCAATATTGCCACCTGAAAGCCTTAACAGACACCTTATTCCATTTTCTCATTTATCTAAAACTGAGTTTGCCATCTTTTCTATTACACTACCTCAAAATCTTGGAAGGGATTCTTATAAAACAAAGTAAAAATATTATATCTGCTCCATGAATGATCCATCTCATCTTTTTTCAGTAAACATTTGTTGAGCAACTTCCTAATCACTGTATAAGGCTTTGAGGGTGCAGAGTTGAAGGGAACATGGTGTCTCCCCAAACACCCTTCTACTTGGACTGATTTTTAGTTACCATTTTAAAGGATTTTTCCCCCTTTATTTTAATATAAATTTCTAGTCATACCCACCAACTGGAACTTGTGATTTCACATTCATTGACTATATCTGCTTGTTTCCATTTTTGCTTTATTTATGTTATAGGATGTAAGGACTAACAGGAATTATAGATAATCTAATCTTCTCAATTTATAGATGCTAATTGAGCTTCACATAAATTCAGACTTTTTCCATTGTCGAGCAGCTAAAATAAAAAATGATGTACAATTTAGTTGATATTCTTGATTATTTTCTGATTATTTTTACCATAGTTTCCATTAGACTCCTACATTCTTGTGAACAGAAACCATATCTTAACTGATATTTTCTAGTTTCTATCTGAGTAAATGGCATGGAGTAGTCATTTAACAATTATTTGATTCATTTATTATCAATTAACTGCCCAAATCAAATGCAAATAACAAATTGAAATTTTTATAGTATGAGGTTCCAGGAAAAAAAGTGAAGACATATCATTGGGAAATCGGAAGATTTCCAGTGTATTTTAAGTATGTCACAAATACATGTTCTTCCTGTTGTTCCCTCTATTCAGTCAGCATATTCATTTTCAATCCTCGTTTCTCATCAGTGATTGGACCTGGATTGACCAGGTACCCTTATTAGAAATTTTTAAAAATAAAGCTGTGTATTTATCTTCTTTTAGACGAGCATCTCCCTCAAAATGTTCATACTCTGGGCCTTTCTTTTTTTATATATATTATACTTTGAAACATTTGTTCCTTTATGTTACAAATATTTGCTAGTGTATTCTTTTTTTTTTAGACCTTGCGCAGGACATTAATGGTTATTTTGATTGTCGTTTTGTTGTTTACCAATACAAACATGATTGTGCTTGAAAAAAAGATAAGCATTCCACTTAGTTTTTCTGGTTTTACATTTTCTTGTATACTGCTTTGGTAAATGTAGCAGATTCTTTAGTTGGCCTCATCAATTTCTATATATTTCCAATGTCATAGTCACACAAGTCATGTACTTTTGCTAAACCCTAGACTCCTCTGCGATCAAAACTCTTAATTGCACACCAGGTTTTATATTTAGAAAACTTTTCATTTAGTCATTCTTATACATCTTGAGACAGAAGGGTGGAAATATTTATATTAATCTCCTACACACCAATGCTTCTGCTGTAACATCACTTTAACTCTGTACTGGCATTATTTATGCAGAAAATTAGTATTAATCCATAGTACCTCTGACCTATAACATTTCACAGTTTGACATGTTGAAAGGTGCTTTCTTTGAATATTTCTTTCATATACAAGTTCGTAAGAAGTCATCATGCACTATAAAAAAATTTCTAGAATGATGATTATTTTTCATTATAGCTAATTTTGTCTATTATATTTTTCTCCTTTTCTAATTATTTGTATTATTTGTTTATACCCATTTATAAATGGAAAAGGAGGGCAAACTGCTAAGATCATTTGTTAGGATGCTATATGAATGAATCATCATGGTTTGAACAAGTTAGCTTTCTTTAATAATACACACATCCCCACACCCAACCTGTACCTGTAGTTTAGTCTGCCATCTCCTGGGTGGGTAAAAGTGGCTTAAAACTAGGAGATGGCAAGACAAAATAGATGAGTAGTTTACTGTTGCTGATAGAAGATAGATGCTTTTATTCATTAGCTTGTAATTTCAAAAGGTAAAATTATCGTGGGAGAACAAATAGAAGAATGAAATTGTAAGGCTGATCCCAAAACAACCAAATTTAATGCCTTTACAATGAGTAGAATTACTACTGTAATTAGCAAAGCTTGCACATTGTTTGATTAATGACAGAACCTTTTTTCATGCCTTTGAGAAAACAATACTGAATCATTAAAGAAAACTTGAAAGAATGTTAGAGTAGGTACAATTATTAATGGAAAACTTGTTTTTTTAAGTTATACTAACAGAAACAATGTATAGAAACAAATATTCAATAATTAGAACACTAAAAATATTGTATAAGAGCTGATGTTGCAAATATAGTTAATTAGGGCAAAACAAGTGAATCTGAAATTAATGAAGAACAAATGTCATTCTTCCTTTCTTTTTAAATGTTGGGGGCAATGGCCACCATGCCTTTTTTATTCATTCATTAATAAATACTATTTGCTATCATTATATATATAATCTGATTTGCAAAGCAATTTTCACATGTTTCTCTTTATATTAAAGTTCTTTGAGGGTTGATGGTAACTAAGGAACGTTGTCAATGAATTATTCCTAAATGTGGAAGGAATCTGAAGTAAATGCACATTTTATTTCCCTTCCTCTTATGTTAAAAAACAATATTATCAAGGCAGTACATGTCTTCTTGCAGTAGAGTGATAGAAGAATTAATTAGAACATATTATGAGTGTTACTATGTCACCTTGAATTCTGAGCACCCTATTTAGTACTCTACCGTAAAAACACACATGATGTTCTAGCACGTTGTATATAGAACTATAAATACATAGAATGCAACTGGATATCAAGTAGTCAAAAACAATGTTGAAACCTATATCATATTTTTTACTTGTAAAGTGAGGTTTTTCATAGTTTGACACAGTAAGCAAATAATACAATATTAATCATTGAAGATTCATAACTAAGAGTGAACAGGAGTCACTGTTTGTAATTATTTATGTTTTGTTTGGGATATAAGAAATCTCAAAGCTTGGCCCTGCTTCAAAGGAAAAAATATTGGCTTGCCAGGGAGGAGGTAGGGGGTAATTTTGGAACTGATAGGGAAATATTCATGTGAAAATACACTTAGGATGTTTTAATAAAAGCTAAAAGGTATACAACATTCTGGATTTTGTGCACAAAACTTTCCTTCTGTTCCAACTCAATATCAAGTTCTAATGTACAGAAGTGGGAAATTCAGTGGCAAAACCAAAAGAAAAAGAAAACAAACAAACAAACAAACTTCATTACGAAGTGCCGAGGCAGCCATCCAAGCGGTCTTAGGTACCATATGTGCTGTTCTTCCTATGGGAATGACATTTTAAATTTAACTGAAATGACTGGGTTTGTTTGAATTCTGCCAGATCCTTTTTGCCTCATCTCAACATAGGGGAGCTCTTCCCAGTAGAATGTGCTCGCAGAAAAATAAACGTTTATTGTAAAAAGTAGACTTAGCATGGCCAGTGTCTTTCCATGTCATTTAGTAGTTCCCATCATTGAACACAACTCGAGGTCACAATCTAGATATGGTGACGCAAGGCATATTTGGAGAATCTGCTTCTGGGAGACCCATTCCCTGTCTCCCCGTTACATATCTTCTTTCCGTCTCAGGAGTGCTGAAGGATTATTTGTTGCTTTTCAGATAAACCTTGGTATTTGTTCCACACTGAGTAGAGATTACACTCCCTCTCTAGCCCTTTAAAAGTCCAGCACACCCAGCTTTGCCATGTGTGAGCAATCTACAGGCACTATTAGCCCCGCTTGAGTAGTTCTTGATAACACTCTCTAGGAAGTCAATTAAAGATGTCAGGGGGTGGGCTGAACAGCTTTTCTTTTACTAACAGGCATTCTGAGAGGAAGATGGAACTGTCAGAAACAGGTGATTTTTGGTTGTCAAAAAACTAAGAGGACGCTGATTTGTTTTGTATTTTCCTCTCATTGTTTCAACTTTTTTTTTTCTTTCTCTGATCTTGAAATAAATTATTCTTTTTTAGTTGTTTTTAGCCAGCAATAGCCATATAATATTGAGGATCAGCTTACCCAATGTAGTACATGATGAAAACATTTGCTTAGCATAAGTTAAAAATATAAAGAGAGATAAAGTCTTACAAATTTGAGGATGGTGAACATTTGTATTAAGAAGGACCTAATATTTTGTTAAAAATATTTACCTTTAAACAAAGATTAAATGATTGTTCACTAACAAATTAGGCATAAAATTTGCTTATTATTAAAATATTAGGTTATTAAGTATGAAATGTCCAATTTCTTTAAGTACTAATTTTGACAGTTGATATTTTTGACATTTCACTTTGACACTTTTAGTTTTACTTTATTGTGAAGGTACATCCTCAGTCTTTGAAAGGCACATTTTTGTTTGTGATTATATTGCAAATTTTGTAAGAGCAATTTTTGTGAAACCATGGATAAGTCAAAAATTTATGTTATTTTTGAGTATGAGTCCCGCCATGGAACCAATGCAATGCAGACAGCTTGAAATATCAACGAAATGTTTGGGAAAGATGTGGCTAATGAACACACAGTACGTCAATGGTTTGAAAGGTTCCATTCTGGTGATTTTAATCTTGAAAATGAGCCACGTGGGCAACCTGAGACCAAGGTGGATAATGATGAGCTGAAAGCTGTAGTGGAAGCGAATCCATCTCACCCTATGTGTGAATTAGCAGCAAGGTTTGATGTTACTATTCCAGCACTATTGGATCATTTAAAACAAATTGGCAAGGTAAAGAAGCTGGGTAGATGGGTTCCACATGAATTAATTGAGCATCAGAGGAGAAATCCTCTCAAAGCTTGCCTTTCTTTGCTGTCACAACATAAAGGCAAACCATTTCTGTACCACATTGTTACCTGTGATGAAAAATGGATTCTTTTTGACAATTGTAAGCATTCAGCACAATTGCTGTATAAAGATGAAGTGCTTAAACAGTCTAAAACCAAATATTCATCCAAAATATCTAATGGTGTCTATTTGGTGGTCCAGCACTGGTATTATCCACTACAGCTTCATGAAACCTAGTCAATTACAGCAGATGTCTGCTGCAACCAGTTGAATGAAATGATGAGGATGTTTGTGATTAAGCAACTGAGATAGGCCAATCCTCTTGCAAGACAACACTCGACCACATGCGGCACAAACAACGCTGCTCAAACTACAGAGGCTGGACTTGGAAACTCTCTCTCATCCCCTGAATTCACCAGACCTTGCACCAATTGACTACCACTTCTTCCAGGCTTTGGACCACTTCTTGCAAGGAAAAATATTCCATTCTCAACAAGCTGTGCAAAATACTTTTCATGATTTCATCACCACTCACTCTCCAGGTTTCTTTGCTGGTGGCATAAACAAGCTACCATTAAGACGACAAAACCGTGTCAATAGTTTAAGTGCATATTTTGATTAATTGTACTGCTCCTTGTTTGAGATATAATAAATTACACTTTTGATTTGAAATCAGACTTTCATATTTAATGACCTAATATTAGAGTAATTCTTTGTAGTTGCTTACTATACGTTGGGGATCCATTTGCTAACTATTTTGACCATCTTGTTCAATGTGTTTTTATTAAAACTATCCAAAATGTAAATGACTAGATTTTTTTCTAAATTAATATAAAGCAAAATTGAAGTGTCACAACTATTTAGCTAAACTAATTAATATAAAAGTTTAAACCAGATAATTCAAACCCAGTAATATTTAGCTCATGCAAATTATTAAATATTACTTATTAAATATTATATTGTTAAACTTATGCAATAATAGGTATCCATTTTATTGTGTTTGATCTACAATTTAGTTGTATATTTATGTATTCAATTAGGAAAATTATCACTCATGGATAGATGTGTACTTTATAAGAAAGAATATATAACTTTAAATATTGCTATTTGATTATGCAAAACCATGATAGTGAATGAACATGGGTTCTTTGCTAGGTATGTGCTAAAAGCTATAAACGTTTTTACTTAATCTTCATTGTCGCCTTAGATAATAGGCACCATTATCCCCATGTTACAGAGGAAGAAGCAAACGCTTAGAGAGTGTAAATAACTTGCACTGAATCCCATAGCTGCCAAGCAACAATGTCAGGACTCAAACCAAAGGCTTTCAGCCACCAGAACCTGTGCGTCTAACCTTCCAAGGGCAAAGAACAGCTGAAGATGCAAAGTTCTATTTGTACTTATAATTTGAAAAAATAAAGTCTATAATTATTATATATATATATATAAAACACTCTGAGAAGTAAACCATCTTTATGATGGTTATATGTATTTTCTAATTTTATGTCACAAGCAAGTGAGAAAAGAGAAAAGAATAAAGTTGGCTAGAAGATTTAATTTTACTGAAAGAAAAGATTGGTTTAATTCTTTTTTAAAAAAGTAAAGATTACAATCCTTGAGCACAGCATTAGAAAAAGCTGCCATAGTTCATTATACAGAAAGGCATCATGTAATAATAATACTGATCAGCAATTCACTCACCATTAGCTTTTGTTCTCCAGATTTTTATGAAAAAGGCAATTGTGTAGAATCAAGCTCATATTAGGGATTTATTCAAAGAAGCAAGTTTCATCATGAAGTTTGAATTAAAAATAGATTTAGCCTAATGTTTAAAATCACCATCTCACAGCATGGTATAATAACTGATTATAATGAAGACCTTAGTTACCAAGTTAAATTATTTTTAGTGTATTTTGATTATTAGGTTAAGGAATTATAAAATATGTCTGTTATATCTGTTTCCATCACAATATTTTTAAAGTGTAAGATCTAGAATGAAAAATAATCTATTTTCAAATCCTGACTTCTCTTATTAACTGGAAAAACTTAACACATCTTGGAGCCTGTCTTTTCATTTATAAACCTACTTACCTCACAGGGTCATTGCGAGATTTCCATTGACCTTATAGGAAATAAGTCTTCATCATTTAATACACATTGATTTATCCCACCTCACTAGACAATGGAGATGTTTCAAAATTCACATTCAGAGCATGATCTTTAAAAGGTTGTGAATGTGGTGAGCAGTGATATAAGCTTCTGACTTTTTCTAACCACTTGAATAATGTAAAATTTAGGAGTTGGTTTTTTACTTCAAAAATAAGAAACTGCTATCATTTTATGACAGATGATTCCACAGTAATACCTCTCAAAACATATTATATTTCTTACTAAAATAAAGGACATGCAACTTACTACACATTTATTAAGTAAAACCAAGGATTCAACCAAGAGGAACTGTCTACTAAGGACATACATGGAATAATTAACTGTATCTAGTTTAATAAACACAAAAATTGAAATTCTTCATCTATTCATTCAGTAAATATTTACTGTGTGCCTACTGTGTGCCAAGGATACTATTCTAGACCCTGGAGATACAACAGTAAGCAAAATGAACTTGGTCCCTGCTTTCATGGAGCTAGCTTACATTCTACTGAAAGCAAACAAATAATGAACAAATCAACAAACATGAATAAGTTCACATAGTAATATGTGATATGCATGGAGTTGGAGGAAATTCCAGAGGAATGTGATGTGTGTGATATTGCTGCTTTTTTATATTGGGTGATTGTAAGAGGGGAGACTGAAGAAGTGACATGTAAACTGAGATTTGACCAACAAGAAGAGAACTATAGGATGTCTTGGGTGAAGAACATATCACAGGCCAACTAAATAATACAGAAAGAGGACTTAAAGAATTAACTGACATTGCTAGAAAAAGGGAATGGCTAGCAAGACTGGGGCGGGGGGCGGTGATGAAGCAGGAGGAGTAGTATCATGAGATGAGAAGCCAGACCTCAAAATAACTTGTAGGACAGAGTAAGGATTTGGATTTTTTTCTGAATGTGATAGGGGATCCTTTGGAGAATTTAACATAGAAGGATGACAAGATTTGTTTTATAATTTTAAAGAGGTTACTCTATCTCCAGCAGGAAGTATTGACTATAGGAAAGACAGGAGAAAAAGTGAGAGTGTTGAGTCAACTGCAGTATACCCTGAGAGATGTTGGTGACTCAGACAAAGTGACATGAGTAGAAGTAAAGAAAACTTCTAGATAAATTTCACAGTCATTGAAACTTTTTAATGGTCAGGATAGCATGTGTGTGTCCATGTGTGACAGAAATAGAGGAAAAACAATAATTCCTTGAAAATTTTGTAATATGACCATGTGCAAAGACAGGAAAGATTGAGGGGATAAAGACTTTTGTGACAAAAATCAAGAAATCAGTTTTAAGTTCCAGTTACTTTTAGACATTGAAGTGGCAGTGTAGATGCAAGAGGGAGGTTCTAGGGGAAATCAGGGCTGGAGGCATGCATTTTGGAGCCATCAGCATGGACGCAGAACTGGCAGAGGTTAACAAAGAAGAATGTGTGATTTGGACACTCTATTATAAGTATTAATACTAACTATTTTCTAAGAATAAGAAGCTTTTGGCAAAGTAGAAAGATGGATAGTGGCTAGTGTGAAGAAAATTAAGAGGTAAAAAACACATTTAAATTAGATATAGTTTATGCAGTGCTTTAATGGCAATGATTTCATCATGTAGGACTGAGGGGAGTAATAAAAAAAAACCCTCTAGGAATTTTCTACATATTAACCCTCAGCAAATATTCATCAAGCACTTACTATAACTAAGGTACTATGGAAGAGAAAAATGTGCACTGAAGATAATAGGTAATAGCTAATTTCTAATTTAATATACATTGCCACCCGACTCTTCAGTCTTACAAGGTATTGACATATTATCTCGTAAAGGCAATTAATCATAATATTTGATTAAGTCATACACTGTTGTATGGAAATCTTATTCTAACAAAATATTATAAATATTGGTATATTTTAGTATTATTTAAAATGATTTTCTACCTATAATAACCACTGTCTCTCATATGATGACATTTCTAATTGAAGAAGGAAAAAGAAATAACCAGGAGGCTACAGTAACAAAATTATTTTTAGAAAATGCATTTTTAATTATTGGGATACTTAATTTTGAGAACTATTGAAAATATATACAGTGAACATTTTTATTATGCAAATGAATTCAGTTTTGAAAACAATTAAATAAATGATAATAAAACATTCTTTTTTTTCTTTACATCATACTACAGTAATGAAGCTGTTACCTCTCAGTATGCATTTTAATGAGTTTTAACTAACACGTTAATGAGCTGACATTATCATAAGCCCAAAGATTAGACAAAATTGAATTTACTGGTATTGGGAAGGTTCACCAAGAGTTAATTATATTGTTTAAAACAGAATATAATACATTTTATGATAAACCATCACCTATTATTGTACAGGAAAAATTATACTTTAACAGGTTGATTAATTCATTACACTTAAACTGTACATATATGTATACTTTACCTCACTTTTAAAATAAAAATTAGTGAAGTTTTTGTTTTTATATATTCAAACCATATGAAATATAAAAGGCATAAGCATGTCAAAGAAAATAATTCCCAATTTTTATTCCAGTAAAAAGTGTATTTTCATATTTCCTCTAAAGAAAACTCAATGAAGAAACTTTATATAGTGATGTTTTTATTTTGGCTTTTATATAGTATATATTGATAGCTATAAATGTCCCTCAACTAAAGCAGTTACCAATATTCCTTCCTTCAGAGCCTTCTTTATTCTAATGAGACACTTGTGACCTAAGTCTAAATCAAAAAGTCGCGATCTTATGCATCTTTTTATCTCTTGTGCCTAGCTCATAGTAGGTTTTCAGTTAATGTTAAATGAAGAGACTGTCTCAACACTAACGTTTATGGGTTTTTATTCTATCTTAGAGAAGAACTAATTTGTTAAATTATATAATTGGATCAGACTTGAGATCAGGCTTACCAGTATTCTACAGATATTTTATTGACATTTATATTTCCAGGCACTGGTGTTCTATAACATTGCAATTTATGTAACTCAATGACTCTTGTAAGGAACCACATTTTCATACTGTCTGCACAACTCTTTGTATTGAATCCAGTTGGGACAGATAGTATAATCTGAAAACACTCTTAGTCAATACACTTATTTCTGTATTGAATTTATACATTGTTAAATATATCTATTAATGAGTAATTAATACATCGACGGAGTTTGAAAGTCAAGAAATGTAGAGTAGATGTAGTGAAGTCTTCCTTTCCCATTCTTCACTTTTCAGTTTTGTTTTTTTTTTCTTCTGCGAAGCTGTTTGTCACTATTAGTTTCTTGTGTGTCCTTCCAGAGTCTGTTTTATGTACATGCAAGCACATTCCAGCATGTTTCTTTTTGTAATTAATTGAAGCATACCATGCATATTTCTAACCCAGTTCTGAAACTTGCTCCTCTAAAAAGTCTTCCTTGTGAAAATAATGTTTCCCTCCTGTGTACCTTATAGAATTTTCAATGTACTTGTCCCCTGATACTTGACATATTTATCTTTCAGATTGTGGTTTTTGAGTTAGATATAGAAAATTCCCTCTTTGGCACCCTGAGGGAAAAATCTCTGCTTGAAATATCTTGTACTCTCAAAGTGTGTTATATAGCACCTGAAACCAACAAAATGTACTGTACATACATGTTGAATACAAAAAGAGAATGATTGAAAAATAAAACTCTTCTGTTACTCCACAAGAAGTAGTTACAACTAGAACTGGTTGAACACTGAAAAACAAATATCTAGTTATTTGATATCAGCTAAACAGAGCAAAATTAAAGATCATATTAAAATCACCTTCCAAAAATGAACTTCGAAAACTTACCCGGCAAAACTTACACTTTTTGATTGGTAAGACTATGAATATTTTCTTGACCTGTTAATACTTCATAATATAAGTAAATACTTTATAACATAAAGTGTTAACTCTAAATATATTTGGTTTATGATTATATTATTATATATAAATTCCAACCCCACTAATACTTATTTATAATAATTATCACTATTAGCAATTGCATAGTAATTAACTGACTCTCAATAGCTTAAAGTTTGAGATATTTTATATATAGGAAAGGGGTCTTGAAGATTAACAACTATTTGACAGTTAAAGGAATTAAAAATTGGCATCCATTAAACTCATTTTAAGGTCAGAGGCAAAAACAGAATTGCAAGGTCCATCTTGTTTTTTGCACTACTCCTAGTTCCTAATGACAGTAACTTCATTTGTGAAGTGCTTCCTTTACCTCTCATTGTGCTTTGTAAAGATCACTTCGTTTATTCTTTATAACAATCCAAAGACATAGGCTTTACTATCTTCATTTTACAGGTGAAGATAATGAGGTTTGAAATGACTCAGGGACTTGTAGAAAATTATCTAAATCTAGATAATAAAAGTAGCAGAACTTAGACCCAAACCCAGGCCATCTGACTAAGCCCATTATCTTTACCACAATGCTATGTTGCCTCACTGTTAAATAGTAGTAGCTCCATAAACAGTTGTTGAATGTATGTTCCTGTCCCTGAAAGGAACTTGATATAGTGGAGAGGGATTAGAGTGCATTCCACAAATAGAGAACAAACTGGGTGGATGCCCTAAGGTGGAAACCAGCATGTTATGTTTCAGGACCTGAAGAAAGGCCTGAAAAAGTGTTGAGTTGAGTGTTATGATTGAGGGGACAAAGATGAGGCTATAGAGATTTTTTTTTAGACACTAGACCACATAGAGTTACAGAGTTAAGAAGGTAAACATCGAGCCTGGATTTCCTGGAATCATCCTGGCATAATTACTAATAGTATTTCCTTTTAATTCCAAAAGTATTTAATTTGGAAGAAAAATTATATTTTTATCCAATTCATACATAGTGTTGAAGATTTTTGATTTCAGAAAGAATGAATAAATTTCTCCCTTTGATACTCGGGATATTTCAAGGGAAATGAGAAGTCTTTTAGTCTGTACTTCATACTCAGCACTTTTATCAATGGAGAGTATCCTCAGTGATTGGTTATCCAATGATATTAAAATATATTGAAGTCATCTCTCAGAAAGGCTTACTAAAGCAAAGGTCTTCCCATTCAGTAAATATGGGGAAAAAATGTCAAGGGCAGCATTAAACATGCGTTTTAGACATCATTCGATCAATATATGTAATGTCTGATTTTTTGGAATCTACTAATTTATTTTGAAAATCATCTCTTTTGTCAACTTCAGATTTTTCTTTCATTGCTATGTTTTAGACAATTCGCCCTACTTTCAGAACAATAAAAATTTGACTGTTCATCAAGAATACCAAAAAAGCAATTTTTTTTTCTAATTTTATTATTTTCAGATAGTTTTTAGAGGGAATAAAGTGAAATGGTTAATCTTTGGTGCATGAAAATGGTCAAAATTAGGAATTAAGATAATTTGTGAATATTAATAATAGAGCATTATGAATTACCTTGATTAGGTCAAAATGAAGGAGATTTGGTAGACTTTCTGGTAAATCTTACTCATCAAGTTTTGGTACCATTCCAGATAGAGAAACTTAAACAATCACATGCAACTAGGTAGTTATCTCTATGTAAGGAGTTGGTTCCTCTCCAAGCAAGAAGGAAGTAGCTATGTCTGTTTATTTTTTATCTCTAAGCATTTTGAGAGTGTAAGTGTAGTAATTCCTCAGGCTAGGAACAGGATAGCCCAGTGAATAAAAAATAGCCGGAGACTCAGACAGCAATTTCATTTCTTTCCTTGTTGCTGAACACATACTCTATGGATGACTAAGGTTGGCTCCAGTATATATATAAAATAAAGAGGAGTTTTTTTTAAAACCTTCATACTTAAGAGGACTTCTTTCTACTTTCACATAAGATATGAAGGTTTGATTAAAACATACATGAGTTTTTAAATATTTAAATACTTTTGGTAAAAGCACATAATTTTTATGATAAGAACTCAGTATTCTACCTTGAAATATATTCAATATTTGTTGTTTGATATCAGTTTGATTTCATAGAGTATATGGAAAGGCTGGGAGGTGGACTTAACATCAAGACTATAAGAAATTGTGTTTTTCATAGGTAAACAAAAATTGTCAAGCACATTGTTTTCCAATCACTGTCAATTTAAATTTGGTCTTTAGGATATTTGCATTTATAAAAAGTGCTTGGATATGCTTCTTGCTTTCTCTTCTCTCACTTAGCTGTCAAAAGATGGTGATGCTTTTGAAGATTTATGGTAGATGGGTAATGAGATTGCTGAATGTTAACTACTACATTCAGAATTCATTTGGTGGCAAAAGAAAAGAAGGTTACTGGGTCTTTGGGATAGAGTAGAAAAGTGATAGAGCTTTTTTTTTAATCAGCCAATTTAAAAATAAATATACATTCCGGATTAGGAAATATTTCAAGCTTCTTGTCATGTAGTAATCAAATAGAATACTTCCTGAAGAATATAGGATGTCAAATTACATCTATTTTAGCAAAATTCATGACAGTGTAAAGTAATGCTCATATTTTGTGATGTGAACTTATGCAAATTTTGATATTAGATGGCTAAGACTAAAAAATCTAAAGGCATATGGGATATAATTTTTTTATTTCAAAATTCAAATACAGTCTAATGCAGTTAGGCTTCCATCTATGTTCCTGTGCAAAAGTGGAAATAAATAGTATATCTTCAAATTACTCCTTTTTAAATTTATGGATTATGATAGGATTCATGTGGACACTCTGTATAGGACTTCCAGTAGTTATAGTTACAAAATGTGTTGTTAAAATTAGGGTGAAATGATAGAAATTGTGAAATTATCATCATCGGGTTGAAAGCCCATAGATGGTTACAATATATATCCCCTTTATTCAGAGTTTTGTTGAGTTTCAGGTAGAGGGAAAAAAAGATAAAGTAACAGTAGTTTCAAAGTAACTGGCATTCTTGACAAGGAAGGTTGACCTTGACCTTCTTCTTCTTCCAACCCTCGTTTCATCAGCAGGGGTGAGATTACTTTGAGACCCTGCCAATAGGTAATAAATAACACATAAATTCCAGGACACCCTTGCACTGTAGGGTGCCCTAATGTGTAATAATCCTTAGACTATTGAGTTTATAACTCATGACATCTGGCAGTTACTTGGCGTCGTAATTCATGTTGATCATGCACATCAGAATACACAATGGGAGAGAAATATCTGGAAAAAAAATAATGCATTGATACCAGGAGAAGTTGGAATGACAGGAAATGCTGCTGAGACTGTGTACCTCTGTGAAATGTGCAACATTGGAATGCTGTAAGAGCTAATGTCTTCAGATAAGGACTAACAAGGTGGGAGGAGAGTGGTAATCTATTGGGATCCAGAATAAAGAAGCACATTAATATTTACTTGAAAGCACTCTTTTTTTTTTTTT
>VBSM01000272.1:86016734-86089678 GCA_008086735.1 Cheirogaleus medius | reverse complement strand
TCCCAGAGTGCTAGGATTACAGGCATGAGCCACCACGCCCGGCCTAATAGAACTCTTTATTTCCTTTATTCAAATTGACAGATACAGCTATAAAGCAGTAATGAATTCTGAAGTTTGAATTTAAACATAGGCTTAGGTATACTTTCAATTTAAATGTACACTTAACCATATTGAATTTTAACTTTGTATAAGTATATATAAATGGCATTTGATTCTCTCAATTTTTTGTTTTCTGTAGTCTAATAGTGAAAGCTAAATGAAGAGGGAATTGGGGGGGTGGTTGGAGGAAAATGAGAAGCAGTGGGCAAAGAAGGCATTCTCCAAAGTACCTGTAACAAGGCTTCCTGGTACCTGGCAGCTTAACTGCTTGGGCAGAAGACTTGAGGCCCATGGGACATGAACCAGACTAAAAAGCTAGAAGCAGACAGATGGTTATTTTTAATCATCCCCTATAAATGTAAATCTTATAAAATGAGCATGCTTGCTCTATCTATCTATCTATCTAGTAGTAACCAAACCGAGATATAAGAGGCAGTATTATATGCTTGAAATAATCTGGTGTTTCTCCTGTTACAATCTTAAGAAACGCTATATAATGGGTTTTTTTAAAAAATTAAGCTTGAAGCCCTAGCACAGTGGGGGGGGGGTGAGGGTTGGCAGGGGCAATATATGTAACCCTAACAATATCTGTACCCCCAGAATATAATGAAATAAAAGAAAAAAAATTAAGCTAGCCTGTGTAGTTATAAATTTTACTTTTAATGTATTATATCTTCTAATGTCTAGAATCATAGTTATTGTTTGGACCAAGACTGGAATTTGTCTGAAATGGGCAGATCCTGAGAGGCAGATGCTTGGGGAACACAGAATGCTTTAGGAGCATGGAGAGGTAGATTTTGTTCTGCAGTAGAGGGAGGCATTTCCTTGAACAAGTTTAGGTTAATATCAGCATTTCTGGACACCATATTCCTCCTCACATATTATATTTGTACATAGTCCCTAACTTGATCTTGTTCCTTTGAGCTTTCTGTGATTTTGGAGACATCAATCACACGTGAACAATTTTGTGGGCAATGGCTCTTTAAGGGAGAAAAAAGAGGAACTGATTAAACATTAATTAGCCTCAATTCACAACTTCCTTGCAAACTAATGGATAGGGTATGCAGATCCCTGTCAAATATCAGATGCTAGGCTTTGCCAAAAATAGGACTTCCAAGTGCGGAAGGTATGCCAACTGCTGGCTATTTAACTGCAAACCAAAGGAAATGATTGCCAGAGACAGGCCTGGAGTCTGCCGTGGTCAGATGTCACCAGTTTGCCGTGCCACATGTGATCCAAGAGTTTATGAATGATCTCAGCACTTGGTCCCCAAGGAGAACATATGCATTACAGAGGTTATGGATACAAATTACAGAGAGCACAATGTTTCCATGCAATTTCTAAGAATCCTTCAGCAAGTTTTAAACATTAATGGAAAACATTAAGGAAGACTTGGCACTCTTAGCAGGACTTCAAATTATATTGTGGGTGAGGACAGAACAGGGCTAAAAAAAGGCTTCAAGAATAAAGGCTTGGCTAAGAAACTCAGAGCTGGCCATTCCTCTTGTGTGAATTATGTGTTTGTGTGTTTTATTCCCTGCAGAATACCAGGCTTCACAAAACGCTATGACTTGAAAATGAACAAGTCATAGGGCATTCTTGTTTATTCAATATGCTCCAATTCATACCACTGGTTTATCTGGATCATTTGCTGAGTGAATTTGCTTGTACAGAGAGTCTTAGTGGAGGTGGGGGAGTGAGAACGTCTCATTTTGGAATTGTCAGCATGAGGCAGGGGTGCCAGAGTGTCAGCTTGCACAGCGGTAGCAGGATGTCTCCCCACTGAGTTATTTCTTTCCCATTCCCCTTCTGTGCAGAAAGAAACCACTTATCCCTAAAATATCAGATTTTATTGTCTGTTTAGCTGGTGGCTGGTCTGTCTATTCTGACCATATTTTATTCAGTCTTTTAGTCATTAGAACTTCAGAAAAATATGGAATTATGCCATGTCAGTGAAGAGCTTTCAGCTGAAAGGGGAAACAATTTAAACTGGCTTAAATGTGAAAGAGAACATATCTAGAAAGTCCAGAATTAGCAAACTTTGGAATTGATTCATCCAGCCATGTCACCAAGAACCCGATTTTTCACGCTGAAGTGTGTGTGGAGCCTCAGTTTCATCTTGAGGCTGGAGCTCCCCCTGGGGTCATAGCATAGCTGCCAACAACAGCCACTTAGTCCAGAAAGATACAAGGCACTTTCCTCTCGTGTAGAGAGGAAGTCTTGAGCTTTATGCTGGTTGGAATTATACCGAATCATTCCCTGTGGTTATAAATGGTCATGCTGGTAGTGGTGTTGATAGGGTCAGGGAAATAATCCATACCAGCTGACCATCACTTTTTTTCTTTTAGTCTATTGTAATATTTGCTATGATATACTATAATTTGTGCTACCAGTTTTGTTGGTTGCACATAAATTTGTTGTTTCCTTGTGTGATTTCTGACCTTTCTTGAATGATTTTCTTTTATTTTACAGATATATGAACATGTAGGTAGGAAAGTCAAGTACTCTATTGCTTAAATTCAACCAACTTAAATTGTTCTTTATAAATGATGCTATCAAATCAAATTATGACATTTTGGTCTATTTTATACAAAAAGAAAACACTGCAACACACATCTCAAGGTGAAGTATGTCAATTCAATCAACCAATCAAGAATACTTGATTAACTCTTCTGATGCCCTTAAAAATGGGAAACTTTTGGAGGCTCCCCTCAACCAGTTTAAGTATATAAGGAAAGGTGTTTTAGATGAGTGAGTCTGAAAGTGACACTGAAGGAAAAGTATGTATTTGACAAAGAAAGAAGCAAAAATAAGGGAACAAAGAGAGAACTGGGATATATTCTCAGGCAGAAAGACCATCATATGCTGATGTACAATGATAATTATGCGTTCCTCTATATGCTTAGGGCACGGGGGTTGCAGAAATGTCTGCAATGAGCCTGGAGATATAAGCAGGGACCGGATTCTAAACATTGGAAATCATATTAAAAAGAAAATTTCATTTTAAGAGCCATTAAAAAGTGTTAAGAAAGGGAACTGACATGATCACATTTGCATTTTAGCAAACTCATAATAGCTATAATGGAAGGTTTAAAAGAGAAATAGGAGGAAAAGGTCAAATAGCATATTCTTATAGTAATTCAAGAAAGCTATAAGTACATTCTGAAGTAAGGCAGTGAAGATAAGGATAAAGAGAAGCAGATGATATTGCAAATCAGTGTAGCATAATGATTGTGTGTAGATTCTAGTGTCAGACACACTGGGTTCAAACCCTCTACTTATGTAACCCAATAGACAAGGTTCAGTTGGCCTATTCCACATCCATGATGCCATCTTTGGCATATAGTGTGTACTCATTAAATTTTAGCAATCATCATAAAGCAGTTATTTTAAAATAGAGACATAAAAGTGTCTTTATTTGTGCTTCCTAACTGATCCAAGAAAAGCAAGTTTTTTTAAAAAAAAATCTTATTGAAAACCAGCACACGATTTTATTATATTTTCTACATACATGAATAAAGGCTCCTAAGTATCCTTCTAAATATCATGGTTTATTGAAATTTTGTATTTATGAACTAAAATATATATCATATAAGCAAATGCTTATGACTAGAGTTCAGTTTTCTCCTGAGAAGCCTGGGTGTCACTGTGCCACAAGGCTCCATCAGTTCATATGCACAGACTGAGACAAAACTCTCTGCAAGAGAGCCATGTGTTCAGTGTTCGATTGCCTATGGCTTTCCACTGCTACTAGTCATGCTTTTCACTACAATTCCTTCACTACCTTTCTCATAATCAACTTAGTTTGTTGTGGATGGTTTTCATCCACTGATGTGTATGAATTTTTTTAAATCAATAATATTAATTATTATTTTTAATCAATAATAATAAAAGGTTTTCCTTTTCCAATAATTTTACTTGGAAAGCCTGTGTACTTTGTGGTTTAGAAATGAATCTTTCAGAAGTCCATTAATTATGCAGTCTCAACTCACTGTCATTGCTAATTTGTTTTAATAAACTAAGATGGAAATGTCTGAGTAGTAATTTTCCTAGACAGAGGTTAAAAGTAAAAAAGCCTGAGAACTACTGATTGAGGATGGAATAGAGAGGACTTGGGAGGAAAGAATGTAGGGTTGTGAGGAAGCAGAATTCAAAGCTTTAACCTCTAAACATCACAACTGGATGTAAAGCTTTTTTAAGGGTACTATATAAGTTATCTATTGCTTCATAACAAATTACCACAAAATTTAGTGGCAACTTGGGTCCTCAAGGGTTGTTGGACTGAGGGCCTCAGTTTCTTGCTGGCTGTTGGCAGAAGCTGCCCTCAGATCCTTGCCAGTGGGCCTCTCCACTGGGCAACTGGGCAACCTGCATGAGCAAAGGAAGTACACGAAAAGAGAGTGTAGAGAAGTCCAAACTTCCCTTCTGAAGTTTTGATAACTGAGTCTGCTGAAATAAACCAACAGTAGGCAGATTAATAGGAAAAAAGCATGCATATTTAAGACATGCACATGTGCACCAGAGCCACACAAAATATGAGATTCAGAGAAGGGCCAGATGATTGAAGCTTAAATACCATTTTCATAGGGGAGTTGGAAGTGAGGGATGCAGGAAACTGTAGAGAAAGAGTAAATTATTTTCAGATAGAAGATGAATTTCCCTGAAGAACAGACAATAGCCTGGGACAAAGTTCCTCTGGGCTCTGGGTGTGGTGTCAGCTCCAGTAGGGCACCAATTTCCCTTGGTCAGTGAGAAGGAACTGGAGAAGGAGAAGGAATCTGGAGAAGGAATTCACAACAACTGAATATCTTCTGGAGGACTGGACCTTTAGGTAGACAGGAGAGCTTCAGAGAAAGTCCTTCTCTGCATTTGCTGCTCCCCAGATGCTCTCAGTTTGAAGTCCTAAGTGGAATATTTTGATGTATCTTTTTCTGAGCCCCAAGTAGAGACAGAGACAGCAAGCCAAAAACATGAAAGTCACTGTCTTTTATAACCTAATGTCAGAGGTGACATCCTATCACTTTGTAATACTGTATCATTAAAGGCAAGTCACTAGGTCCAGTTCACACTCAGGGGGAGGGATTCCCACAAGGGCGTAAGTAGCAGGAGCCAGTGACCAGTAATGATCGCAGGCAAGGGCCACAAGCACTGTCGTGCCATAGCCAGTTCACAGGACAGTACCGAGCACATTGTAGTGTTTAATATGAACTTGCAGAATTGAATAAATTGTCAGCAATCTCTATGTCACATGTAATCATATGGCATCAAACACCCTAGTAAATTCAGAATGGTCTGATCTTCCAGAATAACTTCCTAAATCATGGTGTGTGTCAACATAAAAAAATATGAAAATATAAACCAGATTGTATAATGACTAGCTGAGTGAACTCTCTCTCATTTGTGTTTTCCATCTTCATATATAAGATATAAACACCTGGGTTCTAGCCATTTAGATATTCTTTTCCCCAATAGAGGTTTGAAACCTTGTTTTCTAAACTTATATCTGCAAACAAGTACTATATCAAAGTGCACATATATATCCTTTATTTTATGAAATTTAATTTTTTTTTTTTTGGAGACAGAGTCTCACTCTCTTGCCTGGGCTAGAGTGCCTTGGTATCAGCCTAGCTCACAGCAACCTCAAACTCCTGGGCTCACGCTCTCCTCCTGCCTCAGCCTCCCGGGTAGTTGGGACTACAGGCACATGCCACCATGTTTGGCTAATTTTTTTCTATTTCTAGTTGTTTGGCTAATTTCTTTCTATTTATAGTAGAGACTAGGTCTCGCTCTTGCTCAGGCTGGTCTCAAACTCCTGAGCTCAAGCGATCCTTCTGCCTCGGCCTCCCAAAGTGCTAGGATTACAAGCGTAAGCCACTGCGCCTGGCTTAAATTTAATTTTTAATTGACAGATAATTATGATATTATATATTTATGGGGTAAAATGGACACCTATTAGAGAGGCTTCTATCAAAAAGATCAAAGGTAATAAGTATTGGATGAGTGTGGAGAAAAGGGAACCCTTGTGCCTTTAGTGGGAATGTAAATTAATACAGCCATTATGGAAGACAGTATATCCTTTTGCTTTAAAGTATAACTTACCGCTACCCGCTCAGTTTTTGTCATTTTAACCATATTCTTTTCAGTCCTTTGGGTTTATTTTTCTTCATCATATTTAAAGACTGTTTGGGGGAATTAGGTAACACACATATGGTTGTATGTTTTTGCTTTGGCTTAGTTGTCAAGCCACATTTTAAAATATAGTTCTCGGCTCTCTTTAGTATAGGGGATTAAGGGGATATATATATATATATATATATACACACAAACATAGACTGATTTTAGAATTGGAATTTGCTTTGCTTTTCTGCATTTGCAAGACCATCTTAGTTCTCTCCCTCGAACTCATGTGAATCCTTCACGATGACTAACACTTCCTATTCCTTAGCAGCTTCAACAAAGCACAGGGCAGAATCCAAGACAGAAATGAATACTTAGCACAGAAATGGGACCTGATAAATATGCTTTCATTTTACTTTGCCTACATTTACGAACGGATATACAGACCTCAAACATAAACATATATTAGAACATATATATCCTCTTCTAAAATTTGAAAAGAATAAAATGACTTTACTCTTTTTCCTAAAAATAAGTTCTATGTTTGCTGTCCTAGAATCTGCTGAAAAGCATCTTTTTCTCTTGAAAGTTTTATTTGAGAAAGAAAGAAGAAACATTTTATTACCCTGAAGACCTAGGGTAAAAGAAGCAGTATCACTAAACACAAATGGATTAACTGAGCACTATACAAACCCCAAAGAGCATATTACAAGCTGAAGAGGGTACAATACCAATTATACCATTATCTCACCCTACTCTCTGGGTGAATAGTCTGAAAGCCTAGAATTACAGTTGATGTTAAATTTCTTGGCTTCATTTGCAAATTGGAGTCATTTTCTTTTTTTGTGTGAATGCCATAAACACATGTTTTATTGTTTAAAAGTAGCAGTCTTTATAGTTTGTTATGATATTTTTCTCCTTTTTTGTCCCTCATGTCAAAGGCCCTTTAAGAAAAAAAAAATTGCATTGTTGCAAATCGGTATAACATTGTGTTTCTGAGTGATTTGCAATGGTCTTAAGTACCATTTGTGCTGAGTCTTTTTGGCACATCATTTGTTAGGAGACCAGTTCTGGAGAAGGCCCTTCAACTGGCCAGATGTGCCATTTTGGAACAGATTGAGGGCCTGCCAAAACACCATTTGTTGCCAATACCGGATATTGTAGGGGTGCTCATCACCCTGTTACCATATTTTTGCACTTCTTAACATTGCATAAATAGGCAGCTGTTCTGTATTTAGAATATAAATGAGTCACCAGCTTGCTCTCCCTGGAGGTTTTACCTGCAAGAGGGAACCACAGTGTTAACTCCTTCTCATCACTTGCATGAATGTCACACTTAACTGCACACTTCCTTCAGCTCACTCAGAAGCAAATCCTTATGCATATAAATCACACCTTTCTTGCCGGTTAGACAAGGGGACCAAAAATGTGCAGTTCACAGTGCTAAAATGGAACACATTTCCTTAGCAGTGAAAGCACTAAATTAATCAGCTTATAAACTGAGAGTGAACAATTTGTGCTGAATTCTTTCCTACCACTCTTCAATAAGAGTCAAGGTTCTCTAATCTCCTAAAGGGCCATGACTTCATTAAGATGGAAAACTGTGTTAAAGGATGTGTTGCAAGAGACAAGACAAAAAAAAAAAAGCCCTAAAATTCACTCAGTTGCCTCCCTGGAGCTATTTGGAAGACAGGGATTTTTATTTATTTGGAGAATGACTATTAACCTAGAGACTTGGCACAACAAAGAAGCAGAGTGCTGAAGTGGGTCTCATTACAGGACAGGAAAGGCAGTTGGTTTGACCTAATCCCCATTTGCAGCACGTGATTTACATAACAGGCTAGCACAAGCTGCCTAATGTTGATTTCAAACAGCTTGATGTGCGTGTGCGTGCATGCGTGCATGTGTGTGTGTGTAGGTTTGTTTTATCCCTGAGTACTTTGGAACTAAACTTGTCTGTGTTGGAATGTCAAAGAGTAAGAAAAGTGAAGGTAACTAGGAAAAGCAGAGGCGGCTGTGGCATATGGTACATTTGCTGGTCTCAACTACTTTTGTGAATGTTGCCATAGTCCTTATTTACCAAACAAAACCCAGCATTCTGTAATCTGATAGGACCATGCCACTTCTCCAGGTTTTTGATTTTGCCAGCAGCAGAGAAGCACAGGCAGATAGATAGGTGACATTTGGAGAGCCAGGCATGCCAGATTTTTGGTAGTTACTACGGAGGTCCAACCTGCTGTTCTCCTTAATGAAAGGAGGGGAAATTCATACTGGCAAAACTGCTACTAGAGATATCTCTGCCCTGAATGTCACGCTGCCCAGATGTCGCTCGGCAGGTGGAGATGCAGAGGGAATGAAAATGTAGCCCTGTGTATGTGGGTGCTAGTGCGTTGCAAGGGTGAACAATGACTCTGTCTTCTGAAGTGTAATGAAAACAGTGTGGATCGTGTCCATGTTCATGTCATGAGAAAGGACTTTGTCAAAGAGTTCTCACCCCACTTCCCCTCACAGACTGACAGCATGCATGTTCACAAACCAAGTGCATGTGTGCATATGATTTTCTTTGTAGAAAATATAATCATACTACATAAAGAGTTCTGTACTTTGCTTTATTTTTATTAAATCCCAGAACTATATGATGACTATTTCTCTTCTTATTTTCCTTAGCCTTATCTCATTTTTTAAATCTGATTTTTGAACAAAGGTACATGATCTAAATTTAGTCAGCCATTCCCATTCCCCTGTTGATGAGCATTTAGGTTGGTCCTGGACTATTTTAAGATGCATAAGGCTATGTTCTCAATAAATATCTAGGCAATTTTTACTAGAACAAAGTAAGAAGGACTTGAAGTTAACTTCAGTAACAAAAAGCTAGTTACCATCATTGAATTTTCTTTTGCTGTAATTATTTTTCCTCAGTGTTACGAGATGACTTCCGGCAAAACCCCACAGATGTTGTAGTGGCAGCTGGAGAGCCTGCAATCCTGGAGTGCCAACCTCCCCGGGGACACCCAGAACCTACTATCTACTGGAAAAAAGACAAAGTTCGAATTGATGACAAGGAAGAAAGAATAAGTGTGAGTTAAATTAAAATGATAGCCTAGAGAAATTGAAGATTTAAGTCTTAAAACATATGTATTTTGTTCTTTGATTTATTGTTAATAAAATTGTATCTAAATGCTATTACAATGTACACTGTATTGAAAACACTTAAAAACAAAAACTTTGTGATGAGGCTACAAACAGACAAAAATTGTATACATCAAGTATGTGTGATATATTAATAATTGTACCAATCTGAATATGGATATGCTATCTTTACAATACAATATTAATATCTTAGGTCTTTTTAAAGATCTCCAAAATCTTCTATTGATCATGAAGTACATCAGTGTTAAAGTGTAAATGATATCCATAAGCCATATTAACTACATCTAATTTTGTACTATTTTCAAAATTATCAGAGAAAATAATTTAAAGTGATGAACATCTTAAACATCTTTCCAGTTTTCTAATTAGATAATATTTATAACAGAAAATTTTATACATGAATTAATTTAATAGCAAATTTAATAGATATGAAATAAAATCAAAATAGAAATGACTGATTCTGCATGTTAATCATGTAGAAAAATACTCTGTTTTCAAAGGAAATTGGTGATCATGTTCATTAGGTTGATTAAGATTTGAAAAGAAACATCCAGAAACAGGTGAATGACATCATTTTATTTTTTCAGAGGATCCACAGATTGGTATGTGAAATTTCTTAGGGAGAAGCAGTCCACTGAAATACTGTATATAATACCTCCACTTTCTGATGTTTAGTAGTATAATTTTTATATGCAGTTTATTGAAGAAAATGTCCCATTTGAATAAATGTGTCATTTCAATCAAAAGTTTATATGATCTTGGTATCTATTGTCTTAAAAATATTTATATTATAAATGAAGAATTTTCTTGTGTGCATAGTGTGATTACAACATAAAGCAGAACTAGATAGGGGATGTAAGATATGACAACATACATTTATATGTTTCTGGTGTAGGGGCAAAGAGAATTTTTCCCTTTATCCTCTGAAAAGGTCAAGTCTTTAAGTCTGCTGAAATAAACTCACAATAGATTAATGGAAGAAAAAGTATACACATTTATTAATGTGCAAGTGCATAGAAGTCACACAATGTATAAAACTCAAAGAAAGGCCAGATGGTTGAAGCTTAATTACTCTCTTCATAGGGGAGAGTGAAATGGGGGATGTTGGCAATTTTAGAAGAGTGAATGATTTTCAGGGGAGATGAATGGGCCCAAGAGCAGACAATAGCCAGGAACAAAGTTCCTCTGGGCTCTGGCAGAGGTGGTGACAAGTTATGGGAAGGTGAGGGGCAGAACAGCATTGTGAACAAAG
Source organism: Cheirogaleus medius (assembly GCA_008086735.1). Lineage (NCBI taxonomy): Eukaryota > Metazoa > Chordata > Mammalia > Primates > Cheirogaleidae > Cheirogaleus > Cheirogaleus medius. The sequence goes on along the minus strand of VBSM01000272.1, from coordinate 86,079,060 downwards.
GTGGTCTTATTATGCAGATAAAGTCTCTAAGATAACAGCTCTTAGAAGATTAGATGAAAAGGCTGTCCAGCAGTCATGGTAGTGACCTTTAATTTCTTCTTTTGTGATTAATCTTTCCTGAGATTTCAGACAGGGGATTTAAGGCAATTGTTTTTCATTTGGAAGGATTTCCCTCAGTCAGATAAGGAAGCTTCAGAGAAAGTCCCTCTCTGTGCTTCGGGAGAGAGAAACAAAGGAATGTCAGAGAGACATTGATTTTGAAGCAGCTTCTAAGGCCTTCTAATTTTCATTAATTCAAAGTGTTCAGAACGGCAAAGCACCGTAGTTTTGGATATCGTTTCTCTGAGCCCCAACACCCCCTTGACTGTTAACATAGTTATGTCTACATTGACAAAGAGAGTTTGGTTCCCAGTGGTCTGTGCTTGAGCACCAAATTTATGAAAATGTGCTTCTGGTGATGGAGTAAAATCTATGTTCAAGGGTTTCTAGTTCATCTTTATAGCATTTAGTTTTTGCTTTGCAACAAGCCACCCCTAAATATAATGACTCATAATAAACATTTTATTTAGATGCTGATTCTGTGGGAAAGTTGATAGTTGTGCTCTGAGTCAGTTTGGCTGATCTTTGCTAGACCTTTTCATCCTTCCGTAGCCTGTTTAAATGTGTACAGGCAGCTAAAAAATCTAGGATGAACATATCCACATGTCTGTCAATTGGCTGGTGCTCTGCTGAGCATCTTAGTTTTCCTCCTCATGGCCTTTTTTTTTCTAGCAGGCTAGCTCAGGCTGATTCCCATGATGGCCTCAGGGTTCCAACTGGAGAAAGAAAAGACAAGACTTGAAACACAAGAACATTTCTTCTAGGAAAATAGTTTCTTTAGTTTCATTCGTTAAGTAATATTGCCACCCTCAGCTTTGAAAAGAGGAGAAATGGCCTCCATGGCCATTTTTATAACCTGTCATTGCAGCCTGTTGGATATAATTGAGAACAGGTTGATGTTCTTCTCCTTCAATGTAAAAAAAAAAGTTGAAAGTCCCTTTCTATGACATGACAAGAGTTAAAGTTTGAAACATCTCTGATGGGAACCAACCTACATGATTTGTGTTTGCCTATGAAATTAAAATATAATGGAGGAAACCAGCATGTTCTTATCTGGTATCTCTTTAGGAGCACTCAATAATTATAAAGTTAAGATTATTTGAATGTAAATGAATAAAATTTAAAAACCTGGAAAAGAAGCTATGAGTGATGGCACTTACTAAAAACCTAACTCTGCTTTAATAATTTGCTCTTTGGCAAATAGATAGTTTAATATTATTGCATTTGTTTATTCAGTTAATAAATAAATCTCATGTAAGAAATCTTTAAGGAGAACCAATTAGATGCCAATAATTTGTACCAACTCATACTTATCATTTTATAATTTTTTTGTCTAACCTGCCCTCCTCAGCAAAAATTGTCTTTTAATCATAATTAAGATGAGACAAAGATGATTAATACTAACCACTGAAATATAAGCTCCACAGGAAGGCAAAGAGTTTTGCTATTTAGTTTACTACTGCATCCCAGGTACCCAGAACACTGCCCAGCCCTAATAGATAATCAAAAGTTACTTCTTGAATCCTTTGGAGTCAGGTATATTTTATTATATTATTCAAACCAGATTTCTATTTTTTCTTCCTGATGACAAATGACAATAGCAATTCATTCAATAGAATCTCAGTGTGAGGACTAACCACTGGGATTTAATGAAGGGAAATCACAAGACTCAAAATAGGACCAGGCAAAAGAGAAGAAGGCTGCCTTAAAGTAGTATTCTGTAAGAAGGAAATGTGGAGATGTATAGTGAGGGTGAATTCAAGAAAAAAAAAGCACACAGGTAGATGCCAAAATAATGGGAGGGATTTGTGTGATAGATACTCAGCTATTTTCTTTTGGAAAAAAAATGTGCTTAATAATTCAGAATTATTTATTAATGACTTTTCCTTTCTTGTTTTTTTTTTTTCTTTCCTTTTTATTTTTATTTCATTTTAACAGATCCGTGGTGGAAAACTGATGATCTCCAATACTAGAAAAAGTGATGCAGGGATGTATACCTGTGTTGGCACTAACATGGTGGGAGAAAGAGACAGTGATCCAGCAGAGCTGACTGTCTTTGGTAAAACTCTCTTTTAAATTACACATTGTTATTTATGACCACTTTTCCTTTGCTTTTAAATATTGTTATTAACACTAAAAGCCAGGCCATACATGGACAGTTACTCATGACTTGTGATAAACAGTGATAGATTAGAATTGTCTTGTTTTCTGTCTTTCTGATAAAATCTTTGATGTGAAGAAAAACATTTCTGAAACATTAATTTACCTACTTTATTCATATATTTTATAGTATTTGCCTTTCATCAAAATGTAAAAACAGTTCTTTCTCAAAGTCCATGTGAAATATTACATCTGTCTAAAGTTAGTCACTCATTCCACTATGATGCATTTATCAGGGATCTGTTATGTGCAAAACAGGATAAGGTTTTATAGAACTAGAGAGTGTAGTGCAAAAAATTTGTTTTCCAATTTTAAAATTTCAAAGTGAGGTATTTATAGTTTTAGCACATGATAGAAAGACTATCTATCTATACACATATATAAAATTAAAGAGTAAAAAAAGACCCATAAATAAACTATTTTGTTATAATATTCATCTTACTTCAACTTTAAGAACTAAAGGACTCTTTAGCTGGAGCAATTCAATTACCAGGTAAAAAACTATATCACAGAAATTGTGTAGAATGCATTAAGAAGGAGAAAACTGGGGAAAGCAAAGATGGCTAAATAAATAAAAGTGAGGAAATTACAGGGCAACTGGAGAAGATTGAAAGAGAAATAAAATGACACAAAATTGGAGAAAATGAATCTTAAAGATGCTGAAGATGTAATATTCCTTTAGAATACCTTGAAGTCCCATTTAAGTTTCTGTATAGACACACACACATATATACATGTGCATGTTTGTATATGTATGTACCTATATACATACATCTTAAAAGATTTCACTATTGAAGATTTTATGTGTTTTTTTAAGGTACATGAGATCACTGTGATTTTAAATTATTTTTCTGTGCCAGTAAAAATAATTTCTACTTGTATGCACAATAAGATCCCTATTTCTGGTCATTACTCTAGGACACACCCAAGTGTAGCACCAAAGTCCTGCATAGGTCCCTAAAGAAAATTCTTTTACAGTTTGGGAGCTGCCATCCCATTGTGTAAGGAGAATGCCAGGATGGAAAGAGTCGTATTATGATTTCCATTACATTTTGAGAGTAAGGTTGTGCTTTATGAATATGTACCAGAGTGCAGGCCACTCTTTTCAATCACTCTGAGTACCGAGTAATCTCTGGTAATGCTCCCTGTGGATTATAAGCACTTGAAGTCCCAAATGACAAAGCCAGGAGAAATCCCATAATTCATTAAAGGAATTGAATAGTAAAAATAAAAGTGTTCAAAGTATACATGTAAATTTCTATCCTGCAGAGCTCAGACAAGTGTCAGTTTGCCCCTAAATTTCATGCAGTCATCTATAAGAGTCTCAACATGTGCTCTACTCTGTAATGAATAAAATACAGTTTTGCCTGGTAAGATATGAAATTAGTGGTCACTAAACATTAGCATTGAAAGCCCACAAGTACAGCTCTTCTATTTAAAGAAGCACTCATTGCTATTTTTCTGTAACTACCAAAAGCTTTGGAATAGAAAAATGTAGCATTACTGCAGTACAGACTGCCTTCAGAAGGAAATTGAAAGGGTTTAAAGTCATTATCCAAGCAATTAGACTTACCAATAATGAGGCCGTGTTATGAAATATTTACCCTACTTTCTCTAAAGACATGATGAGAACTACTGGTGATCCCTAAACATGTCAAGAGTTATGGGAGAATGTCTAAATTATTTTGAAAATACCAATCAACCAAAGAGATTGAAATTGTCTAGAGGCAGTTCCTCTGGAAGAATTGATTTAGGAAGCTGAGAAAGGTTTATCTGATGGTGTAAACTAGTCAGAACTGACCCGAGGGCTTATAAATACAATATTAAGTTGAGGGAAAAACTAAAATTCCATTATTGATAAAAAAACAACATCCAAACCCAGAAGAAAAACAGAAGTGATGGCCCAAAACAAGGATGTGACAAGTATTGCCTAAGAGATCTTTCGTATACCTTGATTTTCCATTCTTAGAGAACATAAAATAAAGTGTGACATTTATAGTGAGGCCTTCTTTATCTTATTTTTTGTGCTGTTACATCCAGTACATGTTTTCCAATAAACTTCTTTATATTTCATCATTGTTAGATATTATCATTTCTGAGCTAATGTTTTTAAAAGTAGAACTGATTACATTTCTACCTCTCTCCATTTTATTTCCATGGAATAGCAATTCCACTTTAATAAATCTGGCTACGATAGCCATTTTGTAGCTACAGAAGGTTTTTAACGTATCTTGCAACTCAATCTTTACTTAAGATATGTTATACAGAAAAGGTAATTGATGGTATTTAATTGTTCTAAAAACATAATTTACTTATAAATGGCAAGAAAAATAATGAAAGGAATAAAGGTTCTTTTCCAATACAATAAGTATCTACTTTCTGAGATATATTGCTGGGGAAAAAATGTTGTCAATTTTTCCAATATTTTGATTCTTTGGTAAATGGACTTGAACTTTGAAGTTTCATAGTTTGAAAATTCAACTTGTGTTTTTAAAATGTGCCCTTCTGACAAAGACGTGATCAGTAGAAACTAATTTTCAAAAAGTTACTTTGTCACACCCTATGTGTTATATATTCTCTTTGATGTTCTGCAATATTTTATGGCCGTGAAATAACATCCTATTTAAGTGGGCAGTATCAAATATAAAAATTAGACGTAGGTATCATAGTTTAAAATGGCACTAAAATCTATGGCACAATCTAAATGTTTTCATGAAGAACACACCCTAGGAGTTTACAGATGTTAAGTACTAAAGATCCTAAAGGCAGAGAAACTAAATTGAAGTACACAATTAAATTTCTAATGAGTACATTTCAGATGTCTGCTATTAAAAATTTAACTGTTTTTTTAACAACCAAAAAAGATACATGGATTTTCTCAAATGATTTTTAAATTTTTATTAAAGTAACACATGAAAACAGAGTTTATGTGAAACATTAGTAATGTTTAAGTATTACACAATTTAAGATGAAATACAGAAATATCTTGCCCCACACCTCCCCCAACATACACACACACGCAACACACACACACTCTCTCACACTCATTTGTCATGCCTGTGCACAAATTTCTCACCTTTAACTTTCCTGCAAGTCTGTTTTGTCTTTTTCTTTTGGGACTTATTTCCATATTTCTGAATAGGTACTTATTCTGCTAATTATTGATATATCAATTTTATATATTATTTGACTTCTTATTTTGGAAGATAATGCTTTGGTCCACTTATATCCCCTTCAACATCTTCTTATCTCACTTCCTCTTCTTTTTCTCTTTCCAGTATACTAACTTTAGAAACATCAGTTATATTGATATTAAGAATTTGAATTATTATAGCCATGTAAATATTGTGAACTATGAGCTGAGTGTTATACTATTATGACTGCATTTCTTTTCTGGGACTATTTTTGAATCCATTTTGAATCCATTTTTCCCAATTTACTTATATCTTTTTTAACCTGTCACAAATTCTTGAAATCTATAACAGAAGTTTTTAAATATTCTAAAATTTATTTTATGTTTTTAATTAATTAATTAAATTTAATTTTTTTAGAGATGGGGTCTTGATCTGTCACCCAAGCTGAAGTAGAGTGGCCCAAACATTGCTCTCTACAGCCTCAAACTCCTGGGCTCAAGAAATCCATCACTTTAGCCTCTTGAGTATATATAAAATCTATTTTTCATACTTTAGCTATTAAGATTCCCCTCACTACAGCCTTCCTGGAAACTTCAGACCTCCTGTCCAATCTGGCTGGGTAGATGTTATTTAGGTCTGTCCCGTAAACTGTTTATGTCTTTTTTTACTCCGATGCTGGCTTTGTTTTCTACATCTTATATTTGTTTTTTTTCTTGGTTAACCACTCTATTCAGAAGTGATTCTCAACTGCTTTCTGCTTGACTAGAGCCTGGAGCAGATTCTGAACTAAAATGCCTTTATTCTATCTAGAGCTTAAATAGAAATCAGTTTAGAAATATGTTTTAGTTATGGATTCAAGTTTAAAAAAAATATTGCTCAGAATATTCAATATCATGTAGCTTCCAATGCTGCTATTGAAAATCTTCTATGATTGTGATTCCTATGTCTTTGTATGTGATCAGTTTTCTTTTCTTTCCCTCTCTTCTCGAATGTTCAGTACTATCTCTTTAGCCCAGTGTTCTGAAATGTTTCAATACTATGTGTTGGTTTCACACTTTTTTCTTTCCCTGAGTTGATGAGCAATCTCAACCTGAAAACTCTCTATCAAAACAGTACAATGGCATTTTCTCTCTATTTTCTCTATTACTTTTCTCTGTCAAACATTATTCATTAGTTAGATACTCAACCTTCTCGGTCTTTCTTTTCTCTAATTCTTCCTTATTTATACTATCCTGTTCTTGTTTCATGAGTGTTATAATTTCCCTTGTGTGACAGCATTTTAACAACAGTTTGTTTTTGTTTTTTAATTTCAAAATATTACGAAGGTACAAATGTTTTTGTTTACATTTCCTGATTTTGTTATGCAAGAGTCAGGGGTATAAGTATGCCCATCACCCAGATAGTGTTCATTGTACCTGTTAGGTAGGTTTTTACTCAACTCCATCCTAACCCCCTCCCCCTATTTGATTTCCACTGAGTTTTACTTCCCTCTGTGCACATGTGTGCTCATTGGTTAGTTTCAGTTTAATAGCAAGTACATGTGCTGTTTATTTTTCAATTAATTAGATCCTTCACTTAGAATAATGGTCTCCACTTCCACTCAAATTGTTGAAAAAGACCTTAATTTATCCTTATTCATGGCACAGTAGTATTCCATGGTATACATATGCCACATTTTGTTAATCCACTCATGAACTGATGGGCACTTGGGTTGATTCCACATCTTTGCAATTGTGAGTTGTGCTATAATAAACATTTGACTGTGGGTGTGTTTCTGATAAAATGACTTCTTTTCCTTTGGGTAAATATCCAGCAGTGGGATTGCTGAAACAAATGGTAGGTCTACTTTTAGTTTTTTGAGGAATTTCCATACTGTTTTCAATAGAGGTTATTTTCATTTGCAGTCCTACAAACAGTGTATAAGTGTTCCTTTCTCTCTGCGTCCACGTCAACACCTATTGTTTTTGGACTTTTTGATAAAAGCCATTCTAACTGGGGAAAGGTGCTCTCTCATTGTGATTTGCATTTCTGTGATAATTAGTGACATTGAGCATTTTTAATGTTTGTTGACCATTTATCTATCTTCTTTTGAAAAGTTTTTGTTCATGTTATTTGCCTAGTTTTTAATGGGGTAGTTTGTTTTTTTCTTGCTGATTTCTTTGAGTTCTTTGTAGATTCTGCTTATTAGCCTTTTATCAGATGCATAGCTTGTGAATATTTTTTCTCATTCTGTAGATTGTCTATTTGATCTGTTGATTGTTTCCTTGGCTGTGCAGAACCTTTATAACTTAATCAAGTCCTATTTATTTATTTTTGTTGTTGCCGTGATTGTCACTGGGGTCTTTTTCATAAATTATTTGCCTACGCCGAAGGGTTTTCCCAATAATTTCTTCTAGAATTCTTATGGTTTCATGCCTTACATTTAAGCCTTTTGTCCATCTTAAATTAATTTTTGTGAGTGGTGAGAGATATGGATCCTGTTTCAATCCTCTGCAATTTAGTGGGGATTTCATTGAATTTGTAGATCACTTACATGGTATGGACATTTTAGCAATGCTGATTTTGCCGATCCATGAGCATGATATGTTTTTCCATTTGTTTGTGTCATCTGTGATTTCTTTCCTCAGCATTTTGTAGTTCTGTTTGTAGATATCTTTCACCTCCTTGGTTAAGTATATTCCCAGGTATTTTTTTTTTTTTTTGTAGCTATTGTGAATGGTACTGACTCTTTGATTTGACTCTTAGCTTGACTATTTGTGTATAAGAATGCTACTGATTTGTGCACATTGCTTTTGTAACCTGAGATTTTGATGAATTTATTTATCAATTCCAGGAGTTTCTTGGTGGAGTCTTCTGGATTTTCTAGATATAAGATCATGTCATCAGCAAAAAGTGATAGTTTGACCTCCTCTTTCCCTTTCCTTTCTCTTCTTTTGGTTATACTTAATTTCTTTCTCTGGCCTGATTGCTCTGGCTAGGACTTCCAGCACTATGCTAAATAGAAGTGGTGACTGTAGGCATCCTTGTCTTGTTCAAGATCTTAGTGGGAATGCTTTCAAGTTTTCCTCATTACGTATGAATTGGCTGTGGGGTTATCATATGGGTTTTATAATCTTGAAATATATTCCTTCTATGCCTAGTTTGTTGAGGGTTTTTCTTTCTTAATCATGAAATGGTGCTGAATTTCGTCAAATGCTTTTTCTGCATCTCATGAGATGATCATATGATCTTTATTTTTGTTTCTGTTTACATGATGAATCACATTTATTGATTTATATATGTTGAACCACCCTTGCATCCCTGAAATAAAGCCCACTTTGTCATGGTGGATTATTATTTTTTTTTATGTTATATTGAATTTGGCTTGCTAATATTTTATTGAGGAGTTTTGCATTCATATTCATGAGGGATACTGGTCTGTAGTTTTCTTTTTTGTTGTTGTGTTATTTCCTGGCTTTGTTGTCAAGTAATAGTGGCTTTGTAGAATGAGTTGGGGAGGATTCCCTCCTTCTCTATTGTGAAATAATTTCTGAAATAATCTCTGTTGTGAAATAATTTCTGCATTATAGGTACCAGCTCTTCTTTGTAGGTTTGGTAGAATTTAGCTGTGAATCCATCTGTTCTGGGGCTTTTTTTATTGGAAACATTTTTATTACTACTTCAATCTCATTGCTCATTATTGTTCTGTCCAAGGAGTTCTATTTCTTCCTGATTGAGTCTGAGGAGGTTGTGTGTTTCCAGGAATTTCCCCTTTTCCTGTACTTTTTTGAGTTTATCTGTGTAGAGATTTTCATAGTATTCACAGATGATATTTTGTATTTCTGTGGTATCAGTTGTAATATCTCCTTTTTTCTGATGGAGCTTATTTGGGTCATTTCTCTTCTATTCATGGTTAATCCAGCAAGAGGTCTATCAATTTTGCTTATCTTTTCAAAGAACCAACTTTTTGTGTCATTGATCCTTTGTATTGTTATTTTGTTTTTCATTTCATTTATGTCTGCTCTGACCTTAGTTATTTCTTATCTTCTGCTTGCTTTGGGTTTGATTTGCTCATCCTTGTCTAGTTCCTTGAGACATGTCATTAGATTTTTAATTTGTGATCTTTCTGTCCTTTTGATGTAGGCATTTTACCCTTAGGACTGCTTTTGCTGAATCCCATAGATTTTACTAGATTGTGCCCCCTTTGTTGTTAAGTTCAAGGAATCTTTTGATTTCCATCTTAATTTCATTATTGACCCAAAAATTGTTTAGCAGGATGTTGTTTAATTTTTATGACTTTGTGTAGAATTGAGTCTTTCTCTTAGAATTGATTCTAGTTTTATTCCACTGTGGTCTGAGAAGATACAGGGTATGTTTCTACAACAGGTTATTTTTAAGTAAAATGTAATTTTAATGTGTCCCTGCCTTTATTGTATCTTAGTTTCTTTTTCCCCACTCCTCACTGCATTGTTCTCTGTTGTATACACTGGAAGCTTTCTTCAAATGGCATGTGAACTATTGTAGATTAGTCATATTTAGTTGTTTACCAAAAAGACTTTTGGAAACTCTGTGACAACTGATGATTTCCACTGTAGCATGTTCAGATCAGGAACTAGATATTTTATTGTGGATGAAGACAGAGATTGGAGCTGGTGATGCTGATGTTCACTCATTGGATGAGAGATAATAATTGATGATCTGAGACTACTTGAGACATCTTAAGATAAAGCTTAAGATTAAGCTGTCTTTAAGATTTCTTAAAGATTAAGAAATATCAATATTTTATTGATAACCTGTGGCATTCATTTAAGAATTTAAAACATAAGGTATTATTGAAGTCAAGATTGTTAGCAATATAGTTATTTCTTGAGTATATTTATTGAGCATCTGCTATTCCAGAGCTGTTCCAAGCTCTGTGTAAGTGCTTAAATATAGTGGTGGGATTAATAGACAGGGCCTCTGCTCTCAGTGGGATTATAATATCATGTTATCACCAATAACATGGAACTTTGTCTCTGAAATGTGATGGGAAAGGCATTTTTTCCTCTGTGAACATTTATGTGTCTTTGCTTAATAGAATGATTTCTCACAGGCAAGAAAATTCTAGGAAAAAAATGCAGTAAGGATGTATTTAATCACATTCAAATGGCCAGATCATTATCATCTGGTCTTTTTTTGGAAGGACATGGTAATTCAAATTCAGTGGTTATCAAACCCATCCTCACCTCATACATGGTCAGTGAAATAAAAGGAGACTTACTGGAGCTAGACATCTGACTTCCTAATTTAATAGACACTATAGGGTGGCAGGTCCTTCTGGGGCAGCTAAAGTCAAGGTAAGGTTTACAAGCAATGGTTAGCTCTAATGTCCTTTTATTGCATAGCTGTGGTCGTACAGGACTTAAAAGACTCTACCTATGTAATTATTGCCACAACACTACGTTTATAATGTCAAGCAAAGTTTATTTTAAAATTGCTAAAGTCATTCTAGAAATAGCTGTTATTGCACAGCCATTGACAATTTTACAGCGATTTTCAATGACTGAATACAGTTGAAAAGAGAAATTTCTTTATATGGCACCTAATTTCCTTCATTACTGCATGTAAATAAGAAATTTAAGAGAGATTATGCAGCCACATTTCATATTATGATATTTTTTGTTAAATTGAATATTTTGCTTTCTGAATATTTTTGACATAACTACAATGAGACTTGGCATTTGATTTTATTATAGCTGCATATAAAGTTGGATTTTTCAAAATGCCAATTTGGAACAAAATTGACAAGACTACTTGAGAGCTATACTTTACAGAGTAACATACTGGCAAACAACACTACTGTCTCAAGAGAGATTAACCTTGCAAGCAAGTTATGCAGGTGATTTAAATCCAGTTAATCTCATATAAAAAATGTTAATTGCATTGGCAAAGACTGTTGCCTCTGATCACTCCACGGTTATATAATTAGAAATCAGCCCAGTCAGAGAGACTCTAATCTAATTGATAAGCAGTCAGCAAACAGCCCTCGAGATTTCTCCCTTTGCTTTTCAATATGTGGTCAGGCATAAGGTTATAACATGGAAAAATTGGTGACCTTATTTTGACATGCGTTAAAATTAAGTTTGCTTGTTATTCAATAGTTCAAGATTTTCATACATATTTATTTTTACTGTGCAGAGCTTCATGGGTACAAAGTCTGTGGGCATTAATAGGTATTGAGCATTATCACTTATCAATTTACTGGATGGTTCTATTATCAACGTATGTTCTAATTCTTCTAAATTTCCATTTCTTTGCCGATGATTTTAGGACAAGAGGAGAGACCCAAGCCACTTCCTTGTAATTTGTGTCTGAAAGGGACTTAGCTTTGTATTTGGCTTATGAACACAGTAGCACCTACTAATGGAAAGCATCTAGAAATACATTTTTCACCAGAGACTTTGCTGAATTTCTTTATCAGTTCTAGGAGTCTCTTAATGGAAACTTTGGGATTTTCTAGATATAAGATAATATCATCAGCAAAAATTTGACCTCCTCTTTCCCCATTTGGATACACTTAATTTCCTTCTCTTGCCTGATTGCTCTGGCTAGGACTTCTGCCACTCTGTTGAATAGAAGTGGCATTCTTCTCTTGTTCCAATTCTGACTGGGAATGCTTTCAACTTTTCCCCATTCAGTATGATGTTGGCTGTGCATTTGCCATATATGGCTTTCATAATTTTGAGGTATGTTACAGCTATGCCTATTTTTTAAGAGGTTTCATCATAAAAGGGTGCTGAATTTTGTCAAATGCTTTTTCTGTATCTATTGAGATGATCATACAATCTTTGTTTTTGCTCCTTTTTATGTGGTAAATCATATTTATGGATTTACATGTGTTGCATCATCCTTCCATCCCTGGATAAAGCCCACTCGCTCATGGTGGATTTTTTTTTTTTGATGTGCTACTGAATTTGGTTTGCTAGGATTTTATTGAGGACTTTTGCCTCTATAATCATGAGGGATTTTGGTCTATAGTTTTCTCTTTTTGTTGTGTCCTTTCCTGGCTTTGGTAACAAGGTGATGACTTTGTAGAATGAGTTGGGAAGCATTCCTTCCTTCTCAGTGTTATGAAATAATTTTTGCAATATGGATACCAATTCTTCTTTGTAGGTCTGATAAAATTCAGGTGTGAAAACATCTAGTCCTGGACTTTTTTTGGTTGGAAGAATTTTTATTGCTGCTTTAATATCATTGCTCATTATTGGTCTGTTCAGGAGTTTTATTTCTTTCTGACTGAGTCTTGGGAAGTTGTGTGTTTCCAGGAATTTATCCAAATCCTCAACTTTTTTGAGTTTGTGTGCATAGAGATTTTTATAGTATTCATAGATGATATTTTGTATTTCTGTGGTATCAGTTGTAATATCTCCTTTTACATTTCTGATTCAGCTTATTTGGGTCCTTTCTTCTCTATTCTTGATTAATCTAGTGAGACGTCTATCAGTTTTATTTATCTTTTCAAAGAACTAATGCTTTGTTCATTACTCTCCTGTATTATTTTTTGTTTCTTATTTCATTTACTTCTGTTCTAACTTTAGTTATTTTTTTTTCTGCTGGGGTTGGGATTAGCTTGTTATAGTTCCTTGAGATGTTTTATTGGATTGTTAATTTGTGATCTTTCTGTGTTGTTGATGTAGGCATTTAAGGCTATGAATTTTCCCCTTAGGACTGCTTTTGCTGAATCCCACAGACTTTGATAACTTGTGTCCCTTTTGTCATTTAATTTGAAGAATCTTTAAATTTCAACCTTAATATCCTCTTTGACCCAATAATCATTCAGCAGTAGATTGTTTAGTTTCCATGATTTTGTGTAGAACTGAATTTTTCTGTTGGAGTTGATTTCTAACTTTATTCCACTATGGTCTGAGAAGATATATGGCAAAATTTCTATGTTTTTGAATATGTTGAGACATGTTTTGTGGCCTAAGATATGATCAATCTTAGTGAATGTCCTATGTGCTGATGAGAAGAATGTATAGTTAGTAGTTTTGGGGTAGAATGTTCTGTAAATGTCTGTTAGGCCCATTTGCTCTAGAGTCCTATTTAAGTCCAGTGTTTATTTATTTACTTTCTTCTTGGAGAATCTGTCCAGTTCTTTCAGTGAGGTATTGAATCACCAGCAATTATGATGCTGCTTTTATCACTTTGTTTAGATCTAGGAGGGTTTGCTATATGAATCTGGGTGAACTTGTGTCAGGTGTGTAAATATTTAGTATTGTTATTTCTTCTTGAAGAATTGCTCTCTTTACCATTATATAATGACAAATCAGTGGCATTCCTATACACCAACAACAGTCAAGCTGAAAGTCAAATCAAAGACTCAATACCTTTCAAAATAGCTACAAAGAAAATAAAATACCTAGGAATATATTTAACCAGGAAGGGAGGTGAAAGATCTCTACAAAAAGAACTATAAATCACTGAATAAGGAAATTGCAGATGATGTAAACAAATGGAAAAACGTATCACGCTTATGGATCAGCAGAATCAACATTGTTAAAATGTCCATACTACCCGAAGTGACTTACAGATTCAATGCTATCCCTATCAAAATACCAATGTCATATTTCACAGATATAGAGAAAATAATGCTATGCTTTATTTGGAACCAGAAAAGAGCCCAAATATCCAAAGGAAACTTAAGCAAAAGAGGCAAATCTGGAGGCATGACTTATCAGACTTCTAGCCATATTTCAAGACTATGGTAACCTAAACACCAAAACAGCATGGTACTGGCACAAAAATAGAGACATAAACCAATGAAACAGAACAGAGAACCCAGATATAAAACCATCCACATATTGCCACTGGATCTTTGACAAAGTAGACAGCAATATACAATGGAGAAAGAAATCCCTATTCAATAAATGATGCTGGGCAAATTGGATAACCACATGTAGAAGATTGAAAGAACATCTATATCTCTCACCACTCACAAAAATTAATTAAAGATGTATAAGAGATTTAAATCTAAGACATGAAACCATAAGAATTCTAGAAGAAAATGTTTGAAAAACTCTTCTAGATATTGGCCTAGGCAAAGAATTTATGAAAATGAACCAAGGGCAATCACAGCAACCACAAAAATAAATGGCACTTAATTAGATTAAAAAGCCTCTGCACAGCCAAAGAAACTATCAACAAGCCAAATAAACTACCTACAAAATGAGAGAAAATATTATATGCTATACATATGATAAAAGGTTAATAACTAGATTCTGCAAAAAAATTCAAACAAATCAGCAAGAAAAAAATCAAAGAACCCCATTAAAAATTGGGCAAAAGACATGAACAGAAATTTCTCAAAAGAAGATGGACTAATGTCCAATAAACACTTGAAAAAATGCTCATTGTTACTAGTCATCAGAGAAATCCCAGTCAAAACCACAATGAGATAGTACCTTTCCCCAGGGAGAATGGCTTTTATCCAAAAGTCCCCCCCAAAATAGATGCTGGTGTGGATGTGGAGAAAAATGAGCACTTATACACTGTTTGTGGGACTGCAAACTAGTGAGACCTCTATGGAAAACAGTATGGAGATTCCTCAAAGAACTAAAATAGACCTGCCATTTGATCCAGCAATCCCAGTACTGGGTGTTTACCAAAAGGGAAAAAAAAAATCATTTTATCAAAAAGACACCTGTGCTCGAATGTTTATTGCAGTGCAATTCACAATTGCAAACATGTAGAATCAAACCAAGTTTCCGTCAATTCATGAGAGGATTAATAAAATGTGGTATATGTATGCCATGGAGTATACTTGTCCATAAAACAAAATGAATTAATACTTTTTGCAACAATCTAGATGGAACTGGAGACCATCCTCCTAAGTGAAATATCACATGAATCGAGAATCAAACACCACATATACTCGCTGTTAAATTGGAACTAACCAATCAGCACTCATGTGCACAGATGGGAGTAAACCTCAATGGAAATCATGCAGATGGGAGGGGGGAGGATAGGATGGGTGATATCATACCTAATGGGTACAATGTAAATTATCTGGGTTATGGGCTTAGTTATGACTTAGCTTTGACTCAAGAAGTACAAAAGCAATCCATGTAACCAAAATATTTTACCCCTTTAATATTCTCTAATAAAAGGAATTAAAAAAATAAAAAGGTAGAAAGTAAAAATATAAAAATAATTCAGTGACTAAAGCAGAAAATAATACATGTTCAGCCTGTACAACTTCTTTAGTCTTTAATTATGTGTATGATTCTCAGATTTTCTGGAAATAATGTCTCGTTAAGGAAAATGAAAAACAATTCTTATAAAAATATTCTTCCATTTAAACAAATGTTAGGTAAACCTATAGTTTTTGACACATTGTTTTCTCCAGGCAATTATGAAAATTGCAAAGCAGAAGGTGATTTTAGTATAATTCACAGAAAATCATTGGAATAATGAATTATACAATTTAGAAATAATTGCTGGAAATTATGCTATGGAAATTCTCAGACTAATACTTTGTAATTTGTGACCAAATTTCAATATCTCAGTAAATCCCCATGTTACTTTGTTAGACAGCACTACCTAAGATAATCAAGTATAAAACTCATCTTGATGTGTCATGTGACATTCATCCCTGTTATTCTTTGTATCTATTTTTTCTATCAGTTGAATTACATTTTGTACCATGAGCCAATGTCAGGCTTCCAAAAATTGTATACCACATACTCTCCTGTGGTTATCTAGTTGCTAAGCAACTAGACTCTGCTTGAGGGCAGAAGGGATCAGGGAAGGTTCATTGTGAAGTTCTGTAACCTGCTGGGTTCATTAAAACAGCATAGGGGATCCTATATCTTGCTTCTTCTTGAAATAATAAATGAAGTACTTCTATGTGTATCCTTATAAAATAATGGGGCTTAGAATATGTATGACAACCAAAAAATCCTTATGGATACTGATGGTGTCCCCTGGAGGAAGAGGCAACTTAGTTTTATGGTATGTCTAATGTAAAGTTCCCCCTTCAGAGTAATTATATGTTACAATGTTGTGACTGGTAGCATGTCAAGGAAAAGATACAAAAACTTTGCATGAACATACACATATGATGGAACTAGTCTCACACTGTTTTGCAATTTATTTTATACTCAGGAATAGTGTCATGAAACTTTCCATATTAGATAGGTAAGTAGCTTTAATATCCAATGACTTATTCGTTTTTCAGTGTATGAATTTGCCACAATTTGTCCTAAAATCCCCTATTTTCCAATACTGCCATCATTGCTGCAATGATCCTGTATCCTTCTTATTTTTTGCTTTGATAATTATAAATTATCAAATTGATTGTTATGTATCATTATGTATTGTAGATTAACTGCACATAAGGCTTATTTTGGTTCTTCAAAACTCACACTTGCTTTCTTTTTATTACTATTTACTAATGTTGGCATGTCCATCTTGTTCCTGACTTCAATGGGCATGGCATTTGTATTTTACTTTTTCAAAGAATTTTGGCATTTAATTTCTGGGAAAATATCTTCATAAGGCTTAAGTAGTTTCTTTTTATTCCTTAATAGATTTTCTTTTAAATCCAAGAGTTATATATACAGATATGATCATATATATTGTTATTTCCCGTTTTATAGGAATAGCTTCATTTATTTTGTTTAGAATTAATTTGACTTTAAGTAACAGAAACATAGCTAACAATGGCTTAAGCATAAAAGGTTAATTTTTCTCATACCTACTGGTTCTGCAATGAAAGGATCTTACACGCACACACACGCACACATACACACAAATACACATGCACACAATATCCATGCATTATCTACCAGTCTATTTCAATTTGTTAAACTGAAAGTTGAGAATCTTTCTAGGTTTTCTTTTTCACCCTCCACATCCAAATTCCAATTTTGATGTCTCTCGAATCTATCCCCTTTTTCCATATTCTGAGAACCACTGTGTCAGTTTAAGTAGAAATAATTTCTTATAACAATATTCTGACCTAATTCACTGCTTTATGTTTCTCTTCTAGTTTATCTTTCACAGAACTAACAATAGGATCTTTTTCATATGCTTATTAAAAATGTTGCTCTCTTGCTTAAAGTCCTTCAAGATATATCACCCTCAGGGCAGAGCTCACATTCCCTGACATG
Organism: Cheirogaleus medius; assembly: GCA_008086735.1. Classification (NCBI taxonomy): domain Eukaryota; kingdom Metazoa; phylum Chordata; class Mammalia; order Primates; family Cheirogaleidae; genus Cheirogaleus; species Cheirogaleus medius. Next base: position 86,061,539 of record VBSM01000272.1, on the reverse strand, counting down.
GAGTACAAGGCCGTTGGTCTTGCCACTTACTATCTATCTGCCTAGCTTTGTCTCCCATCAGTTTCCCGGATGAAACCAAGCTGCTGGCTATTACCATCTTGGCCACTGAGCTCGAAGCCTGTAGGACCGGCTGTGGTAACATGTTCTGAATGAATAAGTGGATGAGAGAAAGACTTCTCTAGCTTGTTCATCCCTATGTTAGTTTATAGTATGATATTTCTGTTAAAATCAGAGGGAATAGGAAGGGTCTCTTCCTGACAAACCACTTTTCAATCTCAAGTGACATCCATAGCAACTTAAGCATCTTTAACATTGAGTTAATGCAGTTTTTAGATAATTGGATGAATAGCCCCATGTAATAGCAGAGAAAAAGTCAATTCTTCTTCCCATGCTAAGGACTCATTTTTACTACCAACATTTGGCACACTAATAAGAATATACTAATGTTATTGCCTATTTACTGCCAGAAATGAAAGCTCAGTATCAACTATACCAACCTTAAAATAGCTGTTTTGGGCACATAGTATCTAAAGTACCAAAGAATAACATTAAATCATTCCATCCAATGTGCAGATTTTTCTTGTTGTCTGGGGGGGCACACTTTGCTGCTAATTAATTCTGGCTGCCTAAAATCTTTAAAAGCAACCATGTTTTTCTTTAGTTTTTTTATGGATTGTTTATAAATTATACATTAAAAAACTTTCCATGATAAAATCCTATTTGCATTGTTTTATGGCTTGGGATTCTGATTCTCAGAGTACAGACACTGGAACATATGCAGGTCTGTGTTTTGAAAAAAAATTTCATCCCTACTGTCAAATTCTCAGAGAGATACACTTGTCTTCCTTCTAAATGCCAGAGATGGTTGGCTTTATCGCAATAAAATATTTCTCTTGCAACTTACACATTTGTTTTATAAATATAGAACTTGATTTAGTCAATAAAATCATATACTCTCTATTCATAAGCTATCTGAAATAATTTATTGTCTTTGAAGGTTTCCTGTTAAATGTATTTCAGTTTTTGCATCACTATGTTCAAAATTCTAAATCAGAAGTTTTGAAACTAAAGCCCCAAGTGGTTAAATATGTCCAGATGGCCAGATAAACTGTGTCAACTTCCTATGGATCTCATCTTTCTCTTCCTTGACTTAGTCCTCTTTCTACCTCAATAAGTAGCAATATTGGACTTGCCTATGATTTGGAGACATGTGCTAACAAAATTTAAATGGTAATTTTTCCAGTGTCAGATCATTATCAAAGAACGAAGAATTTGTACAAGGAGTGCAAGTGTTTGGAGATACATAAAACTATTTTTTGTTTTGTATTTTTCTTAGATGGTAAGATTTTTATGGATAGCGATTTATTCTCCTCTATCTTTATGTAGAGGAATGTTAGAATACAATTCAACAGTGCAAAGTACTGATTAATGAAAGAATAAAAGATGGGCATGCTAAAAGAGAATGCTGAAGAAATTAAAAACAAAAGTTAAGTAAGGCAAAAATGGGTAAATATCTTGAACACTTAGGAGGAAACCAGTGGAAGGAGATCTTAGAAAATTCTGTATGATTGTAAATAGTTTGCAATAATTAATAATGACAGTCTTTGTATTTAAGAAAAAATATCAGGTAGACAACTTCCATAAATGAGGTGAAAATATTCATGAGGGTATTGGGTCCTTGTCAAATAATATCTTAAGTGGGAAAATTTAGATAACTTGTGATAGCACACATTTTTTTTGTTTTCTCTAGCATTCTTGAAGAATAATAATATGTTTCCTTTCTAAGGTTTCCCATCCATTTCAACTTTTAGTTTTTCTACTATAAGATTTGATAATAGATTAATCAGTTTTTTCATATCTCCTTGTTTTTGTAGAATTGTGTTCTGATTTTTATGATAGTATCCACCTATCTACTTTAGTTCAGGAATTCACAGAAAAATCAATTTAATATTTTTTATACAAGATTATATGGTCTTATTTACAAACCAGAGCTATTCCAGTGTTCCAAAATATTTCATTTTATTCAATTATTTTGGATTTGTAAGGACTTATCAAGACCTAGGTGACAGAGACTTACATACCTACATAGCAAAGATAAACTACATGTTTCCTTTGTTTTTTTATAATATACTTAAAACATGCCAAAAATTTCCTGTCATTTTACTGTGTTTTTTTGTTTTTGTTTTTATTTTTTCCCCTAGAACGACCCACGTTTCTCAGGAGGCCAATTAACCAGGTGGTGCTGGAGGAAGAAGTTGTAGAATTTCGTTGTCAGGTCCAGGGAGATCCTCAACCAACTGTGAGGTGGAAAAAGGATGATGCAGACTTGCCAAGAGGAAGGTAAGAACATCATATGGATGGAAAATTGTTTGATAACCAATGAATAATTACAAAAGAAAAAGCCGCAATTCTGCCACTAAACACCCCTACATCTTGGAGTATTATTTTCATACATGTGATATTTACATACTCAAGCCATGTATCTGCTGTTTGGATATTAAAGTCCTCAGGCTTTTGATGTCACTCTTTCAATGTATATTCACATTAATGCCTGATCCTTCACTTCATCTATTATCCCCAGATACCACAGATTCCTCAGGTGCATTCTTTCTCATGGCCCCTTCGAGGGATGCCATTTTGTTCCTGCTTGACCACCTGCCCTGTCTCCAAAATGCTTCACCTCATGCTGGGTACCATTTGCCTTCCTTTATTGTCCAAAGCATTACTGAAAAAAGGCTGCTTAGTGGTAGTAGCTGATGTTAAGATCTGGAGTAAAGGAAAGATCACTGAGCCCAACATTGAAAATGCAGCAAGTAGTTGACATTACTATCCACACATGGGATTTGTCACACAGGGACCTCCTGTCACTTTCTTCCTTGCTATATATCTTCATGGATACCTTCTCTTCTATTGCTTTCCTATTCTTCTCATCACAAGACCCTAAAATCCAATCTCTCAACACCTTTACAGTACTCCAAAATGCTTGTCATTTTTTATAAAAATAATTTAAACATTTTTGTTGTATACATTTTTCTGTTTAAGACCTTGACCTTTAGTATCAAACACATCATTTGAGTGTTTTTTTTAAATACAATGAGCAATTCTATCTTTAAGATTTGTTTTGCCTTCCTCATTATCCTACCTGCTGAAACCATAGCCATTTCACCCACTCTAATCATTGTCTCTATAAAATTGCACCTCCTCCTTTTTTTCTAATTTTACTTTTTTAAAAAAAAAAATTAGGTTTCACTTAACTGATTGAAATTAAGCATGCTTCCATGGAGGCCATATACCTTTTGTGTGTTTCACCACTATCATTACTTTCCTGAATTTATACATTCACTTCAAAATCTCAATTTTATGTATCCCTAGGTCTGTGATATTATACTTTCTTTCCAAAGTCATGTCATCAACAGTACTGACTGCAAATGAACCAAACATTTTAAATAGTCAGTGAGAGACCCTTTACAATCTATAGGAATAAAACAAATGAACATTTTAATTCAGTTAGTTTTTCAGCCTACATAGTAGGGAAAGTCACTTCTGTGCTTCCTTCATCATTTTAGTGCCAGACATCTATTTGAGTTTGTGAATGTGATTTTCCTTATACCATCTTAATGGAAAAGCAGGTTAAATAGCAAGGACAGTTTACAGAATTAAGTTGTTGGTGCTCATCCTCTATGTATAATCAATAACTTTTTTCAAATTTAAGAGCACATAATAGATAATTTTTAAATGTTAATGTAAGAATAGGAAAATAGTTATTTTTAAAAATTTACCCTAGTGTATATTAAGGTTATTTTTCAATTACTGGAAATATACATCTGTGTCCATTTAAAAGAATACCTTTAATTATGGAATAATTTGAAATTCATGGGAAAGTTACAAAGTTAATACAAAGAATTCTGGTACACCCTGCACCTAGTTTTCCTTACTGCTAACATTTTACATGACAATGAAACATTTGTCACACCTAATGAACACACATTGATACGTAATAATTAAATAAAGTTATTTTTATTTCACCAGTTTTTCATAAATGTCTTCTTTCTGCTCCAGGATCCAATCCAGGGTATTTATTTAGTTAGGTATGGTAGGCTATTGGTTATTGCCTTTTGTTGTCTTGTCACCTCAGTCTTTGTTCTGAGACAGGTTCTTAGTGTTTCCTAGTTTTCATGACCTTAACCATCTTGAAGAGAAGTACTGGCTACATATGCTCCAGAATGTCCCCCACACTTGGATTGATCTAGTGTTTCCTCATATTAGACTGAGGTTATGGGTTTCCCAAGGAATGTCACAGAGCTGAAGTGTTCTCATCTCATTGTATTGGCAGTACATGATATCCACATAACAGCACGAGTGACCCTGTCAATTTTAAAACATTAAACAAGATCAACTTGAAAAAGGATTGAAAAATAGAAAGTTTTAAGAATGTGTTATATTTTAACATGTCTATGTTTTTGAAATAAGGAAAACTTAATCAAAACTAGTTTGATTTTTCCCAGTTGACTATTGGTTTTAGGTCATAAACCTGACAACATTAGCTGCTATACTATTCTCCAAATCTGGCCAAATTAATTTGCTTCAAAGTTAAAATAATACATGCATATCAGACAACAGTATTTAAGCCACATTTTCAGAATCTATGATATCAAGGCCTTGAAGACAAAATTGAAATTTTGAGAAATCTTACTTCCATTAACTCCCTTTAAAACATTTTCATAGCTTCAGAGTCTTTATTCTCCTGTTACTGGCTTGATACTGCTGCAGCACTTTGTATAACCAGCTAAATGTTTTTAAAATATTAGGCAAATGGAAGTGCTGTGTAAGCTTTAAACCGTTATGTTAGAAAGGCTTAAAGCAAGGATCAGTGCAATACAGAAATTGAGGTTGGTATTTTTATCATGATAGAAGCATGTACTTTTTCTTGAATTCCCAATCTTTAAATGATATTTCAAAGAAGCTTATTCCTCTCTAGCTTTCTGTGTATTAGCATAAACTTCACTTATGCATAATGAGAGGAAAAGATAGCTCTTTACTTGGTGAAGGATAACAGTAAAGACTTTTCGGTAACCACAGACTGAATCAACAACATTGATTCTATTACATTATTTAGGTCTCAGAATAGGGAGATAGCCATTGTTCTTGTATAAGCAATTGGTGTGGGTGATGACATTTCTTTGGCTTAACATTTAATGAAATTTGAATAAGGTTTGTGTAGTGGTTCATGCTTAACACATTTATAGTAAAGCTTTGTAGGGCAGCTGCATAGCCTGTAATTACCATGTAAGTAATATGTGACTATTTTTCTTTTGGAGACAAGAAAAGCTTTTCAATTCAAGTTTAAATTTATGAAATGCTGTGAGAGCTATTTAAACCTTCAACACAGGGGAAGATAACTGTGCCAACCTTTCAGAAACCAGAGATGAATTAAGGCAGTATTTTTTCCCTTGCCATGATAATATTTTTTAGTAGTACTCATGTGCCTCTTTCTTTTATTTAGACTTAAACTCCTGACCTTTCTCAGTAACTACATTTAATGAAATTACAATATACTCTTGGTGAGTTGTATTAAAACGTTTTCTGACTAGATGAATGTTTCAGTAAGGTAGGAAGCACAGCGAGTCTAACAATAACTCTTATGCCCAACCAGGAAAAAGTTATGTGGACATTTTTTAAATGACCAAGGGACAAAATAAGAAGGAGCTTTTACATTATACATGTTACTGCCAAAGTATTAATTCCTTGCAGAAACTTCTGAAAATATTAGTGTTTCACAATTGAATATTTTAGGAAGCATATTGATATGGTGCCAAGTTTCACTTTTCCCAGAGGATCTCAATACATATGTGTTCAAATAAATCAACACTCACTCATCTATTAGGGACAAGATTTTACACGTCTATATAAAAATAAAGTGAGTAGGGGAAATAAGAAGGAAAAAAGCATTTTATAATGCTTATAATGATTTTTAATCATAATCAATGATTATAATGCTCATTATCATTTTTATAATGATTTTGATTTTTAAAATCACTTTTTTAAAATCATAATTTAAATTGTATAAGATGCACTTTCAGGTTTATCTACATCTCTTAAGTGCCTACTGAATTTATAATGCTCATTTCAAGCAAAGTAAACATACTGTTATCAATTCTTTATTTCTTTATTTGATATTAACAAGATTGCACAATGTGAGAAAGTATTTATATGCTGTATATATTAAAGAAAGTAAACTGAAATAATGTTAGCTTCTTTCTTGGGTATTACATGTTGCTTTTGCAGGCAAACCTAGAATGTTTTGCTTATTAGTACTCTTTTGATGATTAAGTGCCTTCAACACATCATTTCACAAAGTGTTTTGTGTAGATGTTGCCAGTATTTATTATAAATGAGGTGATATTACATCTTATGCCATGTTTCATCATAACATAAGGATGTTGTATGTTTTTGTTATACCCAAAACATATATGTACTGAAACTCTATGAAAAAATCATGTATTAACACAAAGAAACACAATATAATACATTTGCAACCAAAGAAATAAGAAAAAAGTTGAAATATGTCAACACTTCAATATTCTGTTCAATCTAACATTAATGAGAACTTTAAAAAAACCCTTTCAAAATTTAGATAAGAAGTAGTGCGATTGTGATTTCTTATCTGGACATATCAGAAGAGTTTGTATTTCAGCTAACTATTAGCAGTTTTTAAAGAACTGTAAACAGCATATTTCATATCTTTCATCAATCACATAATTTTTAGCATATTACCATTAGGTAGTTCCATGATCTTTTTTATTCCATTTTTACTTATTTTCTAAACTAACTTTAAAGTGACACTAACTTCATCTATAAGGACCTACATAGAGAAAGGAATGTTCATAATAGCTTGTCAGAGGAAAAAGGAAATAAAATATGCCATTTAAATTCTTATGTATGCCTGCAAATTCTAAATGCAGTTGATGGCTTGCACATAGTGGATATAATTCATGAATATTTCATAAAAATAGAAAAGGGACTAGAAAATAAGAGTTTCAAGATATATAGAGCAAAATTCTATCAATTTTCCTCAACTCACTGACAAATTTCTTTTTCTAAATTGAAATCTATTTTAAGAGAGAATTTTTAGAGTTTCTAGTTCCATGAAATGTGAAATTCACATAAATACATGGTTCTTTAAGAAGAGGAACTGGATAGAACTACTTATAATTCCTTTTTTATTTTTTTGGTGGCATTTTTACACAAAATGGCTCTTTTTGCTTAGCCTTGGAAAATGTTCTTATATTAATTTTTTGGAGGCTTCATTGTTTAGAGCATGTGCTTTTGGGATGCAGAGATCCTGAACAGGTGCTCAGCTACCCTGCTGAGGAGATCTGCCTTCTTCACATATACTGTGTGCTTCAGGGACATGTGGTAATTTGGGCTCCTGATAAATAACCATGCTGATTAGGTTGGCTGGTAAAGATTGGGCAATTAAAATGGTTTTAGTAAAAGAACCAAAAAATAAGAACAGGAGAAAAGTAATGTACATAAAACATTGTAAGTGACATCTGAAAAAATAGACTGGTCCTTAAAAGTCAGAAATATAAAGAAAAGGGTAAACCAAAATTGTGTGTTTTTTGTTGTATACAAATGTCTTAGCCATTTCTGTCTGAAAAAATTAGAAACTGCATGGGCAACGACTGTGAGATCTTTTAATATAGATGACAGTAGCATAAAGCATATTTAGGCTGTTGCAAGGGGTTTTGGACTTTAGGCCTTGTTCTGCCACTGCTTGATCATTTATGTTTAGTTGCATCCCTATTTTCTGGAAATAATGTATGATAGATTTTTTTTGCCACTAATTAGGAGTGTGATTTTGAGGAACCTATTTAAACTCTTTATGTTATACATCCTGAAAATATGGACCAACAATGCAATAGAATAATGGTTATTCTATGCTTTGACTCATTTGCACATGGTGAATAATTATGCCATACATTCTAACTCAAAGGGTTATTAAAAGGATATAACTATTTCCAAGCACTGTAAACATTGTACAATGGATGCACATACAAAGTGCTCCAGTGTTATAAATCCACCTGATTGGTATCCTTTACTAGTTATATAGATAACTACAAGGAAAAAAATAGTTAATGCTGAAAAATATAAAATATATAATTTTTATGTAATAATTACACATTCTCTTTGGCCATATGATTTCCATAAAAACACATAAAATATTATTTATTTAATAGATATCTCTTGTGTTTTTAAATTACTTAGATCCATTTATAAATTTTGCCAGCCACTTTGCCAAGCCTGAAAGTTGCTACCCATTTTTCTACTTCTAGGAAGTTGTACATCCTCCAGTTATTGTTTCCTAGCCCCACTGTAATCAGATATCTGGATTGGGACCTAGAAATCTCAAACATTATACTATATTGTTTGTCTGCTGGTAATAAGAATAACACCATCATCATAAGATTGCATAATGATAAAAACAAGTATTTTTGGAGAACTCATGTGTCATGTACTCCAATAAATGCTTTTTACACACACGAATTCCATTATTTTAAAGAAGAGTGTCACAGCATAATATTAATTCCATTTGAGGGATGCGGAAACAGAAGTTTCAAGAAGTTAGGTTTCCAAGGTCAGACATTAATAAGTATTAGGCCCAGAACTTGATTTAGAATATGTCCAATATGAAATCTGTATTTTAAACTAATGGGCACAATAATGATGTGATTATTAATTGTTTATGGACTTGAGCCATCTACAGATTTTATATTTCAGATAAAAATTTAGATAATCATTAGTAATACTATATTATGAATAACTGCACAGACATACTACGCTGCATTAGACTTAAGGGTAATTTTTAGACTAATTTCATAAGCCATGCATGAAATACCTTGATATTTTGAAAATTTAAACTTGGGACAGTTAAAGTTTACTCTGTAGGAAACTGAAGATATAGATTTTGTTTACAAACGGAATTAATTGGCAACTTTCAGAGGGATGCCAGTATGGTACTTTTTCTGTGTTTTCATAAAATAGGTGCTAATAGTAGCTGTTAACACAAAACTAATTGTCACCTAGGGTGGGGAATGCAAGTCACCTGGTCTTATGACCACACTGGCCCATCTGTTGAGAATCTCAGCTTAGGGACAATGCTGGAACTGTCATCCAATTTGGGTTCTGGCCAGTGGTCAACTAACAAGCTGGAGCACACTTGGAATATGAAATGCCTTGAAGTCAGAGATGCTCTGCTGTCCATTAACTGTCAGCTCTTATGTTATATGTGGGCACAGCCAAGACCAGGTGCCAGTTTGCAGAGCAAAAAGACCTGTCTGAGTGCCACCTGTCATTGGCATGTGGGTAATGTTCAAGACAAGAGCCACAGTAGGTATGCTTCTTCCATCAAAGTGCGGAATGTTAGAGCATTCATTTAGGCTGAGGTAGGGATTGGGGCAACATTTTACCTTATGCCAAACTGTAGGACAAACTAAAAGCTTACCAGGAGATAGTCACCATATCATACCAAATCACATAGTTGGATTCTATGACAACAACTCAAAACAATTAGAGAAGCATAGTAGTACTTTTTTTTTTCACCAGGAGGAAAAAAAACAAAACGCAGAAAACTGAAATAAATGGTCCTAAAGAAGAAAATTAAAATTATCCCTATACCTTTTGTCCTAGTAATGTAAGCATGACTGAGTTCTAAACTCTATATTTCCTACCTAATAAATATTTTTTGTTTTCTAAAAAAATGTTTATATATAATGGTCCCTCAGAAAAATTTACTCTTTGATCCAGTTATTCAAGTTAACTGGTATGAATTGAGAGAGAAGGGGGAAAAAAAAACAAAGAATAATTCAAGAGACTCACTATTATAATACAATACCATGATGAATTTGGAATATATCTTTGTTAGTATGTGAAGGAGATACAATTGCCAAAGATAAGAGACAAGAGAATAGATACTTTCAAAGTATTTTAAGGGTATATCCTATTCCACCCCAGTAAAGTCAATTGTTGGAAAAATCTCTTTTAGTTGCTACATACTATTAACTCACTGGAGTTTTATTTTAAAGGGCACATTTGGAAGTGAAAAGTTAGCACTGGGGCACAGTGAATCTTTGCCAAGAAATTAGAAGTCCCTTCTGAGAAGGTGATTCATCATATAGATCTATGGGGTAACATTGTGACAAGAACTCAGTATAGAAATTATGCTAATTATTCTTCTGAGGATGATGTTACAATTATAAGAGGTATTATAATACCTTTCAACACTTTTCATCAAATGTTTAGGCATTAGAAACCTTTACGAAGAGTATCTGGTTGGGTATTCTGCATCCTTGCAATTCATACAACAAATGGCACTTATAATAAAAAATATGTTTGTTGAAAACCATAAATACTCCAACAATTAACCCACATTTTTAACAGTTTGTCCAAATATTTATACCACAAATAACAGAGGTAAAAAACCCAGTAAATCAACCCTGTTATCTTTAAGTGAGAGATTTAAAAAAGAGAGAAAAAAATGCTTACACTTAATATGAATATGATTTATAGTAAGTTATATAGTCAATTTTCTCAAAAGGAAAATAAAAATTTTCAATGTAGACTAATAAAATATTATATTTAAAAAAATTATTTCAAAAATAATCGAGCACATTCATTGAACATTTCCATGTGTCAATATTTCAACAAATAAAAAAGAAAAGTTTGTCCTCAAGGATTCCAGTAGGGAGTGTCAGTTATGTATAACATTATTAAATAAAATATATAACTTTTTATAATAACTATATAAAAACTGTAATGCACGAAATGCTTTCAAATTTCAGAAAATAAAAGATACTTTATTCCCATGTGACACTAGAGATGGATCTGCAAAAGAAAATAGAATTTCTGTAAGTAGAGCTGCAAAGGCTATTTCAAAAGAAGAGAGCAGCATGAAAAAGCTTTGGAAAATGTAGGCAACAATTAGTGGTTCAGTTTGCCTGGAGAACAGAGGAGAGGCACTTATGGCCACAAAGGTTAGTTGAGACTCTGTTATAAAAGCCTTTAATTCCAAGCGAAGTGTTTATACAGAACATGCTTTGGAATGGGGATTCACTGAAGCACATTGAATAGAAATGTATCTTTGTCTCTAGGTTTAGAAAATTGATTCTTATATTTATATGTAGGGTAGCTTGGAACAGAAAATGTTTGGAAGTAGGAATACTTGGTAGGAAGTTGTTTGAAAGGTAGTTAGAGGAATATGTTGGGGGTGTTTCCTGTTTTCCTGTGAATATACAAACATGGATATTAATGCCTTTTTTTCAACTGGAAATTGATTATATGTCAGTGTTCATGGGAAAAGAGAGGTTAAAAGTAATACTGATGTTTATAACTTGAGTGACTGATTGAAAGGTATTGTGCTTAATAAATAGGTAAGTCAAAAGATTTATTGTTCAGTCTAATCATTTTTAATCATATGATAGTATTTCCTGGCGATGAATCCAAGGTAGAATTAATTGTGGAATCTAATAGTACTTTTTCTCTGAGTTGAGGGAAGAAATGACCGAATCAACTATGATATGCCATCTATGATAAGATGATTTCTAATATCTGAGGTGTTAAAATATGAAAATATGCATCTTAAAATGTATTAATTGTGGGAGTAATAGCTGATGTTAACAAATGATTTACATAGAAGTAACTCATTTAATCTTCACAATTTCCTCATGAAACAGACACTCTTATGATCACTACTTTACAAATGAAGGATCTGAGAGGCAAATTTAAGTGGTAGAGATTTGAATCCATGTACTCCAGAACCAAAGCCCACTCTCTTAACTACTATTACAATAATTCATTTCTAATGGAATTTATATTAAAAATAATTTAAAAACTGTAATTTTTGAGAGCACACTGATTTTCTGTCTGGTGGTTACACAGTTCATAATTAATCTTTCCAACAGCATTTAAGTATAAATCCCCTCTTTTAACGGAGGAGAAAACTGAAGCTTCGAGACAATAAAAAACATGTGTATGGTCACTGAATCCCTGTTAGCAAAGCTGGATTCAAACCAAGGTCTTTACGATGTTTAGAGCTTCTGTTCATGTTTCATTTTTGACCCAAAATACCCTTCGTCCTATGCGTTAGTCAACAGCTGTCGACATTTTTGTTTTTTGTGTATCTACATGACTTTCTAAGAGAAAATAATGCTCAGCTCATCATTATTGCTATTGTTTATTTCTCTATCTCCCCAACTCCTTTTGCCATATTTATCTTCAATCCCAAATATCCAGATCTATGTCTGATACATGGTGCTCACCAGTTATACGTTTAGTATAGTGGCTCTCATTTAAGGGCAATTTTTCTTCCCCCATTCCCTGAGGGATGTTTGGCAAAATCTGGAGATATGTTTGATCACCACATTTGAGAGACTGGATGCTATTGGTATCTAGTGGGTATAGGCTAAGAATGCTGCAAAGCATTTTACTGTGCACATGACAACTCTCACAGTAAAGAATAATCTGGCCCCAATGTCAATAGTGTTGAGGTTGAGAAACTCTGATTTAGTGGAAACGATGAATCTGAGCATTGCTCAATTATGTTATTTTATATGATTTTTATTTTTGTTGCCATAAAAATAAGACAAAATAATAGAATATAATTGCTTTAGATAAGACAGTTACACCAAGCGAGTTGGAAAAGTAGTATCATTTGACATAATATGTCATTATTTAACACAAGAAGAAAGCCCTTTGGTTCACTGATTTGAGATGAATGTATATTTTTGCACATTTTCTAGAATATATATGGCAGGGGTTTTTTCTTTCTATTCCTTACTCATCAAATAGTTGCTGAATTGATGAAACTGGTGAAGAGTACCCCATGCCTTCATTTTTAAATAGATCTACCAACCCACAAGTTATGTGACACATTTAATGATCAGAAGTGCCCCTATGAGGCTGTGTTGAATTTATAAATTATTCCATAAACACATTTTAAGAGGAAGTTTCTGTTGGCAGAAGAAAAGAGGAGAGAGAGCCTTTTGAATCTTCCATACCATAGCTCAGACTAAACATCCCTCTGATAATGCAGAAGCCTCTGGTAGCTCAGCTGGTGCTCAGATTGAACACTGATGAAAGAGACATCTTGGAGTTTGTCCAGAAAAGACAGCAAGGCCACTAAGTAGACAGCACATTTAAAAATCCATTTTACCCTGAACCTGCTGTCCCTTAATGCACAGAGTGTCTTCTCGACTGAGAAGAGTGCAAGAAGAATAGGCTCTTCCTATCAAAAACTTCTGGTCTGAGCTGCAAGCTCTGTGAATTCTTGTGGATTTAATCCCTAAAGTCTTTTCTAAAATGAACTTAAAATTGCATTTTATTTCTAGCCAAATACAGATAGAGATATATCTACTTTTCCAAATCCAATGATGCAATTTCTAGTCTTTTTGTATAGTCAAATCATGTTGAAAGAAATTAAGCCAGTAAAATACTTATTTCCAAATGGAAGGATCAGTTAACCTATCTACAATGGTTTGCATTTACTCTCATGTAAATATGGAAGGAGGAAGAACATGATTTTACAAGATACATATATATCTTGCTCTCAAAATTGCAGAGAACTTTAATACCACACCATAGTTATTCTGGTTTGGTAGGAACTAAATTGAAAGTTCCTAGAAGTTCATATATATATATATATATGTGTGTGTGTGTGTGTATATATGTATATACATTCATATAAATACATATATATAAAATAAAATCTTGTAAAAACTCCATTTTTAAATCTCTAAACTTTACTAAGTATATAATTATAATATATAACTTTTAAATATAGTAAAATCTTTAACACTTCATGTATTATAATATAGATTACAAAAAGCTATATATATTATGTGATATATATGATATATTTTTAAGAGATTTTACAAGATTTATAAAAGTTATTTATAATATAATTTAAAGCTATGAGATTTGAAAAATATATATATTTACAATATTTTACAAGATAAATGTATACCCATGAAATATATGTGTTTAAATCTCTAGATTTTTAAGAGCTTTCAATATAGCAAAAACCAGAATGACTATAAAGAAACATTAAAGGTCTCTGCAGTTTTGAAAGCAATAATGTAATTATCAGTGATAGATCAGTGCACTACTGCAGATATTCATAGTCTAATGCCAAAAAAGAAATAGTGAATATTATGTCAGTGATAAAAAATATTATAATTATAAAATTATAATATTAAGTCCCTTAATGTTAATATTTGATATTAATGAAGGATTTATTAGTAATAAAATATATGCATATTTTTATCATATATTTTTTATCTTTTTTTTTTCCTTTTTTTTAATTTCAGGAAATTATGGAAGTACATTTTGGTTACATGTTATGACTCTCCCATATCCCAACTGTGATTTGAGATGTGCTACTTTTTATCTTAAACTTAATTTTTATCTTAATTTTTTTTTAATTATATGAATGCAGAAGGTCAAGCTTGAACTTCTGTATCTAGGCAACAGGTGTGCATGTTTGAAGGGGATACAATATAATTTTTCTCAATCCTCATAAATTTGTTGTTGAGACAAACTCCTGCAGCAAAAGACAGGTTAACAAGAGAAAAACAAGTTTACTAATGTGTGTAATGCACATCACACAAGAGAAAAGTAACTTAAAGGTAGTGGTTTAGGAGTTTGGCTTATATATTGTCTTCAACAAAGAACATAAATTTTAGAGAAGTAGCAAAACAAAGGAAAGTAGTCCTAGGCTTCCAAAGGTGGGAAAACTGTGTAAAGTCTATTCCCGGGAATCTTCTGGAGCCATCTCTGATCTCCGAGCTGATAAAGGTTGTAAAGGAGGATTTACATCCTGTCTTTAAGTGGGAAAGGTGGAGAGGAGGGTAAAAAGGCCTTTTGTTTTTGTAAATCCCTGTCCTGCTTTTAGGCAAACAGGGAGGGAAGGCAGAGAGCTCCTCTGCATCTCAGCTGTCTTCAGTTTAATGATCCTTCATACTTTGGTGAGGGACACCCTGGTTTCCTTCATGTGGTTTATAGGGTAAATCATAGAACAAGGACAGGTGTGAGCAAAGATATTCTCTCTAACTTATATCTACTTTGAACCATAGGTTAGGTGGTGGCTCCTGGGTCTTGTGATAAATAGTGTTAATTGTGTTAATAATGATTGGAAGGGACTGGGCACAGAGAAAATATAAGAAGTGAAAAATGATGAATAGAAGATATAAGTTGAACAAACTCAGACAGTGTCAAAGTTTAGAGAACTGAAAATAAAGTGATTATTAATGGTCAAAATGTGCTCTGTGCTGTCCTCAGCATCTCCAGCACCTCCATTGTACAGATTTGGCATTTTGTCATGAGCAAGGTTTGACGCTGGTGAGAGGATGCAACCTTTTTCTTCCTGCAAGTGTATGGCCTTCATTTATTCCCTCATTAGCAAAATGTTCATAGCTGCCCAGTAGGTTCAATTCACTGTACTAAGCTCTGAGGATACAGCTATGAATGAAAGTGATATGGCCATGCCTTTATGGAGCTTGAAATCTCAAGATGTAAGTAGATACTAAATTAATTCTGTATCAGGATAAGCAGAAGTAGTTGGGCTAAAGGGAGAGAGAGCTGGGAGGTATGGAGAGTGGTTCCAATGTGAAGACCCAGCATATTCAGAGATGCAAGAAGGAGACTGAGAATACTAGGTTACAGTTGAATGTTCGAATGTGAGAAAAATGATGGTACAAGATGGAACTGGATAGGTGGCCAGAGACCAATACAGGAAGGAACATATAGTCTGTGCTCAGAAGTTTGAACTTCTTTCTGAGTTCTAGAGAGCCAGTCAAGGGTGAATTGTAGCATTTGTCTACTCTACATATATAAATAAGATGGTAAATTATTATATTAATACTTAATTGGGGTTTTGCCAGGCATGTACAACATTAAAGCAATGAGACAAGATATGTGAGGATATTGCCAAGCAACTTATTGGCCATGGTATCTAAGCAAAGTAGAGAGAGTAATGATGATACAACACAGTGACAGGGAGAACTGGAGGAAGAGGTTTGACCTGTGTGCTGATAAAGAGTGGGACACAACCAAGGTTATAGCAGGATTAGACATTTGAACTTCAGATTTCAAAGAGGAGCCTTTCCAATTAAGGACAAGGATCAGGGTCTTGCTAATTCAACAATGACCAAAGGGAGGTGGAGATAATAATATCACTGGAGGAGAAGATATGAGTGAAATGAGGGGCAGCTATGGAAAATATGAGGTGACATTTATTGGGTATTTACTGTATGCTGGGTGCAGGTCTCAACACTCTAATCAAGGGTCCTCAAACTTTTTAAACAGGGGGCCAGTTCACTGTCCCTCAGACCGTTGGAGAGTGCACACTGTGGGCTCGGCATGAGTCGGCTGCTAAGCAGGACAGGCAGCAGTGGCAAAAACACCCCGGGGGCCGGATAAATGTCCTCGGCTGGCTGCATGTGGCCCACGGGCCATAGTTTGAGGACGCCTGCTCTAAATGTATTAACTCATTTAGTCCTTAAAACAGCCTCATGAAGTGGATCCCATTAATTATCATCTTAAGAAGTAAGAAATTCTAAAGATTCCATTAGAAAACTGGATGACATGAGATTAAATAAAATAGGGTTTTGTTTTGTTTTGTTTTCATGAGAGAGGATAAGTATTTTATTCTGATGTGTCAGACACTGAGGAAATGTTCAGAAGGGCTGGGATGGTGCTCATTACTTTCCTTCTTTCTTCACTCTTATACCAGAGGTCAAACTCTCAGGAAAGAGCCATATTTTCATTAAGGCACGAAGGATAAATTTCTGAGAATGATGAGAAAGTTTTACAAATCGGGAAACTGGTAGTTTAGAAAGCATCATTAAAAATGTTGTGGAGATGGTTACAAAAATTTGTGAGGGGTTGTATCAGAAGAGATGAAGCTTATTTCAGAGAAGGTGAAAAATAAGAGAATGAGATGACAAGAGAAGATGAAAAGTTGTGTGGTGACCGAGGACACCAGCCTGTGAACTTTATGGTTGACCATAAATTTGCCAAGAGAATAAATCCCAGGAGTCCTCTGTGTCTGTCATAGGAGTGGAAGATGGGAGAGGCAAGGGCACTCAGAAAACAGCCACAACCTACACTGGTTAAAACCTGGAGGGAGTTCTGGTTTGGGGTGAGCAGGATGCATTGGCCTCTCTGGAAGCCCAGCTGCAGATTGGTTTAATTCCACACACTCCAGAGAAAGGCTCTATTTCCAAGATTCGGTACCCGGGATCCCTGGCAGCAGTTCAAGTTCTAGTTATTTGGCCTCACCAAATCTGTACTTCATTAGGTCAACTATTGTTGTCTTATTTGTGGGTATTTTTAAAACATACTTGTTTGTTTTTGTTTAGCTTTTTAGTTTGAAAATGCTTTGCTCTCTAAGCTATGGTAAAGGGAGTCTAATACAGGGGTTTTGCATTTATGGGTCCGGCTGACAAGGAAGGAGCCACTGGAGGATGAAAGCAACAAAGGTTGAATTTTGGAAAGCCAAGAGGAGACTAAAATATTGTTTGGTTAATTAAGACAGAGTAAAGATGCTATCATCTTTCAAGTTTCATTTTGGGTTTCTATAGAGGCTTCCAGAACAGAACAGCAAGTTTGCTTGAGGGATAACCTTGCCTCTTACTATTTCCCTACAAGTCTATCTCCCAGGACTTTTGTTTTCTTTCTTTTTACAATGAAAGTTATGACAATTTTCACTTTTTCAAAAAAAGATATCTGTCTCTCATACTTCTCCAAGGTGTCCTGGCCAGAAATTGCTTCCAACCTGACCCTTGAGTGAATAAGATTCACTTCACCAAAACTGTAAACATTAGCCTGCATTATACTTGTAGATAAAAAGAGGAGTGTGACCTAAGGTTGGCACTCCTTAGTGTGCACATTCATTTTCTACACTAAGAAATGTGCACACTAAGGAGTGCCAACCTTAGGTCACACTCCTCTTTTTATCTACAAGTATAAGAACATTTCTACACACTAAGAAATGTGTAGAAAATGAATCAGTCTCCTTTTCTCTAGCAAAATAGTGGCTTATTGTGCTCATATTGGGATCTCAGATCTCAAATGTGATTTAAGAGCTTGCCTTTAGGATACACCTTAAATATTAAAGGCTAAGAAAGTATCATGTGGAATTTAGGCTCCAAAAAGTGTTCATGTGAGTTTTAAAAACAGTTTCTCAAATGTTGTCTGTGAAAGGATTTTGCTTGAAAAATTATGAGTGGAGAGATTATTTTAGCAAAATTGAGCAACTTTTCCTAGTTTTGGTTGTCAAGAGTGAAAGAGGCAAAAAATTTAACTTTCTCCAGGGAACTTTATGTTTTATAGACTAGTGCCTTGACTAAAAGTTGTGAGTTATTAAAATGCCCTTTTTTCAGCGATTGAAAAGCATTTTCACTGAGTTCTAGATGTATGTATCTTCATGTACTTAACATGGTACAGTGGTACTGATTAGTAGATGGGTGTGTCTTAGTAATCAATAAATGATTCCATAAGATTAATAAGTGATTTGTAGCATTAAAATCCTTGTGTTGAAAGCAAAGCAATAGACTTTGTGACATTTTCATATAAAGCTCCACAGTGAAATTTTTATTGAATTATGAACTATGGAATGCCTGTTGTTACAGATCTTTACTTTCTGAAAGAGTCTAAAAGTTATAGGTTGATATTCAGCTATTTCAATTGAGTGGAAGTATTTTGAAAATTGAAAACAAACTTTCAAGTTTCCTTAAAAGGAAAGAAACATTTACTCATATAGACATTAAATATTTCCTGGTTCAATTCATAGTTTTTACTATTGGCCGACTTAATGATTAATAAAGTAAATGCATAATAAAATTTTAAGTGCTAATTCAAAACACTTGTGCCAGAGTTGGAGCCACAGTATAATAAGAAATAGTAGGTGATTTCAAAAACTAAAAATGTTGAGAAAATAAATTTCCTTCCGTGAAAAACAAAGGTGTTTTTGAGAAGAGAATTGCCATTCAGGAAGTTTTATAGAGTCCTCACATAATTCAAACAAGGTGATGAGGTACACAGCCTTGAAATGAGCATGGCAAAATTCCAGTTTGTAATAAAAATTTTAGTTTATATTTCTTCATTTCTTCATTTTTTTTCTCCTCCCAAATTCTATAGTCATTATGGGAGGCTTAAGAGTCCCTAAATTATCTGAATTTTATTCATAAAAGCCAGAAAATCATGAGAAGTTCCTATCCTAGAGGCTTAATGTACATGAGAGTTTCAAAGTGTGAGTAATGAATGAAATATGGTTACGTTATAAAATTTTGCCAGTTTTCATGTTTTGTTTGATATTTTCAAAGTCAATTTAGATTTATAGGAAATCTTTCCACTGGGTATGAGAGCAGGTTTGTTTATGAGGAAGAAATAACATAGATTCTTTTATTTAAATTTGGAAATTATTTTAGAATGTAGCACTTTATTTCTTAAAAAGTGAATAATAAATTTTTATTTCGAAGTAATTTTAAGATTACTCATCAAAGATCACACACAAATAGAATCTTGTGTACAAACTGTTGCTTTAAGTATAAAAATAAATAAATTTTGTTTTGTTTATTATTTAGCTGAACAGATGGTAATGGTTTTGACACAATTCAGCTTTCAGTTTTTTTTTTCCCTTGGGAAAAAACCCTGCAAAAACACAGAGCTTCTTTTCCTACTTTGTCACAGCTGGGTACCAATCAATCTCAATTCACGGTACAGTGATGATAGTACATGTTGTCCAGGGGCCAAATCTGATTGGGTTGCATTTTTTCAGCAGTGTTTCATATCAGAAAAAATAAGATATCTCTATGGTAGGGACTGTCGGCACACGATTGAACAACTGTCATTAATCAAACTTGGCAACAATGGCTGCATTTATGTAAGTCCAAGACTGGCAGATTTCACAATGAAAATAACCCAATTTCTATTAGAATTTCCCCATCAGTAATGTTTTTTCATCTGCTTCTTTTTTTCTTGGTGTTAATTAAAGTCAACAATACCTCCTACATGTTGATCATATATAATAGTATGTCATGTTATAAAGTAGCTGTTTTGTGCCAAGGTGTGCTCTGGTTGTCACTTAATATTTATTCTGGACTATTTAAAGAAAGATAAAGGCAATTCAAAAAATTTAAGTACTTTTGATTGTTTAATAAGAGAATAATGTTGAAATATGTACATAGGAACAACATTTATGAACCTCCTAGCGTTACAGTTGGTTTTAAAGTAATATTGAGAAAAGTATTGAGAAAGTTAAGTTCTGGAGTTTTTGAAACTGAACACAAAATAACTGATACATAAATACACACTCGGCCAATGCACACACACGCAGAGGAATAAACACACACAGCAAATGGAAGGGGTGTGTTGCTCTTTATTAGACAAATAAATGTACTTCTAAAGGGTTCCAGTCCCTATATAACTTGGGACAGCAATCTCAGCATCCTCTCAGCATCCTTTTCTGTAAAATTGTATTTGGAAATAGGCATTTTCTTTAATTTATTTATTCTGTAGAATCATATGTTAAACTCTGTTGTGCACTATAAAGATCTCTTTACATATAAGGAACTATTATTTCTAACTTTTCATACTCTGTCAATATTTGCTTTCAAGGAAAAAATAAATATTTTCCAAATTACCCAATGTAGTGGTGTAAAACATCAATGAGATTATTATTATTAAACATGTATCAATTTACCCAGAAAGAAATAGAAGAAATGAGGCCACATTTATTAGACCTGTGGAAATATTTGACACCTAATTGCTGGCCAAAATATGTAGTTTTAGGAAGCAAATTATTGTTTCAGGGAAAACATGACCCACTAGAGAAAACAGACTGGTAGTAGATACTTATGAGAATTTTCCCACCCCAACTATAACTGCCTCCATGTGTGGCCTTGGGAAAAGAACTTTGTCATGTTTTGCTTCAGATTGTCGAAATATGAAATCAGTAATGAGCCAAATATTTATTTCTAGGTTTTGAAGTTAGATATAGTTTATTTAAGATCAGTCCTTGTATTTCTTTAGCTTTGGCTGATAAGAGCTAATCTGATCACAATTACAGGCCTATCATTTCTCTGACCCGAGACACCTTTTACTATGAATATTTATAAAGGTATCATAATGTGCTTGAGTCTTCTGGGTGATGGGTACTGTCAGGGTTCAGACTAGAGATGGCCACAGTGGTTCAGTGGTGTTGCAAGGAACAGTACTGTCTCCGGTTATATGCCATACAGTTATATTAGGCTTGTTGGGTAGGCTGTGTGATGAAGCAGAAAGAGCTGGTACTTTGGAGTAAGATAGACCTTGATTTGAAAACCCAAGTTTGTATGTAAAAATGTCAAAATTTTAAATGATGTCAATTATTCTAATAATTTAAAAATATTACTGGGTCGACATTCTCTCTCTCTCTCTCTCTTTCTTTCTCTCTCTTTCTTTCTTTCTCACATACATGCAGTCACAAATTTATAGTAGCGAAGGTAAACTTTTGTACCCAGGCCATGAAGCCTGAATTCTAATAACAACACAGTCATTGAATGCTTAACTGTGATATTGACTATTTATTATTTGAACCTATTAAAAAAATTCTGGGGAGCAGCTTCCATTTTAGTAGTAGATCAGCTGCTTAATTTAATTTCCTTTTATGGATTCATAGATCATGATTTTTTAAAATTAAATTTTTATATTGTCTCTTGGTAAAAAGCTGTAATCTTTGTAATGTAGTTGATGAAGATTGTGCCAGGCAGCCTAGATTCCACTATGGTCTAAACCTTTCTACTGATGAAGTTCAGGGCACTGAATAACAAAGTACTATTTTCTAATATTAAAATTAGGACATTAGACTAGGTTCAATAATTTTTCTATTCTTTACTATGCCTCAGAATTTATGATCTGTTAGTTTTATAGAATAACCAATTTCCATATATTTTCTTATATTATATAATGAAATAGTCTTTTTTAAAATCCTACAAGTATTTTGTTTAAGCTTCAAATATTCTCCTTTAATATTAATATTTTTGGATTTGCTGAATATATCCATGTTCACTCATTCATATTCTTCATGGGTTTCTAAACTTAAATAATGTTCTTTTAAATTATTATTTTTACACATGAAGAGTTCAATGTACTTCACCTTTCCAATTTTTATGTCTGTAATTATTTTCTGAAGAAACAATGAATAAAGTTGAACATAATATCCCAATTATTGCTATACCAGATTTTATAAAAATATAAGAACAAGCTATATGGTTTGATTTCAGGTTGAATTTTATATACCTTAATTTTATAATTTTTAGAATGGAAGAAATAGTAACTTCCCTCCTTATATACTGGAATTGTTTCATTTATATGAAAGAGTATATTTGAGAACACTATGCATGTGTACTTTTATTGTCATTATTTTATTTTTATAAGACATATTACTTGATACCATCCTAACTGCTAATATAATGAGATGATATTATCTTAAAGCTGGAACAAAACACAAAGGTGACTTTACTCTCCCTTAGTCTTCACATTTGTTTTAGGCATTCTGATACAAGTATTTTACTTATTTTGGTGGAAGGAGAGAGAATATTTATTGGTTCATGTTCTTAATTTACAGAGGGAAATTTATTAATGATAATATATAAACCAAATGTGTAGATTGCTGCTCCAGATTTGCTAACTGCTTTATTTTAACTCTATCTCCATGTAGCTAGTAGCATCTATGTATTAAATATTCCAAGTTTTTCTATTGCAGTATTATGTTGTTATCAATTTAATGTACATATCAGAGTTAATTGCTAGTGTATAAACCTAACAATATTACAATGCTTCTTGACATAATTGATATATTTAAAATTAGTTAATCTTTTGGTTCTGCATGTAATTGTTTTACTGGTAACCATACTGTAAGTGAACTAGAAATTTCAAGCATTTGTTGGTGTATTGTGATTCATTTGATAAACATTCATTGAGCTCCTCCAAGATCTCAGGTGCCATTTGTTAAGGCTTGGGCTATATAGTTCAGCAAAAGAGAGAACCAATCCTTGTTCTCATAGAGCATACATACTCTTGGAAATGAGGAGGACAACAGAAAAGCAAACAAAAACATGGTAAAGATATATTCTTTCGAGAAAATAAAATGTATTAAAAATAACAAAAGAAACATGAAGGAGGCAGGTGGGATGGCTCACTCCTATAATCCCAGCACTTTGGGATGTCAAGACAAGAGGACTGCTTGAGGCCAGGAGTTTGAGACCAGCCTGAGCAAAAGTGAGACCCCGTCTCTACAAAGAATAGAAAAATTAGCCGAGCGTGGTGGCATGCAACTGTAGTCCCAGCTACTTGGGAGGCGGAGGCAGGAGGATTGCTCAAGCTCAGAAGTTTGAGATTGCAGTGAGCTATGATCACACCCTGGTGACAGAGCAAGACCTTGTAACATGAAAGCAAAGAATACAAAGAAAGTAAAGTAATTCTAAAAAGTAACTGGATTGGTGGACAGAGAGTTAATTAAGTTACATTGTTTAGGCCAGAAACACATCTTTAAGGGAATGCTATTTTAGATATCTTAAAAATAAAAAAAAAGTCAGTAATGGTAATTTAGGGGAAGAGCATTCCATGAATTTGCAAGAGTAGTACAAAGACACAGTGGCAAATGGGTGCTTATGTTGAGCATGGAAAAGAAGAGCTCTGTGGTTGGAACAGGGTGAGCATGAAGTTTGAGAGGTAGGTAAGGACCAGATTATCTAAATCTTTGAAGACCATAAAGGAACAGACTTATTCTAAGGGACAAAATAAGAATTTATCGTATAGTTTCAAGCAGTGGATTGACATAATCAGATTTACGTTTGTCAATCAGTGAATCTTTATGGATGCTCTTAATTTTCCTTAAAAACCCTTAGATTACATAATTGCTATTACAGTGGTCCCCTCTTATCTGTAGTTTTGCTTTCTGTGGTTTCAATTATTCTTGGTCAACCACAGTCCAAAAATATTAAATGGAAAATTCTAGAAATAAAGCATCCATAAGTTTTATATTGTGCACCATTCTGAGAAACAAGATAAAAGGTTGTACTGTCCTGCTCCATCCCACCTGGTATGTGAAGCATCCCTTTCTCCAGCGTATATATACACACAGTGGATGCTGCCCAACTATTGGCCACTTGGTAGTCCTCCCAGTTATCAGATTGACTGTCTCATGTAGCGTATATAAGGTTCAGTACTATCTGTGCTTTCAGGCATCCACTGTGGGGCTTGGAACATATCCCCTGTGGATAAGGTGAGACTAGTGTATATGCATACGGGTTGCTGTTGTTAGGAATAGTTGGCTTGAAGATGAGGTAATTCATATGAAATCCAAAGTTCAAAAAGCTATCTTGCAAGAGACACAAAGATTCTGTAGCATTTAGTACTACCAGTAAAACCTTTTGGGAGAAATATTTTGAGTTATCATACATAGAAAATATTCTAATAGAGATGTTCAAAGGTGGAATAGGCCACTCATCATAGGAATAGGATGAAAGACTGATTAGTTGCAATCTGCAGGGAGGATTTATGTGTTGATGCATGGTTGCAGAAGTGACATTTTAAAGCTCTCATTTAGCCTGAAGAGTTAATCACTTTAGTAAATATATTTGATATAAATCTGTAATATAAATTACTGATAATATTTGCAGTCTTTTCTCAGGCAAAGATCCAGTGAGAAATGAGAATTAAAGAGAGTCTGAGCATTCTAATAAATGAGGGTTCTCAAAGTCTGTTCGTTTTTGTTTGTTTTTAGATTACAGCTCTGTATTATGGGACACAACAGGACTAGTACATTGTAGCATTTATTTTTAATTGGAGAAATATAAAATATGGCTCTGGGAAATGTGTGTTAGCTAGACAAAACCTCAGAGGTAGTTCTGATATGGAACTACCTCATGTGGGTGACTCTCATTCCTTTCAGCTAAGAATCATTCTACGAGGCTCTAAATCCTATAAAAGCATGTAACCCCAAATTTTGATGCAGTACTTGACATGAAGAGATATATCCTAAATATTTCTTGAATAAAATAATCAAATCTTTACCATAATCTTCTCAAACATCAATGATCATCAAGAGGAAATTAAAAGGAGACAATGCTAAATGAACATCTACTACTTCGTATGAACTATGCTTGGCACTATAATATGCAAGGTCACTAAGCATTACTATCCCAAATCTCTTTTGACTCCAAAGCATACCTGTCTCACTGGGAATGGTCTCAGTACCTGAGTGATGTACTTTCTGTAATTATAACTATTCTAACAAGAATCTCCATATCACCAGACCATTGCCCTTGTCCATAGTTTATAACCTGTATCAGAAAACTTCTTATATACTTAGAAACAAATTAGCTTTACTATTTGCTTATATTGACATATCTTTGAAAGGCAGTCTCTTTCTTTTTTAGTTGCTAAGGTTAATTCATTTTATTACTACTAAGTAACATTCCATTTTTAATTTTTCCTGTGAAAAAAACTGCATCCATGGAATAGAATGCTCAATTACTTGTATCACTCATCAGGGTATCTTTAATTTATAAAAACCTTAAAAATATAAAATATAGTGTTTTTATTTCTATTCTTGTTTTCATACTCCTTAAAACAATAAAAAAGTCTCAGGTAGTCAGATTTTATACTTATTTGGGGTTCAAATATTATATAATTCTGTAATATTTAAATAAACATTTTTTACTAAAGCTAAATAGCATTCACATTGTATTTATCCACCCTGCTATTGCTTATACAATGAATTTTTCTAACATTAAGTAAAATTTTGTCAAAAGATGGAAATAAATGATGAATGTGAAACTATATTTCTATAAAAATTATGTAGTATGTGCCTTATATGTCTTAAGTTAGCATTTAAAAATTAAGCTATTTCGCTACAGGGAAGGGTTACAGATAGAGTAAGAAAAGTGACATGTTAAGAAGGCTTGAATTCCTGTTTTTTTCTTTAGTAATAAAATGACTTTGAGCAAGTCATTTCACTTTACTATCTTTTTCCTCATCTATAAAATGACAGTTCCTGATTCAGATTTTTTTAAAGATGCTATGAGCAATATGTGCAATCTTGTTTTCTAAACTGAAGTAACACACAATTTTTTTCTTCAATGACAAATCAGAAATAACATACGATATAGCTATCCTTTATTAACTTAGAATCATGGTTTCACATGTGTATTGATCCAGAAAGGACTTTATAGACCATCAAGTTTATCTCCCCTCTCTAGCTTTTGAGAAAACTCAGTTACAGGGAAATGAAGAGACTGCCTGAAAGTCAAAGAACAAGAACTAATAGCAAAATTGTAACCAGGGTTTCAATTTTGGGGGGATGAATTGGAAATGTCTGCAAAATACATTGTTTTATTCAATGTTTATATTTTAGAGCTAAACATGTCATGTAGAACATAGGATAACTGTAGGAAAGATAATTTTTATTAGACATTAAATATCTACAGTTACTTTTCTGAAACCACCATCAAAATCATTTTTACCATGTTTTTTATTGACAAAGTTAAGCAGAGACTATTTCTCTGTATTGTTATCCTTTTATACATGTTAGCCTCATACTTTCCCTAACCTGTAAATACAGCCCGTAAGAAAGCCCTAATAGGTAAATATGGCAAATTTGCAGTCTCGAGGTCATTCATATTTGGTTGGCCTTTATACCATCAAGAAAAAAGATATTCATCATGTATCCAACTAGTATTTCTTGAGCCCCGAGCAGGTGTAACATTAATAGCTAACATGTATTTTGCTTTTTGTGTGCCAGTTTTAAAGTACTTTATATGTAATACCTCCTTTAAAGCTCATACTCATTCCATGAGATAGATGTTGTATTTAGCACTATTTTGTTAATGAGGGAATAGAGACTCGGAATATTTAAATATCTTGCCCATCTTTACAAACATAGAAAGAAGCCAAGTCCGTGATTAAAACTCTGGCCCTTTTGCTCCTAAGCCTGTGCTCTCATTCACTTTGTTGTACAACTGGATGTTATAAGCTCTATGATTGGGAGTGTGGATATTACAGTCAGTAAAGCAGACAGAATCTCTGCCGTCATCAAAATACAGAGCAAAACAACATGTCAGTAAGTGCAGAATTATTAGTGTAGCAATAAGATTCAAGGAGGGAGTAATTAGATTTTTCTGGTATAGTAATGGATGGCTTCAAACAAGAGTTGTAAATAAGTCTTATGACATAGTAAGTAAACAGAATTTTAAGGCAAAACATGCAGACAGAAGAGTAACTATGATTAAAGGGCAGAGTATGGTTAAGTTTAGTTGGCATGATTAGTACGAAGACATTGCTTTTTGACATGCCAAGGTCTATAAAATAGAACTAGTATTAGTCTGAGTCTTAGCCTCTGATAAAACTAAGCTGTGTTTTTCTTTTAGCTAAAGCTAGAAGAAAAAGACTTCCAAATATGGCAATTTTAAATGCAAGCCTAAAAAGTTTGTTTTTGTCCGGAAAACCATAGAAAATCACAGCTAGTTTTGATAAGACAGAACCAATTAAAATAATATTTTGGAAACATAGATCTAACTGTGGTATGTATGAGGAAGAGGAACAATGTGACTAATCAGAAACTTACAAAAATGTGTGTTTGAAATAAAAACCATTGGTGAAATCAAGAGAAAAAAATCAGATATGAAAAGTATGAAAAAATAGTATCTTCATTATTTTGTGTGTGAAATTGTAATTTTGTAGATGTTAAAATTTTACAATATATTCTGAACAAACCTGTTAGTCTACTCATTAATAAAATGGAAGTGAGACAATAAATGCATGTGAAAAAGCTGAGGATGTGCATTTCCAAAAATCACTCCAAGGCATGTTGATGTTTCAAGAGATAATTTTGCTAATAAAAAAAATGGTTATCCCCTCTAAATTCTTTTAACTATTGTCCATGTTGTCAATTTGCCAACAAATAAGAGAAAGATTTTCTTTTTAAATATATTTCATCTCTTTTATGTTCAATATGCCTTTAAAAAACATATTATTGAACAGAGTGTGATTTACAAGATGTTGGAATGTAACTCACCAAGAAACTGAAATGTATACTATTTTCTTTACTATTAATAATTAAGAGCTACCAAAGAAAGATCAAAGTGCTAATAAAGCTTGTCATAATTTTGAAGTGGAAAGAGTTTTATACACATACAAAATATAGAAAACTAATAAGCAGCCAGAGATCAGATGTGAAATTAATGATTTTATTAGCAATACTTTTAATCTAAGTAATTGTACTTTGTGGCTGATTATTGTGTATGTGTGTAAGAATGTTTAGGTAAAATACAGTATAAAAAGAGAAAAATGAAGATATATACTTAAGTGTTATTATCTATATAACCAATAGTATTTAATAAAATCTATTCGTATTCTACACAGGTATGACATTAAAGATGATTACACGCTGAGAATTAAAAAGGCCATGAGTACAGATGAAGGCACCTACATGTGCATTGCTGAGAATCGAGTTGGAAAAGTGGAAGCCACTGCTACCCTCACAGTCCGAGGTAAGAGACTTAAGATGTCAACTCTGATTGAACCAGGAGACAATTATTTGATTAAATTAATAAGTGAGCTCACAATCAAAATAATAGATTACACGCTTTTATTACTATAGTAAAATGCCTAGATTTTGTGACTTCTCTGTCATTAATTGAAATAAAATTATTTCCAAATTTGGGTTCCAAGTGATGATAATTTAAAAGGATTAATTCTTATTTAGTAAGCAATAACTTATATTTAAATCTAATAGTTTATTAGTGGCTTAATTAATTAATTAACTTTATTAGTAATAGTTTATTATTGACTTAAAAGTAAATCTTAAAAATAGAAAAGATTTACACTAGTCTCTTACATTTCCATTGCTTTCAACTATTTACTGCTTTTAAAGGTCGTTAGTTGAAGAGATACTCTGTTTTCTGTTCACCAGTGTGTCACTTTATACCAGCAAAGTACTGTTTTGAAATTCTTTTTTATGTCAGCATTCAAAAAAGCAATTTGAAAAAAACTAACAATGTTTCCAAAGGTGAAAAATGAATACAGAGGAGTTCCAGCCTTGAGATAATCTGATTTAGAGACTGATTTGTGAAGTTCATTGGCCTTAAATAATTGAAATAGTCAGTACCGCTCTTGTAATAACTTTCACTTTCTGGGTGTCATGCACTTTCTCAGTCATGGAATAATGTTCATTTATAGACTTACTGGAAATTGCTTATAAGTGAAAGAAAGCATTACTTAACTGAACAGTGCACTAGAATGAATTAACTGTCTTCCTGGTTGAACATGTTATCACATGAGGTAAATTACATAGTCCAAGGTACCAAGTGGTACCAAGTGGACAGTTATGCTTATTCTTGCCAAATAGACATTACCCATAGCATCATCTACACTCACAGAACTTCAAGCGATGATAAGCAAGCACATCTTCTCTTCCACTACTATTAATAGCTGTACCTTCTACTCTCATCCTTCATGATACAGAGATTGGCTGCATGTTTTCATCCAGGTCTCAGTTACATCTTACCTTGTGTAGCCATCCCTCTGACCTTGTGTAGCTTTGCTCCCAGAAGGTTTCATAAAGTTAGGAAGAAGATTTAAAGGAATTTGGATTGCAAAAATGTGTAAGGGATTTTCAGGTTAGTCTTCCATCTGGTACGAAAAATGATTTTTTTTTTTGCCAGATTTACGATTTGGGCTTCAAATCATACAAAACTCACTTGCTTCCAGGTAACTATTAGGAAACAGGTACTCTGGATACCTGGAAAAATATTGGTGCTTTCCATACTTCACAATTGCTCCATTCCTATTCAACTGAATCTGTTTTTTTCTCCTCCAGACATTCTAGTGTAAACTTTGATACAAAACAAATTTAGACAAAATTGACAAGCTAGTTGTTTAAAAACATTTTCACTCATTAATTAACAGATTATAAAGGGATATGACCATATATGGATCGAATATATATAATGATTATATAAGATCAAAATATGATACCCTTTGTAAGCCTCACTCTCTGTAGGTGATTTTATGTTTGTTTTTAACAAAGCAGCCCTTTGCAAAAACAATTCACTTGACCAAATTATCCCCAAAGTTTGCAGGATTTTTTTTCTGAAGTAAATGGAAAAATAAATAAACAAGCAACCAAGAAATGTTCCATTCAAAAAATATTTGCTGACTAAATAAATGGTGAGAAAATGTGAGGAGTTGTTTGTTTGTAGAAGCAGCAGGGTTCCTTTTATACTTGAATGCTTGGATGAATGAGACTTGAAGTGTTGTGTTTGCTTTAAGATCTTTCCCAGCTAATTATTTTCAAAATTTGTTGAAAGTTTCAGGTTTAACATTTCATTTACCAAAGCATGGTCTGAATGCATAAATGTTTGAAGCTAACTTACAGAACTAGTAGAAAGCATTGTTTGATCTTAGTAGGATTTTTTTTAAATCATCAAACCTTAAATGGTCTCTTTCCTAATCTGTATCTTGTAGATGGATTACGGTGTTTATTCTGTGTGGTATGTATTTATCACTTGTCTCAGATTGAAACCTC
The DNA here is from genome assembly GCA_008086735.1 of Cheirogaleus medius. NCBI lineage: Eukaryota > Metazoa > Chordata > Mammalia > Primates > Cheirogaleidae > Cheirogaleus > Cheirogaleus medius. Next base: position 86,030,914 of record VBSM01000272.1, on the reverse strand, counting down.
AAAAACTGGGTTAAAGGAGAAAATCTCCATAATATAATGTGGAGCAAAACATTGTTTAAAAACATTTTTTTAACCATTAGGTAAAGCAGTTGGGATTTCTCATGCTAGGAGATTAACAAGGGAAGAAAAAAAACACATTATTATCTATGACTTATTTTTTTCTGTGCTCATTTTTCTATGCACATAAATAAAATATTCAGTCTTTCTTTGGATTGTTTTATTAGAACAGAGTCAATTGACCCTAGAGGCCATGTCCATTTTCATCCATTTAATGCAGGGACACAGTTTAGTTTAATTTGCTGATTCTGAAAACATCCACCTGCTGGTGTTTTTCAGGATGAAATGTTGCTATGTAGCAAAGATAAGAAGTTTTATTATGATATTTCTGCTAAAATTTTATCATAATATTCACATTAGCCAATTGAGGAAAAAGTAAGGGACTTTTATTGTCAAAATCTGAAACAAATCTACTCAGTTGTTTTCCATTTTAAAAATATGGTTAAAAGAAAGACTATAAAATGAGGCTTGACATCAAGTGGCCCTTTTACTGACTTTGCAAATGTAAAATTAGAAAGTAATGCTAGTACACAACAAACCTCCTAGCAATTATATTCTGCTCGAATAATTTATTATCTAATAGAACTTTTTAAAATGGGTCAAAAATTATATACAAAAACTGCATATTTGTAAGCAAAATTTTTCCCCATTTTTCAGTGGTTTAATTGGCTTTGCATATAGGATCTCAATGGAAAAACTACCTTGCTTATAGGATAATAAAGCCATAAAATTATTAATAGACTAAAGTGAATAGTAATTGTAAATTATTTATTTCAAACATGATTTCTCACCATGATTTCTTCTTTTTTCTCTCTTTAATATAATAGAGTCAAAATGCCTTTTTCTTTCTAAAAGAACCATATTTGAAATTGAGCTTGAGGTGGGAAGCTGAAAAGTACAATTCGAAAGATGAAAGGCAAAGTTCTTTTTCTAGTAGAAATTGGCAAAATTAAAAGAAATTTCATCACTTAGAATAAGGCACAACTTTATGATGTTAGTCTGTTGCCTTTTTTTGGTTCTTATTCTTGTGTTCTGCCCCCTCCTCCTCTGCAAAAAGAAAGAAATTGTGGTACTTTTGGTAAGATACTTCTCTTTTCCTCTTGCTACAGCAAACACACCATATACTGCAGGATACAATAGGGTTTCATTAAGCCAGAATTTTCATCTTGCTGCAATAATTGCCATTCTCTTTCTATTGTCTTAATCTTCCCCCTTTTAATTTTGAATAATACTGTAACACCATGACTGTCATATAGAGGCAACCGGATAGTATTATTTTTAGAGATTGCACAAAGCTAGTATTATGATGCATTGGCTGAGTGGGTGAATAAGTATAAATATGTTTTCAATGGCTGTATCTATCTCACCATGCCCAGTCATCAACACAAAACTATTTATATGTTCTAGAGTCACATTATGTATGCACTAGAGCTATATGCACTGGGACATGGGTGAGACACTTTGTTGAAAAAATTCATATTTTGAATGTAAGATTTTGTGAAAGTTCAAATACTACTAAATATATTTTTTCTTCATTTGGATGATGGGACTACATGTTTTATAATATTTGTCTATTGCTTTTGCTTTTATGCAAACTGTTTTATTGGTTTACTATCTAAACTGATTTTGCATTATTGTTTTAAAAGAAAATATTTTAAGCCTACGAATATCTCTCATTATTTCTGTGCATTAATAACAGGGGCAGCCTATTACTACTGATTTTAGTGATTGAAAGTTATGGTATAATAAAAAAATGATAATTTGTTGAAGCAGCAGTTTGAAAGCCATTCTCAGGGTGAACAAGAATCAACTTGTCAGTCATTGTTTCCTGCCCTCTGCCAAAAGAAGAAAAAGCTTAACAGTAGTTAGGGAGCTACTGAGTTGAAATCTCTAAGGATGTTCCAACCTATTTGTTATATTTTCATCCACCCTGTCCACGGATGAAAAGTGATGTGATCTTAACTTATTACTGACTGAAAAGCAGCGTCAGGGGCTTTTCTGTAGTCCTCGTAATGGTTCTGACTAACCATGCTTAAAATCCAATTGCTATTTAAATCAGACAGCGAGGCCTTCTTTTATTGACATGACATTTGCTAGTCTGTGACTTGAATAGTTATATTCATCAGGTTCTTAACTTCGGAGTAACACAAGGCTGTTCACTCAAGATCTTTGAAATAGTAACTGTAGTAAGTGATGATAATAAGACTTCACCTAAAATATCTCTCAAATTGCTTATAGTCAATCCTGAGAGTCAAAATAATTATTTTCTTAGAATTGTATTTATAACTTTCAGTTTTATCAAGCTCAGACATCTTGTTCATACTTGAATTATGAGACTAGAAATCATTCTATTGTCCATACTTAAATGTAACATTACACATCATGCATTCTGATAATTTTCTTTTTCTTTCTTTTTTTTTTTAATTTCTTTTTTATGTTCTCACCACACCATTGTAATGTCTACAGCTCGCCCTGTTGGTAAGTAGCCATCCTTCTATCCACTTAGCATGGCTTTGCACAGTGCTTCATAACTCATGCATAGTAAGATTTGACAGAATGAAATTTATTCACCCATGTTAAAATAATGCTTGTGAGATTGCTGTAAAAGTTGCTCTTGATTTTTTCATCAGTTTGATAAACCATTTTGCAGTGACTTTTGCTACAAAGCAATGAGTACATGACAATTTTTGTATAAAAGGGTATTTGAATGATTAATGTTATAAATTGCTTACTTACGGGAGAAAAATACAATACTTTCCTTTTTTCTTGTATGTATTTATATAAACCAACTACTAGTTATGCTTGATATTAGTTAACATAAAAGGTGATAAACTAAATTATGACATTCTATTACTTTATGCAATTCTTTTATTTTAAGCTACTCAGAGTCCCAGGTTTTTAGGGGAATTTTTAACTGCTGCATATTTACTGCCTGCATGCCTATTTAAACAAAATTAAGTAGAATGCTTCAAGTTAATGTAAGTCGATGCCTACCCTAAGTGGGGAAGAGAAGCTTGAGCTATGTTCTTTGGCATGAAAAGTTAGTGCTTGTGATTTTAATATATCTCATCCTTCATTTGGCTTTGCAAAATTAAAGTAAGTTAACAGTTTGCATTTGCAGAAATTTAAGTGGTAATTATTTATAAACACTGGCAGATAAAATCTTTTCCAATCATTGATTTAATAATCTTTCTGCATCTCTTTCAAATTTTAGTTTAATATACCAACAAATATGTTTAAATAAATCTTGGTAATTGTGTTACAAGTAAGTGAATAGATGGATGAATGAATGAATGTATTTAGTAGTTTGTTTCTTTAATATACTAAGAGATACTTTTGTTATAACTTATTCAATTTCAAAGACTTTATAAATTGTCCATCTAGCTTTAAGAACTTTCTTAATATACCACCTTGACATTGTTAACCCTTGATGTATATTAGTCCTAACTCAACATTTTTCCCCACTTTGGTTGAAACATTCATGGACTTTACTTTTATATAGTATGTTCTTACATGGTTAGCAAAATAGTAAATAAAACTTTGGTTTCCAACTCTGACTTTCTGATCTGTCTTTCCCAAGCAGTACTTCTTTTTGATTAGCAATTTAATATCCCTTATTCTCAGTCATTTCTTTTAAAAAATGGAGAGAATAATATTGACTTATCAAAACTGTTGCAGGAATAAGTTTATTTTAAGATTGATCATATACATGAAAAGTGTTTTGTGTGCCAATATTGGCTGGCATATGCCTAGTTTCTGAGGCATATTATTTTACATTTTAATATTTTTGAAATATGGTTATGGCTTACAATTAATTGAAATAAACTATAGGGTTTTTTTCCTTGAAATTATTAAATCAACAGTGCATTTTACAATTGATGTTGCTTAAAGATTGAGGAATATGATGTTATAATTTTAAGCCTCATTTTCTTGTATGTATAAGAATTGCTGTTAATGGTAATTTTACTTGTATTTTGAATGACATCTAAAATTAAGAAGAGCATGGAAAAGAATGAGATGACACAGAAAAGACAGAGAAAGAGTTGATAGTAGGCTACATGGCCACCCTTTCAGATTTCCTTTCTCAACATCTATGAGCCACATTTCAGGTACAGAGACTCACTCATTTATGTGTCAAGTAAGAAGCAATTTGTTATATAGTTAGCAAAATATAAGTGAAAAGATTTATATATACATTATATATAACAAAATTATTAATTATATACAATAAAATATATTAGATTTAAAAATTTAGAACAATCTAAAGCTTTTTTGGAATTCTTGATTACTAAACAACACAAAAACTTTGCAACCATATTTAGAAGTTATTTTAAAATATTAAGCATCATGATGTTTGTAGGAAATATAAACAAGATGAATGATTGGATGAGAACACTTGTCAATAGGAAGGATGGAATGAGATACTAAAAAATTCAGGTTGGTTTAGCATTGGCAGCGATTGTAATTATAAGATAAATTTTAAAATGAATAGGAAAAATAACATTTAAATTGTAGATCTTTATATATAGAAACCTTATGTCAATATACCATAACTGCTTAATTCATATTTCACAAGTTTCCAGAACATAGATCAATGTGTTAATAATTTCTAATAGATTTAAAACCTTTAAACATATAAAAAAAAGTATATTGATTAAAAAATATGATGTACGCAGAGTATTAGGATGTATCTGTCACCTGCAAAGCATTTCAAAAGTTATTTCCATTTTTTATTCTTGTTTGAAATGATTTCTTAAATTCCCACTGGACTGGAACTAAAGAATAGCTTCTTGACACGTTGTATTTTATTCTGGGAAAGTCTGTCATTTCATAAATCTATCTCAAATGACTTATGACAATGTTCAGAAATATAAAGAACTATACTTGAAACTTGACAACTACTATTAATTTTGGAAACTGAATGTTGGATGTGTTTTTATTGGATTACCAAAGAAGATGCCAATAATGAGGAAATTAGCCTCTTTTCTTTGCATCAACTTCTTACATCAATTTTAATTCAGGAACTATAGGTATTTGAACTTTTATTGTATAATCAGAAGGTACAATTCATGTAAAATGTTGAAATAAACATTCAAGTCATAGAAAAACTGCATTATTTTTTATATTTGTTTTACACCTTTAAAGTTTTTAACTATAGCATGCAGGGTATTTTACAAAGTAGAGACCACAGAGAAAAGCAAAAAACAGCTTCTCATTCCAATATAAATTAGATGAAGAAATATGTAACAGGTATATAAAGTTTAGAGGAAATTCAGAGTGTAGTTTATGTGTAAATCTTTTGGAAGAAAATTAGAAATCAATGAAGATTCCGGAATACTTATAGATTCAGAAAACAATCACTATATTAGCTATTGAATGAAACTTCTTGGTGGTCTGTGTGGACAGCCTTATTTAGAAATTATTATCAACCCTCAAACTAGAATTTTGTCCAAATGGGTGACTCTTAGGAGATGCATTTGAGTTAAAAGAATTTGCAACTCTATACAATTCACAGTCGGAATAAACACCTTCTGACCTGTACTTTTGAGATGATAGGAAAACTTGATTTAGAGGATCCCTCAATGTGGAAAATATTACTGAAAGCAGACAATTACATCTTTGCCAATGGAGGAAAGTGTTTTCCACATTTTACTTACTCATCCACAATGCCACCAACATCTCAAAAATAGCCTTTTAATCCAATTTTCATATTTGCTGATTGCCACAAAATCTAGACAAATGCCACTTTCATCATTCAAAATCCACCACCCTTCCTGTGGTTTTGGCTTTTTACTGTTCCAAAGGCATTCTTTATATAAAAGCAACAGTGCATCCTAGAATGTAGTTAACTAGGAATGCCGAAATATTCATTTGTTTATTTGGAAAACTCTTCTGATGAGGAAACTGACAGAAGAAAATGGTCTAAATAGGGATAAATATCTTGCTTCCTATACCCATCTGTCTTAGTTTTCTATTGGAAGCCTTTCCTAAGCTTAAAAATAAAAAAGAACATCTATTTTGGAGATGGGCAACACATTTTTCCTAGCAGCAACTCAAAACATGATGAGTAATTTGGAAAAGAACTGTCAAATCTACCAGCTGCCTTGCTTGTGAAGCTGCCCTGCTCCGTTTTGTATCTTGTAGACCATATGTTAAATGCTGATTGCCTCGGGTATGGAAACTGAAAGCTGAGTATTTCAAATGAAACTTGTTTAAAATATCGAAAGCAAACTGACAATATGCAACTTGAAAACTTCTAAGTATTTTCTAACTTATTAACTCAAAAGTATGTTTTCTTTTGAAAGAAGAATATAACTGCCCACACATGAATTTATAAATATTAAAAAATATATATGTTTTTGGCAAAATAACACATTTTTAAATTATTACTTTAAAGAAGCAGCCACTCTTCTAAACAGAAATTATAAGGACATATTTTTTTCAATGTTTTAACTGCTTAAACACAAAAATTAAATATATCCTTATTTTACAAAGTTCTGTTTTATGAGTCAAAGTAAAGTTTTGTTATAGCATGCTCTCACGCATTTTATTCTTGAGGCCACCAAGAGGTCCAAAACATATTTGTGATTGAAAAATTCATTCAGGGCAATTTTTAAATTAGACTTTACTTAAAGAATAATGTAAAGGGTATTTTCAATGTCCTTATCCCCTCTCACACCTTGAAATTTGGAAAATTTAATGTACAATATATAATTTAACTTAATATTAGAGATATTCCATTTTTTTCTATTTATCAGAAAACACGTAGGTATTATGTAGGAACCTTTGCATGTTGAGATGCACTTTTTGCATAAGATGTCCTGAGTGTGTCTTAGGAGGAGACCCAGAAATCTCATTTCCTGCATTCCTTCTTCTTTGGACAAGCTGTTGCCCCATGACCTAAGGTGATCGTCTCCCTCCTGCCAGCTCTTAATGTTTCCTGCACCTGTCACTAATTACCTACTTTATGCAGAGTCCCATTTATTTATTATTAAGCATCATGTTTTTCATCATTCTATATGTTTTGTTTAAATAATAGGTTAAAAAAAGGCATTCTGTTTTATAGAGTATATCCCAACAGTTTCCACAATGTGAAATGTTTATAATATATTAGGCTAATGCTAATTTTTAAAGTGAAAAACAAGTATGGGTTATTTCTCAGGCCGAGCTGGTTTTAGCCTTGTGTGTTTGACAATATCTGTCCATTGCCTCAATAGGGAGGCTAGGTATTTAGTTGTACTTTTTTTTCCCCTCCTCAAAACTTGTTAAAAATGTTCAATTGTCTTGGTATTGAATGGTACTGTAGTGAAATCTGAAGCTTAGAAAATATTGTTTCCTTTTGTCTGGGATGCACTCTGCTGTATGAATACCTGTGTGGTCTCTTCTTCCAAGTAATTTGCTGGGTTATGTCATGGTAGTGATCATTCTGTATCTAACATTCCTAGGATGCAACAAACCACTTGAATCTGCAGATTCATGCTTTAATTTACTGTATTTCAACATTTTCTTATGTTTTATCTTTGAGTATTTTTTTCTGTTTCACTTCTTTTTTTTTTCAAATACATTAATTATATTGGCTTTCCTTTGTTTCAATTCTGTATTTATCAAGTTTTCTAGAATAATTTCAAAAGTCATCATTTTTATTTCATATTGTATGATTTATCAATGCTGATTTACCACCTCCCTAGCTTTTAAAGTTACAGTTATTGCTTATTTCTTGTTTCTAAAATATACCTTATTTCTTTAATTTTTTCCTCTTTTATTCATTTCCTTGATAAGTTCTAATATAATATTTTTTATCCCCACTTGTCTTTTAGCCCTTTTACCCCTTTTTGTTTTTTAAGGAGAGAGCCTTTTGTATATATTTTTATTTAGACTATGAACAACTATTTATTTGAAAGTATTACTGTGTTTGGGGGGTAATTCTTAGAAAATACAGCTTCTTTATCTTTCTTTGATTAATTGATTATGTTTCTTTTCTGTCATGAATTAAACTAGTAATTAGTTAATATATAGGTTTTTAAATTTTGCTTTGTGAAGATCTTATTTTAGTCTCTATCTGGTTATTCATTATCTAGTTAACTGTGAAGACTAGGGTTTGCATGTCTGGGGAAGAGAAAGTGGAAAAAGAGTCATTCAGTAGCCCCTACTTGGAATGTTGTCTTTAACATATTGTCAAAGAACATGTTATCTTCTTCTTAGTATTCTACTGGCCCTGGTGATACACAATCACCCTTTTTATGTTATAAACTATCTTCATTCCCATACAAAACTCCCTCCTTATCTTCCTTCATACTCCCTAATTCATAATGAAGATGGTTTTCAGGCATGTTAGTTTTCTATTACTATACAACAATTACCACAAATTGAGCAATTTAAAACAACAGCCATTTATTAGGTCAAGCTCAACTGGGTTTTATGCTTAGGGTTTCACAGGCCAAAATCAAGGTATGGACCAGGCTAAGCTCTTTTCTGAAGGTTCTCCAGAAGAAATTACTTCAAAGTTCTCTGAGGTGTTTGACAGAATTAAGTTCTTGTGGTTGTAGGACTGAAGTTCTCATTTCCTTGACTGCTAGCCAGAATGCCTCACATTTTTTAGAGGCCACTCCCCAGCCTTCACACATGGCCACCACAATCTTCAAAGCCAGGCATGATGCCTTGAGTCATTCAGGTGATTTGCTTTGCATCTCTCTGAGGTCTCCTTCTGATATCAGCTAGAGAAAATTTCCTGATTTAAAGATCTTATGCGATGAAGTCAGGTCCAGCTGATTAATCTATCGTCTTAAGATCAACTGATAAATAACTTTAAGTATATCTTCAAAATCCCTTTTATAACCTAACAAAATCATGGGAGTAATTCCAGGAAGTGAAGGTCATGGGAACCACCTTAGAATTCTGCCAACCAAAGTAGGCTTGACTTTTTCTTTTTCTCAGTACTTCTTTCTCTACTTTCTAAATTTTAGCTGGTTTTCTGCAAAGTCATGTCTCATATTTCCTAAGTATCAGTCTTGATGCCAGTTTTCCTTCTTCTCATAAAAGGATCATAAGGCTTTCACAATGCTGATGGATAATTTTTATGAAATTGGTATTGATAGAAGATTAAGGCTATATTTGGCAGGGGTACTTCATAATTTGTGGTTTGTAGCTATGATAGTTTTTCCATATTATTCATTTTTTTTGTCTTCAATAAATGGAAGTGAAACAATAAGCCTTTACTCCATGATCTTAACCTGTATGTCAAAAAATTTGAATCTCATTAATTTTGGAGTCTATTTAAATATGAATAAAATAAATACTACCCAATTTAACTTAGTACTTAGAATTAAAATTCTATAAATATTAAATATCAGGATAAGGTAAATATTCTGGCCTGAAACAGTTTTATGAGATTAGTATTAAGAGATTTTACTGTCGATGGCCAGAATAAATCACATTAATATTTCAGCCACACCTTCTAAGAAAGTCCAAATTTTCATTTTTATAAATCACATCAATTCGTAGACAGAAAAGGATGTCATAATATGTATGCTATAAAATATATATTATGATATGCATTGCATCTAAATAGTATATGCATGATATTTGAATTACTACGCTAATTATTTAAACATACTAAATGTCACTCAAGGGAATAGCACATAATCAAATTCATTAAAATATATAAGCTAGCAAATTATATTTTGCATTAAATATATCTGAATGCTTTTTAAAATCTTTCTTATGGCAAATATTGTTTTCCAGATTTATTGGGGATATTATTTTCACCTGCCCTAGAAAACTGTTAGCTCTTTGTTACTGAATACATTGTTATATTTATCTTTTTGCTGCCTCTTCTTCTAGCATAACACTTACATGTGCTATGGGCACACAAATGTTGGTGCAATTAATTGATACACACATATGCATACATAGGTAATACTTGCCTAGAAAATGTTTATGCAAGCAGCTTTAAATAGTGCTATAAAAAGATTAAGCGACATTAATGGTAACAGGCCAATCACATATTCCCCATTCTGCTAGTAGGAGATAAAATACAACAAAAAGAAGGCACTAATGAGTTAGGATGGTGACTTACTAAGCGTGTAATTAATGTTATTAAGAAACATTGCAGTTGCATATTAAAATTCCGTTAACTAAGCAACCCTTCAGCATCAGTACATTTGTTCCTTGGTTGCAAGTTTTTTCTTTCTTTTTTTTTCTGATTGGCATCTTCATGCAATCTTTCTCTAAAAAATGAGATAATGGGATGTGATCAGCCTTTGTGGTTTAGCTGGAGTGCTGACATGACAGTTCTGGCAAGTTGACAGGTTAAGTGAGTGAAAATGGATGTCTTGTCTCACTATATACTTGTAGAGCGATTTTTAAGCTATAGTTTTACCTTCCAAACTCCCACACTTAGAACCCCTTTTCCTCCAGATATGAAAAGTACGGTTTTCCCAATTTAAGAATTTGGGACCTTGAAAGGAGTTTTTTAGCACACTTTAAACTATTTTCCCTTTCTTCGTCAAAAATGAGATCATTTCTTTAGGAATGATGTAGATATCGCCTTATTTAATAATTACTTGATTTTTAAGTTAATAGTGTATCCTGCACAAATTAAGTCCTCTAAAGGAAATAAAATTTTATTGTTTTATGCCCTGTATGATAGCAAGGAAGGAGAGTAGAAACGCAAAGCTACCTACTGGTAAAGGACAGAATCATATTGGAAATGAGATCTGGAAGTTCAGAATTTGTTTAAAATTCTGAAAGATTTTTCTAGGGAGCTCTCAATTTATAACTATGTATAATTCAAGAGTTCTATGAAACTTGCATGTGGAATCTCACAATGATTTCCTCTAGTTACATGATTTCTTGTACTTACCTATAATTGAAAGGAAATCTATTTTAGTAATCTGAAATGTTATAAAGTTAAAATTGTCTGTAAACATGTCCAACTTAGTTGCATTATGAGTAACTATTACATTTATTGCAAGGTTGAAATATTTAATACCATTACTAGATTAGACTGGACTTGCTAAAGCCAGTAAAGACCATTTACAAGAAAAAAGACATAATTCCACTAACATAATCCCTCACTTTAACAAACCCACTAAAGGAGCAGACTCACCTAAATTGCCAAAGGCAAGAAAGAAGCTTTGTGTGTGTAATGGTGCATTGGAGCAGTCTGAGAAACTCACCTCTCTAACATGCCTGTGTGTTTTTCCCTCTGTGAGGAACAACCTCCTACCCTTCCTTCCTTACCAACTTAATCTAAAGGAACAAATCAAATTCTCTTTCTCTCTCTGTCTCTCTCTCCCCCTCCCTTCCTTCCTCTATTCCTTTCTATCTCTCTTTCCCTTCCCTGTCCTTTTCTCCCATTTACCCTCTTTTTCTCTCCCTCTACTTCTTCCTTTCTCTCTCTTTGATTTCTCTGTCAAAGGTTTAATAAGTTACTCTTGTTTTGCCTATATTATAATACTCATTGTGTTCATCGTGTTGTTACATTCTTGATTGTTTCCATGTGGATCAACTCTGGTAGGAGGTGAGTTCCAGAGGAAAGAGACATTAGTACCCTCATACCCTGAAGCAAAATAAAACAACTAATATTTTTAATTGAATTATGTTATGAATTAAAATGTTAAGCAACATCTCAATTCATTTCAGGCACAAGTTTATTACTGTGGTGTTTTCCAATAATGTGTTGTCTTTGAATATAAAAACAAAAACAAAAATGTTTAGGCACTGACCCAAGTACAAAATGGTTATGTGCTTAAAGCTGTTTATTGTAACACTGCTTTTATGTGCTTGCTTATGAGATCAAAAACTGCAAGATATCTTCAACCAAATGAATTCGTGAATTTGTTTTTTTAAAGGCATTCTTTCCATTATAAATTACCATAGAATTATTTCATCTTGTCATTTGCATTGTTCCATTTCAGGGAGGAGCATAATATGTGTGACTATAAATGAAAGAAAATGGTTTGGACCAGTGTCTCAAAACATGCATACTTTTTTGGGTGTGTGTCAACTTACCACAATAAATTCTATACCTTTGACCTTCCTTTGCATTACTTTTGTTACTATACTGGGCAATTTAGGCTACTTCTATTATTTTATAGTCACATTACATAATAATTGACTAATTGCATTGCCATTTTAGTTATCAAATTTTGAATAATTGAGAGCTATTTTGGAAGTTTCAGATATTATAAAAACCCTCCAAAATTAGTCTTCCTACAATCAACAAATCCCATTAAGTGGTTTAAAAATGTAGAGAGTAAAGCTGCATAAGAGCAACATGCCTTTATTCATACGAGGAATGAATATAATTTGTATGTACATGTGAGACCTCTCATGAGTCACATATGAAATTTTAATAGATGAAGATCTAAGGATTGATTCATTGTAGTAATTATGTTCTCTTTGACTATTTACTTTTTCATATTTATGAAAACAGTAACTAGTTAGCACTTTTCCTTGTTCATTAAACATTAAAGAAGCATATTAATATATGTATATATATGATTATTATTGAAAGAAAAGGTATAGCTATTTATATTTTACTATGGAATAACTATATTTAATATTAGCTACAAATAAGTTACTGTCTGGGAAAGAAAACATATCACTGATCTAGAAGATTTATTGCCATAAACTCAATAATAAAAACAGTTATTTGGAAGGGTAGATTGGTTCGATTTCCTTCAAACCATTATCTGATTAACTGAAAATGTGTCATGTAATTTAGCAATTTGATCATTTACATGCTTTGAAAATAGTGACAAATGAGTAAAATGTGATTAAATGGTCTTTATAAAAGTGATTATTTTAAATTCTATATGCGTAATTTATATTTTCCATTATAAATACATTGCTTCCTCTGAGATGAATTATGTGTTAATAAGCTTCAAATCAATTATTTTGTGACATTGTATATGCATTTCCAATATTATTAAGAGAAATTCTTTGGAAATCAAGTGAAATGTTAATAGTAACAATTAAATAGAATTAAATAAGTTGAGGAAACAAGCATTTACCAATTAGAAGTCAAACTGTTCTGATTATAAATTGAGTGAACATTCAGCTCTTACTCCTGGTCTGTATTACATTGTTATGAAATGACTTCTCACTCTCTGTTTCATGTAGTAGGTGCAAGCTTATTAACTAATTTTTTGCAGGAACCTCTAGGACTGATTGTTATACAATGTCTGTATTTGTCTATAGTATTTTTCATTACTCTGGGATGATGGCTACTCATTTATAGTCTTTGGGTCATAAATTTTTGACTTGATGTAGGGATACTCTCTATGGAAGGCATATTAGAATTGGTTGACTGTTTTTCCCAAAGATCATATTGTCTTTGACTTCCTCTATCCAATTTACCATGATAGTGAGTCACTGTCACTGGCAGGAAAGTGAAACATTCCTCAGATATAATGAGATGACAAAAACATTGAGTATTTGCTTTACAGGAAGATTTTTTTTTTAATTTAGTATTCAAAAGCATTCATTCAGTGTTCCTTCACTATTTGGGGCTTTTCTAGGCCAAATAAAGACACCATTGAAATGCTAAATGGTAGACAGCACCCAATGCCAGTAAAAGCTTGCAACTGAGCTATGGAAGCAAGAGGCATAGGAAGGGGGGGAAATAAAGAAACAAGGCAATGTAAGCAAGAGAAGTACCTTAAATGGGAAAGAACACATGACAAGTACAAGGTCAGAGAGTGTTCAGGTTAATTGCTGTTGGCAAGGTGGACCAAAAGATAATAGATATCAGGATGGGTTAATCACAAGAACAAGCAAATACATATGCGAGTGATTGAAAATAGACTGGTCTGCTGAAATGCTGAAGCTAGTTTGGGGGCAAATGAGTGTCAAGACAGAAAAATCTTGGGCCAGCTTATGGAAGCCAAAATGCTACACTGAGAAGAATAATTCTCAAGCATTACAATGACAAGCATTGTAGGTTTCATTGCAATGCAATGGAAGCACTGGAGGTTTTTGAATAAAGAGTGACTTGAAGAAAATGTACTTAAGAAAGTTTATACTTATAGTCAGAATAGAAAGAACAAGAATTATGCTATTTTAATAATAAAAGCAATTATTCAGGAAAAACATAATTCTATGATTTTTCAAATCTTATA
>VBSM01000272.1:86001496-86016634 GCA_008086735.1 Cheirogaleus medius | reverse complement strand
GGAAACCAAACCAATCTAGCAGCTCAGTGGAGTTTAAGAGGTACAATTACAGCATTGGAATAAACCAGAAGTCAAATCTGTCCCACAATCTAATTCTTTAAGAAATCTGTGTGCCCTTCATAAGATTCAGTTTACTGGTCTTTACATCATAATGGTGGTAGTTAAAACATAAGACTTTTAAAATATTAAATAGGTTAATGCCTGCGGATGGTTTAACACAATCCCTGACACTTAATCAGCATTCAATTAATGTTAATTATTGTTGTATTAAACAGTTTGTGGCTAAGTAAATCTTTAACTCAAGCAAATGATGGAAGAGAAATATGCTTATAAAATGTATTAGTATTTAACAAACAAATATGTTAAATAGAAAAAAATTTTCTACTTGTTTTTCACATAGTTCAAAATGTTTATTATTACAGAATAAAATGTTCATTTAGGCATAAAATTATACTCAAAGAAAGAGAGCAGCTGAGTGTGCCTGTAACCACCCTGTCTCACATATTAATGTACCTAACTGTTGCATGACTATCTCCGTGTTAATGCCTGCCATAGAAAGTCATATTTTCCTGTTGAAACAACTCTGAACATGATGTGATTAACCTTTAGGTCCCCCCATCCCCTCATCTCAAAGCCCACCTCATGCATGGCCTGTGCTTCCTACTCATGTTCAGCCATCTGATTTCCATATCACCCACTCGCTCTCACCAGAAAACATTAGCATAACAGAGCTGCAGCATGACTTTGATTGAAGCCAGCTTGGGCTGAATGCAGTATCAAAGCATAATTTAGAAGAAATCAAATCTAATTTACTGTGCATTGTATTTAAATTCTCAAAACACAGTTTCAAGTAAACTGTCCCAGACCTCTAATCTTATTGACCTTGTTATAGTTGGGTCTACTTCTCTGGAAATCACGCAACCTACTTTTCTTACAAAGCTATTGTTTTTTTAACTTGTAAGTGTTGATTAAACACTGAATTGTGCCACTCTGCTTTATCACATTTCTTGTTATAGCTGAAGCAGTAAGGTATAATCACTTGACTGATTAAGCAAGTAGGTTATTATGTCATAGTTACAAAAGATTTGTCTAATGCTTTCAGCTTTTAGAGAGAAAATAAATATGTGTTTTATAGTCTTCTTCTTAGAAACATATAGGAGAATTGCCATTTCTATAACTAATATGTTCTTCTGGAGTTTATAACTCAATCTCTTTAATTCACATTGGGTTTTGAATGTGTGTTTTGAATTGTCATCTGAGGACCTAATTGTGTTTTTTTTTATGTTTAATGAGAGCCATTACAGAAAATTCATTTTATATGTAGCACACTATGTGCTATTTTGCTGTGTTGATAAAATGTCACCTCTGTCTACTCCCTCCCATTGGTGCCATCAGCCAAATATAGATTTTTCAAACCATTTTCACTGCCACCTGGTAGAAATACTGAAACTGTGGAGAGTTAGAAGAATTATTGATGCAGTTTTTCATTTAAAACCTCAAAAATAAATTCCTTCAGCTGATGTCTCTTCACAGAAGATTGCAATATAGATCTTGGGCAAAGAAAGAGAGTCTACAAAAGTAAGAGTGATTGATGCAACTCGTTTTGTTAGCCCAACTTCAGGGGCTAATAGGAAGTGATGTACATATTCAGAGACGTGAATACTCCTTAAATTTTTTGCTTTGTTAAATACTTCAACATTGTTAGTTTCTTTCTTTTTTAATTTTAAAAATGAGAAGATTCCAAGTTTAGCAAGATCAATGTGGCTTAACTTCTGGTGACAATAAGCTATTGGATACCTTAGAAATACAGCATATTTATAATAACTTGGAATAAAAGTACAACGTAAGTAAACATCACAGGAAAAGATATTTCATAGAATGAATAACACATATGCTGGCTGATTTTTGTTAGTGGTCTTTAAAGAAATTCAGTATTGAGTAAAAGTTCAAGAAATTATTTCCTGACCTTTTTAGAATATGCCATCAGTGGTAAGCATTATGTTGTGATCTTACAGAATTTCTTTGTCCTTTAAGACTTCTGATGAAATGTTCTCTTTAGGTACTACTCTGAATAGCAATTCTCCACTGGATTTTCTTTCCCAACTTGCCAAGGTTTTCCAGACCTCTGTTTTTTTCCTTTCTTCAGTCATCATCTACATTGCTTCCAGAGCATTCTTTCCAAAACACAAATCTGATTATATTTTTCTTGCAAAAACATCTTTGAACAAATCTTCATGGCTTTCAGGACAAAATTTTAAATGCTTTACCATAGATTATCTGGCTCTACCTATATCATCTCTGTTTCCAGATTTCTTTTATTCTCAAAATCTTTTACACTCTCCTAAAAATCCAGTTTCACGGATCTCTGCATTTTGTGATGCTTTTCTCTGTCCCAAGTGACCTTACGCCTCTTCATCTTGTCAACTCTTGTCCTTCAAAACACAGCTCAAGTATAGCCATCTCTTGGCATCTTTCCTCTTTTTTTTTTTTCTCACTACATGCTCTAATCTGGTTCTGTTCCATTCTTTTTCTTCCAATGCCTTCTGCAGTGTTCTATTATTATGCAAAAATTGAATAACAGTATTTGTTTATTTATTTATATATTTACTTGGATGTCTCTGCCATAGGGCAAGAACAATTATTTTTTTAATTGGCTTCCCATTCCCTGTACCAAGCAGAATGTCTCATAGTTTGCAGTCGATCAATACATTTTGAATGAATAAATGAATAAATCATATCTTTTCAGAAGAATGGATGCATGCATGTGATCATTTGCCAGTCCTTATTTGGGTAACTATATTTTAGCAGCTGTCTTAAAATTGTACAACCTGGATGCCAAAAGGAACTTGCAAAATTATTCCCCTACAAATAAGCAGTTTTCAAAAGTTTGAAAATCAAATCATGGAAGTCTGTAGTTATATCTAAAGTGAAGATGATACTTTAACAGAAAGTTATAGATGATTAGATAAAATAATGTGCTTAAAACTCTAAAATGTTTATATTTTATTACTTTCATTTGCTATTTCATTTGATGATTTCAATGTGTGTTCTCAGCTATGTCATTTTAAAAATTATGTAAAACAGGACAGCATATCCAGGATCCTAAGGTTTTACTAACTAGTTATATGATTCAATTTAAATTCTTTGTCACCCAAAGCAATACAAATTAATAAACTAAATATGTGAATTTATGAAATACTGTTAAATAACTGATTTTGACTGAATTGGATTTTAAATTTTTGATAATGAAATACATAATAAATTACTTAATACTTCTCACTTAGCAAGTGTCCATATTGGTATTATCTCATTTCTTTCATAGGATTGCAAAGATGTAAAGAACTATACACTCATCCTTAACTTTTTCAGAACATACATAATATTTCTACAATATTACAGATGACAGAAACTAACCTTAAGTCTTTTTTTTTTTTGGTACAAATATCTGGTGGTTGCACATATATACTGAAAAATGGGCATTGCAGTGTTTTAGGAGTTTTTCCTAAAGTAATTTTGTAACATCGATTTAAACTATCATTCCTATTAGAAAACATGGAAGAAAAATCAATGTAATTGCTGATTCAGTAGAATTGTGTAGAAATAACAAAGAGATTATAAGAAGCAAGTAATTTCCTGAAAATGCAAGGCAACATAAACCACAGTATGTTCAAATAGATTAATAAATCTTGGTACTCTATACTGTTAGAATGAATCTTCTGTTATCTGTAGTTATAGAAGAAAATTTCACTTTGTAGATTTATCCCTTCTGTCCCTGGGCTATGTGTTGGATGTGTTGAATTAGGAGGCAGCATATTAGAATAACAAAAAATAAGTCAATACAAATCCCAGTGAATTTTTTGAAAAAAATGCTGCTGCTTCTTCTATGCTAGCATTCTTGTAAGGATGAGTGACTGGTTATATGTTTGAAGCTACTCTATATTTATTTCATTCTTGGACCTGCACTTACATTGTCCTGAAGGACTGCAAGAATTCCAGGTGAAGGCCTTTACCAGATATTGCTTATTGTTATCATTCTTTAGGGTTCCACCATGCACTAAATATTAGAGTGGATTTTAAAATGTTTTATTGGTCTTAGTTTTCTAGCATTTGTAACTAGTTAAAGTGGAAATAGATGATTAGAAAATTCTTGAAATAAATATGGTGTTTTCTCTTTAACAAAACTGAGCTGTGGTATAAAGACGATGCCTTTGTGAGAGCTTCCAGTTACACTATCTATTGTCTTTCATTTTCTTCTCTGTCTTTATCATTAGGCCTCAATTTAAGTTTGACCTTTCTTAGGATTTTTACTCCCATCCCTTTCTTTTCTTTTGGAGTTACTTGCATGTTGATCTCATTAGCTTCACCTATACCATTTTTTTTAATCTCCCAAGCAGACTCTCTACTTTGTTGACTAAGCACTCCCCGCAAATAATCCATACCACATTCGTTAGAGGGTTAAAGCTTCCAACACTTCTACTTTGCATCTGTCACTTCTTAGCTTGGGCCATGAGCCAATCAAACCAATGCTAACCTGTTTTTGCAGCCACTCCTCAGTGCTAGCATCACCACCTGAGCTCCACCTCAGATCATCAGGCACGAGGTTCTCATAAGGAAGGTGCAACCTAGATCCCTCGCATGTGCAGTTTACAGTAGGGTTTGTGCTCTTATGAGAATCTAATGCTGCCACTGATCTGACAGGAGGCAGAGCTCAGGCAGTGATGTGAGTGATGGGGAACAGCTGTAAATACAGATGAAGGTTTGCTTGCTTCGCTCCTGCTGTGGGGTCCGATTCCTAACAGGCCGCAGAACGGTACTGGTCCTCGGCCCAGAGGTTGGGGACCGGAGCCCGACACAACGTCTTGCAATTATTATATGAACAATCAGTACTTGCCAACAGATTGATTTTAGAGGAAGGAGATGGTTGAGTAAGAGAGTGATTTCTTTCTATCATTATTGAAACAGCAGAACCAAATTGGGAAGCCAGATTTTTCCTTAAAAATGTTAAAATCATAAACAGTTTAATTTCCTTTGCAAGTACATATAGGTCACAAGGTTATAATGTACAACATTTAAAACATGTCTACTAATAATTTTGCTTTTTTCCTCACACTGGTAGAATAGAATGTCTTTCTCTTTGTGTTTTGAAAACGTGTAAAGGTAATTTGAAAACTGTCACCTTTCTCTGGCACTGATCAATCTAACTAGTACCAGATTTTCTCCTTGATATCTTTTTCTTTATCAATGGTTGGTATTTACACACTTTCTTTCCTTTTAATTTATAGCTCCTCCACAGTTTGTGGTTAGGCCAAGAGATCAGATTGTTGCTCAAGGTCGAACAGTGACATTCCCCTGTGAAACTAAAGGAAATCCACAGCCAGCTGTTTTTTGGCAGAAGGAAGGCAGCCAGGTGAGTGTGAGGGTTGACTGCTTTTCTGAAATTTTTGAACTTCCCTTGTCTCTGGTGCTTTTCAAAGCTTACCTTGCCTCTCTCTTTATTAGTGTTGAATATATTTTATTTCTTAATACAAACACAAATTCTAAAGTAAGTGGGAATCAGATATTCTAGTATAGCATTTGTTAGTGTAAATTTTAAAAATTCTGTACCTTACCTAGACTAGATACAAAGCAGTGTAACAAGATTGTCTTAAAAATTCCAACCAAAACCTCTGTAGCTATTTAAAATTTCTGATGATAAAAATGATAATTTTATTTCCTTGTATTGAATTATGTGGTATGGTAAAGTGAGTTAGTACATACAAAGTGCTTAGAACAGTCCCTGTCACATGGAAAACATGCAAAAAATATTCCTGTTATTCATTGACCTATAATCTCATTTCAATCTTCTCCTTTAGATAGACAGCATAAATGACTTTTCTTATGATTATTTTATGTATGCTTCCATTTAAGATTAGAACAAATATTTCCCCCTTTCTTCCTTCTGGATTAATTCATAGTGGGGTTAGACAGGAAATAATACATGATATGCTAGAAGGAACTAATACCTGCCTTGTCTTTGCTGTGCCCTTGTTTGTCCTCTCCAGGGCCCTCTCTGGGTAGCATGACCTCTCAGAGTATCTGCGAAAAGTTAGCTGAGTATCTTATTTTCCTGTTTAGAACATGATCCAAACTTGGACAAGTGTTCAGCTTCTAGATTCAGAGGCAATGAGTGAAATTTCCCACTTAAACTAGATCAAAAATTGGGATTTATGCCTAAGAATTTGTGCATTCCTAAGAGACCTAGAGATATTTTTGTTCTAGACTTTCTAAAACCATCCATGACAAGGTATATAGTTCTCAGGAAGAGATAACACTGGTTGTCTTCCTCACCACATTCTGTTATTTGTCCAAGTTCCAAAAGAATTTCGTTTAGAATAATGGAAATCTTCACTACAAGTTTCAGGAAATCTAAAAGCTTTGTCAGAGATGGGAAATGTTTTAAGCTACTTTAACAGAACCTGTTAATTGGAACTCATGTATGTTTATCTGGCTAGAGAGGCCTTAGAAGTTCTGTTCAGCTGTCATCTCTAATTGTTGTGGGTGGATTCCGAGACATTCCGGTACTACCCCAAGCTAGCAATTTTAATAGCTCAGTGTGGATGAACAAATTATCTTCTCTTCCTTTCCTCTTCTCCTTGTTAGAGTCATCTCCTTTGTGATATGTATGTAGAATGTAAGGGTAGTAATGGGGGAATAAGAATAGGTGATGGTCACTGCCTTATCCCGTGTCAGAATTGGTCCAGGCCTTAACTCCCAAATCTTGTTTATCATTCAGTAACTATAAAAAAGATTTATACTCATTGAGTTTCTTGACTTGTCACTTAAAAATTACTTTCACATGAAATTATACCAAACTCTAAAGTGAATGTAAAGTAATGTGACATAGTTAAACACACAAATGCATACACACTACACACACACTGAAAATAATAAGAAAATTCAAAACTATTTCCTCTTTATAAATTACACAATCTCTGTAGTGCTATTTTACTTTAGTGGAGCTCTTTTTATTTATCTAAAATATGAGGGTAGTATATTTTACTTCACACTAGTTTTGAAGATTAAATGATTAAGTTAGTTTATATGTAAAAGTACTTTATACATTATAAAGTCAAACAAGATGTTATGTCAGTGATAGTAAATATAATGGTGTTGCAAATTTTATTATTGCAAATTTACATTTTAGATCCATGCATTGATGAGATCTCATCATAATTTGTCTTGTTATTATACATACAAGACTGTATCATGTGTAAATCACATCCCCTAATATAGCTCCAAATTGAAGACAAGATATTGCATAAAATGTATATTAGCCCTATAGTCCAAAAATCAAATGGTATTTAAATATACTATGTTGTTTTTTAATGATTTTGAAACAAATAATGATTAAATAGCATGCAAGTATTCCTTTTCTGTTATTTGGCCACATGGCATGTAATTCCAGAGATATTAATGTTAAAATTTATTCAAAATTTCCAGTTAAGTACTTTAATTTTATTATAATCTTATGTATAGTTTTCTTTTCTCTATCTATCTCTCTCCCATTGTGGGAGGAGGGTAAGACAGAGAGAGAGAGAGAGAGAGAGAGAAAGAAAGAGAGAGAGAGAGAGAGAATGAAAACAAGATAGAAATGCTTGAGCAAATTATGAATTTTCAAATCATGAATTGGAATATTAAGAAAAATAAATTGGTCTTACTGTCTCCAGAATCCAATTTTTACAATGATCCATGACTATCCATCAGTAGAAATAGTTAAGAGCCTGGACTTAATGGTTCATATTCCTCAATATGTGCTGATAATGACAATTAGCACTAATAGGATATCCAGACACTTCAAGGCAAGAAGTGTGTAGAGTTCCTGGTTTTTGCTTGTAATCCATTTTCTTTTGCCCATGTCATACAAGCAGGGAATAAAGATGATGGGTTAAGCTCCATCAAATGCCATTTTCCATGTCAACGAATCATTTAGAAGGTGGACTGATATTACATTGTAGAGGAAGTGATCCCAGAGAGAATAAAGCCCATCTGATGCATTAGTGCTATGTAAATTAGTATTCTAATGGCTAATTGTAGGAAAGTGCACACTTTGAGTTATTGTATCATTTTCAAGTGGCTTTAAAATTTAAACCCTTGTCTTTTAGATGGTTTATTTTAGCAATACATTTGAATTCTACAGGAGAATCATCTTGTTCTCAAATTATGTGTCATGTGCATGAAAATGTCCAGCTTTATTTAGTAGTACACATTTTATAAGAGGTCAATAGCATATTGAAATTATATTCCTGACATGCTAGCAAACATCACTCCTTTTAGAAGGAGTTTAATAACATGGTAATGTTTATGTAAAGTGGGCTTATAGTGTCACACTTGAATCTAATAAAGTGGACATCCATCATGTTGCAATAAAGAGAAGAGCTTCTAATTAAAGTAGGACATCATTTGCAGGATTAAAGTCATTTAGTGTAATTGAAAAGTGTTAATACCCTATTTTATCCTCTTCCATTGGTATTACTTCAAGGGTAAAAACATTTTAAGGTGAAAATGTGTCTTGTGCCTTTAATTTAATGTTATTACCTCCTGATTGCAACGTATTGAAACTGTTTAATTACAAACTTGGAAAATTAATTACTATATCAAGAAACAGATCCCAGAGGGTTATAATGTTCTTTTTTTGTAAGTAAATACAACATAAAAATTGATATGTCTTTATTTATAATCCAACTTGGAAACATACCTCAATATGATTTATTATACCCAAATGTTTTTCTTAATTGAACAACAGTAAAGCAACATAGTTCATCCAAATTAATGTTACTGCTTTCATATAAGAACTTTTGAAAGTTGTGATTGGGGTATATGTATTTAATATGAGATATAGAGTAAACTGTAATAATTTGTAAAAGAAAATAGTATCGTGAAATTCTTTAAGGCAACATGCACATTTTCAGAAACATTCTACATCCCCTTTCTATTTCTAACGATTTGCTTAATCTTGCTTAGATAGTAGCATTTGCTCACAGCTCCTTTCAAAGCTGTTACGACCTTCAAAAACCTTATAGCAGAAGTAGGTTCAGTTCTCTTGAATACCCTTAAGAGAAACTCAATTGATTTATCAATATTCAAAATGATCAGAGGCAATTATAGCTTGCATTCTTTTTATACTTACAATTTATAAAGCACATTCACAGTTAATATTACAGGTCAAATTCTTACAATGTTTTAGCAGTTGAATCAGATATGCATTATTCTGCCCATTTTACAAATGAGGAAACCATGTTTCAAAGATACTAGTACCTAGCAGAAAATAAGGAGAGAATAAATGGTTGAGATAAAGAGCCATACTTTTTAAGAATACAGATAATTGTTCCTTCAACTAGAGAATGCTGACTTCTTAGAGCATGTTATTTTCACATGATTTTGAAAAAGTTTCCCAGTGAAACTCATTGTGTGCCACTTAAACATTTTTGTACCATATATTTTTAAATCTATGTATTTTCTTTTTCCTATCATATTCTTATAATTGTAGTAGTTATTGTTAAAATAATCATTGTTCCAAGGGGGAAAAGAATATTGATGAGATTGTGTTTGCTTCTACAGAACCTGCTTTTTCCAAACCAACCCCAGCAACCCAACAGTAGATACTCAGTGTCACCAACTGGAGACCTCACGATTACCAACATTCAGCGTTCAGACGCAGGTTACTACATCTGCCAGGCCTTAACTGTGGCTGGAAGCATTTTAGCAAAAGCTCAACTGGAAGTTACTGATGGTGCGCTATTATTATAGATTTGTCTTGTGAAAATAATGATTTGATTTCAAGATATACATTAACCATGTGGAGTTTTCTGATTTTTTAAATCATTTAGATAAGTGCCTATCTTCTAAGTTTGAATTTATATTAAAGTAACATTTCTTAATAGTTTCTAATTCTCTGTGATTTAATACCACATATTTTTCCAAAGAAGAACATCTGAGGCAATTTATTTAATTCTTATGTAATGATAGGCCTGGAGCTGGGACTCATGGCTGTAATTCTAGCACTTTGAGAGGCCAAAGCAGGGGGATTACTTGAGGCTAGGAGTTTGAGACAAGCCTGGACAACATAGTGAGACCCCTTTACTACAAAAATAGAAAAAATAGCTGGCGTGGTGGCAAACACCTGTAGTCCCAATTACTTGGGAGGTCGAGACAAGGGATCACTTGAGCCCAGGAGTTTGAGTTGCAGTGAGCTATGATGATGACACTGTACTCTAGCTGGGGCAACAGAGCGAGACCCTGTTTAAAAAAATAATAATAATGATGCTTTATTTTAAAGAAATGACATCACACTGCATATAGAAATATAATCTGTATATTTTTATGTAATCTTACTTTGACATGATTGCTTCTAGTAGACACTAATAATTTTATTTTACTCTAGGAGAAGATATCACTTTTAGTATTATCAGTGAAACGAGATGAGTGTTTGGTTAGCTTATCACATCAGGATATTCCTATGACTTTAATTATACATGCACTAAGTTAAATTAAATACTTTCCAAAGTACTGATGAATGCTAAAATTATTATGTTTATGTGTACATATATACTTTACATCTTAAGTGAGGCACCTACATTGTGAGAGGTTTAGTTTTTGTCTATGTTTTTTTTTTTTCCCCAAATGCTGGCTTCTGAGATGTAAGAGCTATAGTCTGTGGCCTCTCTGATTCTCTTTTTTCTCTGCTGGTGAAATTCGACGTGCTTTCATACAATTCGAATTTACATGTAGATTAAAAGGTCATTTAAAATTAATAGAAAGGCAATATTTTTAAAAAATCTGTCCATGGTATGATCTGATTCAGTGACATGTCAGGAATGGGAATAAATAGGACAAACACTGGCTGCTGGGACATTGAGTCGTTAATGGCTGCACCTGCTGATGCTGCAGAGATTTACTGCCATGGAACTGAAAGGAGAAGTCAGGTTCAAGGGTAGCAGTGATGAGAAATTCTCCCTTGGATGGGCAAGATCTTTGACTCTTCATACGTCCATATTTCTTTAAAAGAATAAATGATAATTATTTATCATTTTAAAGATCTTATATTTTCTACTATATCAGCAAAAATGCCCAGATATATATACTTGAAAAATAAGATATTCTGGACAAAGCCTAAGTTTCATTTTGTATTACTATAAAACATTCCAAGCTTAATATATATGCTATAACCTAGCTATTTATATAATTTTACAAAACATTAACTCTAAAATGTTTCTAAATGAAAAAGTTGTTATTGAAAAGGCAAATGATATTTATAAAAAAAAAGTGATAAATTAAACAGCCAGTTGATATGATTGAAGTGGTTCATGAAACATGTGGATATTCAGAATTATGTCTGACGAAATATAAAGGAAAACTTTGAGAACTTATGTTAGTTGATGATATCTCACAAAACAGACATTATTCTAGCTTTATTTCTGATATCAAAATTTAAAAAGTGATAACCAAGCTTAAATTTTGTGCTAAATGACCATTTTGTTATAATTGGTTTGAGTATTAATTCCTACATTGATTTTTACTTAAATAAGCAACCACAAAGTCAAAATCCTTTTGCAGAAACGTTGGGGATTATAGAGTTGTTGGTTTTGACAGTAAAGAAACCAAACTATGAGAACTAAATATTAATGTTATGAAGTATGAAATGTCCGATTTCCTTAAGTACTAAGTTTGACAATTGGTATCTCTGATATTTCATTTTGACACTTCTTGTTTTGTTTTTATTGTGAAGATACATCCTCAGACTTTCAAATGCCTGGTTTGGTTTATAATTATCTTTCAAAATTTTTAGAGCAATTTTTGGGAAACCATGGATAAGTCAAAAACTTATGTTATTTTCAAATATGAGTTCTGTCATGGAACCAATGCAGCTCAGACAGCTGGAAATATCAACAAAGTGTTTGGGAAGGACGTTACTAATGAATGCACAGTACACCGATGGCTTGAGAAGTTCCATTCTGGTGATTTTAACACATTGACTGCCACACTAGAAAAAAATTTTTTTCATTGAGGCTACAGTGTTTTATTAAATAAATAGAATAAACATTTTGAAAACAAAATGATCCTTTCTAATTTAATGGAAAATGTGATTTTTAATTGTTTTCTCTGTGTGTCTTATATGCAATTTGAAAAATAGTTCACCCGGCTCCCAAGGTAGAGACATGTGAGTTACATATGCTTCATGAGGCCCCAGGCTCAAAACTAGAGTAAGCTAAATACAACTCACATGACAGTTAACATGTTAATCTTGAAAATGAGTCCCATGGGTGATTTGACACCAAGGTGGATTATGATGAGCTGAAAGTTTTAGTGGAAGCAAATCCATCTCAACCTACACATGAAGTAGCAACAAGGTCTGACATTACTATTCCAACAATACTGAACCTTTTAAAACAAATTGGCAAGGTAAAGAAACTGCGTAGATGGGTACAGCATGAATTAAATAAGCATCAGAAGAGAAATCATCTTGAAGCTTGCTTTTCTTTGTTGTCATGACATAAAGGTGAAACATTTGTACACTGTGTTGTTATATGTGATGAAAATGGATTCTTTTTGATAATCGCAAGTGTTCGGCACAATGGTTGGATAAAGATGAAGTGCTGAAACACAGTCCAAAACCAAATATTCATCAAAAAAAGCTAATGATGTCTGTTTGGTGGTCCAGCACTGGTGGTATCCACTACAGCTTCATGAAATCTGCTCAACTGATTACAGCTGATGTCTACTGCAACCAAGTGGATGAAGTGATGAGGATGCTTGTGATTAAGCAGCCAAGATTGGTCAATAGAAATAGGCCAATCCTCCTGCAAAACAACACTTGACCACCTGTTGCACAAAGAATGCTGCTTAAAACTACAGCAGCTAGACTTGGAAACTCTCTGTCATCCCCTGAATTCACCAGACCTTGCACCAATTGACTACCACTTCTTCCAGGCTTTGGACCACTTCCTGCAAGGAAAAATATTCAATTCTCAACAAGCTGTAAGAAACCCCCTTTGTAATTTCATGGCCACTCATTCTCCAGGGTGCGTTGCTGCTGGCATAAACAAGCTACGGTTAAGATGGCACAACTGTGTCGATAGTTTCAGTGCATATTTTGATTAATTGTACTGCTTCTTGATTGAGATATAATAAATTACACTTTTTATTCAAAATCAGACCTTTCATATTTAATGACATACATACACACACACACATATTGTAAATAACTGTCTCTAAATATTAAGTTGCCATATATTGCCCGATGACTTAGCTTCTATTCATAGTTTTGATTTTTCAGATTGGTTAATGACAATATGTGAAACATTATTTTCATTTTGAACATATATATTGTAGTATGATACAGGACATTTCAGAGCCAATAGCAATTCCTTTGCAGAATAAAAACATATGTTCAGAGAAACAAATGATCACAGGCGTACCTTGTTTTATTGCATTTAGCTTTATTGTGCGTTGCAGATAATTGTGTTTTTGTGAAAACTTGAAGGTTTATGTCAAGGAATTTCATCAGTGCCATTTTCCAACAGCAGGTGCTCATTTCAGGTCTCTGTGTTACATTTTGGTAATTTTCATAATACTTCAAGCTATTTCATTATCATTGCATTTGTTATGGTGATCTGTGATCAGTGATTTTTAATGTTACCATTGTAATTGTTTTGCGGTGCCCCAAACCGCACCCATATGAGACAGTGAACTTAATCAGTAAATGTGTGTTCTGACTTTTCCACTGACTGGCCCTTCACCCAGCTCTCTCCCTCTCTTTGGGCCTTCCTATTTCCTGAGACACAAGAATACTGAATTTAGGCCAGTTAATAACCTTGTGATGACCTCTAAGTGTTCAAGTGTGACTCTCACTTTAAATCAAAAGCTAGAATTGACTAAGCTTAATGTGGAAGGCACCTCAAAAGCTGAGATAGGCCACAAGCTAGGGCCCTTGTGCCGAACAGTTAGCCAAGTTGTGAATACAAAGGAACAGTTTTTGAAGAAAGTTAGAAGTGCTACTCTAGTGAAAACATAAATGATAAGAAAGTGAAACAGATTTAGTGCTGATATGGAGAAAGTTTTTATTTATTTATTTATTTTTACAACATATTATGGGGGTACAAATGTTAAGGTTACGTATATTGCCCTTGCCTCCCTCCCTCCTTGAGTCAGAGCTTGAAGCATGTCCATCCCCCTGTCGGTGTGCATCACACTCATTATGTATGTATATACCCATCGCCTCCCCCTCCACCTGCCCGACACCCAATAGATGTTATTCATATATGTCCACTTAGGTGTTGATCAGTTAATACCAATTTGCTTGTGAGTATATGCGGTACTTATTTTTCCATTCTTGGGATACTTCACTTAATAGAATGGGTTTCCAGCTCTAGCCAGGAAAATACAAGAGATGCTATATCACTGTTGTTTCTTATAGCTGAATAGTACTCCATGGTATACATATACTATATTTTATTAATCCATTCATATATTGATGGGCACTTGGGTTGTTTCCATATCTTTGCAATTGTGAATTGTGCTGCTATAAACATTTGAGTGCAGGTGTCTTTTTCATAGAGTGACTTTTATACTTTTGGGTAGATGCCCAGTAGTGGGATTGCTGGATCAAATGGTAGATCTACTTGTATCATTTTAAGGTATCTCCATATTGCTTTCCACAGAGGTTGAACTAGTTTGCGGTCCCACCAGCAATGTAGGAGTGTTCCTATCTCTCCACATCCATGCCAACATTTATTGTTTTGGGAGTTGTTAATAAAGGCCATTCTCACTGGAGATAAGTGATATCTCATTGTGGTTTTGATTTGCATTTCTCTGATTATTAGAGATGTTGAGCACTTTTTCATATGTTTGTTGGCCATTATTCTGTCTTCTTTTGAAAATTTTCTATTCATGTCCTTTGCTCACTTTTTGATAGGGTTGTTTGATTTTTCCTTGCTGATTTTCCTGAGTTCTAAATAGAGTCTAGTTATCAGCCCTTTATTGGAGTAGCTTGTGAAAATTTTCTCTCATTCTATGGGTTTTCTGTTTGCTCTCTTGACAGTTTTTTGTGCTTTTTAATTTGATCAGGTCCCATTTATTTATTTTTGTTGCTGCTGTGATTAC
>VBSM01000272.1:85874465-86001396 GCA_008086735.1 Cheirogaleus medius | reverse complement strand
TATACAGAGTCCTCTCTGGTTCCATATGAAGTGTAAAATTATTTTTTCTATATCTGTGAATCAGGTCACAACAGTCCCTTAAGCCAAAGCCTCGTCCAGAATATGGCCCTAACTCTTTTCAATTCTATGAGGGCTGAGAGAGGTGAGGAATCTAGAGAAGAAATGTTTGAAGCTAGCAAAGGTTAGCACATAAGGTTTAAGGAAAGGGGCCATCTTCATACCTAAAAAGGTAAGGTAAGGCATCAAAGGCTGATGTAGAAGCTGCAGCAATTTATCCAGAAGATCTAGCTAAGACCATTGATGAGGGTGGCTGCACTAAATAACAGATTTTCAATGTAGGCAAAGCAGCCTTATTTTGGAAGAAGACTCCATATAGGACTTTAATAGCTAAAGAAGATGCAATGCCTGGCTTCAAAGCTTCAAAAGTCAGGGATGACTCTCTTGTTAGAGGCTAATGCCTTGTTAGAGGTGACTTTAACTTGAAGCCAATGCTCATCTATCATTCTAAAAATTCTGAGGCTCTTAACAATTATGCTAAATCTACTCTGCCTGTGCTCTGTAAATGGAACAACAATGCCTAAATGATAGCATAACTGTTTACAGCATGGTTTACTGAATATTTCAAGTCCACTGTTAAGACCTATTGCTCAGACGTAAAGATTTATTTCAAAATATTGCTGCTCCTTGACAATGCACTTGATCACCCAAGACCTCTAATGGAAATGTACAAAGAAATTAATGTTTTCATACCTCTCAACCCAACCTCCATCTGCAACCCATGGATCAAGGAGTAAATTTGACTTTCAAGTCTTATTATTTAAGAAATACATTTTGTAAGGATAACGCTGCCATAGATAGTGATTCCCCTGATGAATCTGGGAAAAGTAAATTGAAAACCATCTGGAATGGATTCACAATTCTAGATACCATTAAGAATGTTCACATTTCATGGGAAGAGGTCAAAATATCAACTTTAACAAGAATTTGGAAGAAGTTGATTCCAACCCTCATGGATGACTTTGTAGGGTTCAAGACTTCAAAGGAGAAAATAACTGCATATGTAGTAGAAAAAGGAAAAGGACTAGAATTAGAATTGGAGCCTCAAGATCTGACTAAATTGTTGCAATCTTATGATAAAAACTTGAATGGATGAAGAGTTGCTTCTTATGGATGAGCAGAGAGTGGTTTCTTGAGATGGAATGTGATCCTGGTGAAGATGTCATGAATGTTGTTGAAATGACAGTAAAACATTCAGAATATTACATAAACTTAGTTGATAGAGCAGCAACAATGTTGAAAGAAATTCTGCATGTAGAATGCTATCAAACAGCACTGCTTGCTACAGAGATATCTTTTGTGAAAGAAGTGTCAATTGATGTGGTAAGCTTCACAGTTGTCTTGTTTTAAGAAATTACTACAGCCATATCAACCTTCAGCAACCACCACCCTGATTAGTCAGCAGCCATCAACCTCAAGACAAGACCTGACATCAGCAAAAAAATGAGGACTTGCTCAAGGCTTACATGATCATTAGCATTTTTTGGCAATGAAATATTTTTAAATTAAGGTATGTACATTGTATTTTTTTAGACATGATGCTATTGTACACTTAATAGACTACAGCATAGTATAAACATAAGTTTTGTATGCTCTGGAAACCTCCAAAACTTGTGTCACTCATTTTTTTGCAGTATTTGCTTTATTTTGGTGGTCTTGAACCAAACCTAAAATACCTTCAAAATATACCTGAATTCCATCTATATCAATGTTTCTGTTGTTACATTTTTGCACTTGGCCTCGTTTTCTGGAAATATTTTGAATTCAAGAGTTCATATAAAATGAAATTGTTAATGACAATGAAAGATGGTATACTGTGTGATAATTTTACTGATTATAGATCGAGCTAAGATGTTCCAGTATAGATGAGTTTCAAAATATTTCTTTGAAAGACATCTTTATTATTACACTGCCACTGTTCTTTCTTTTTCTTTTCTTCTGCTGTACCTTTTTCTCTTAGAAAATTAGAAAATCATAATGAGATTACTGTGAGTAGAACAAATAGAATCTAAAAAGATTGGAGAGACGAAATGTATTTTTATCTTATATCGACAATAAATGCCACATCATGATCTTATATAAATGGTTTATTGAGGACTTACAATGCATAGTTAGAGAACACCATGGAATTGTTCACAGATCACTGGAATCCCTAAATGTTCATTTAACCTTTGACATTAGTGTCATAGGAACCTGTGGTCATCTTTTACTCATAACATCCTTGAAACTGAAAATTGCTACTGGCCAGGAGATTTTCAATTGCTTTATTGATCAAATTCATTCAAAAGGCTATGAGCTACTCATTTAGGTAGAAAAAAAAATGATGAATTAGATGACCTTTGGCTGCATCTAATGATTTCAGGGATATGACAATAAAAGCAGGTCATAAGAAGTTACCTGAATTCTATACAGGTATATTTAATTTGAAACAAAAAAGTAGCATCATTTAAAATTTAATATATACATTCTCCTCGGGTAATACAGACTCAGACTCACTTTCTCACTGAATTGAAAAATTATTAATAATGTTTTGTGCATTTACCTATTTTTGACCCATGAGCCATAAAGTTTGAATTTCTATTTGCCCAATCAGTCAGGATTGTTATAATATTGTAATCCCCATTCTCTAAGATTATTTTATTTATTTCTAAAATGACATATTTGATGAAGAAAAACATTGAAATAAATGCTTCTAATTTTTGTTTGTAAACAATAAATAATTTTTTATTGGTTTCCTTAGGTTTTTGTCATTGATGTAATATGATTAGGTTGACTGGAGTCCACAGTATCTTGATATGCAAGGGGTGTATTTCATAAATTATAATTTTAATAAAATTGGCTGGCTTTTTCATGGTAGGTTCTGAAAGGCCTACTTAATTTTAATGTTTTCTTCCTGAAAACTATGAGCTCTAGTAATAAAGATGATACATATAGATTGAGAAATAGATAGTAAAATAAACTGGTATTTATAAAAGCTGGTGGTCAAAAGAGATTTGAGCATTAAGCAAATGATTTTTTAATTATATATAATGCAATGCAAGATGACCTTTCTGACAAAAGACTATTTCTTTCACAGTTGTTTCCCAATAATTAGAATCCACCATTCTTTTTTTTCCCCTCTGGAAGTCATGTATGCCTTTATGTGTTTATATTATATATAACATATTCTGTATATTACATATAAATATATATGATAAAAAATATATTTTAGATCAGAAACCAGAGTCTATGCTGTCTATGCTGAAGTTTATAGAACTTTCTCTTAAGAAAGCCTTCCTTGGAGCTGGATATAACCATTTGATTATAAAGTGATCTTCTAATGAATTCTAAATGAAATCTTTCCTCCAATTAAATCCCTATGTCATTTAGCCATTTAAATAATGGTCATATGATATATATGTAAACATTGATTTTGTATCAATACTCTATTTCTGTTATACCATAAATATAGTTTACCTAGACTGCGTTTTTTTTTGCTTAATTATAAGCACTAATTAAATCAAATCATGCAAATGATATGACTGTAATTTGAAGACTCAGTGTCACAATTTTGAAAGTAAATTTTTTATAATCTAATATTTTAGCATCAGTAGACATTTTGGCCTATGTAAATATAGCACATAACTGGTGCCATGACGGATAAAATTATATACTATGCATGTATTCATAATAAATGCAACAGTAAAAATTGACTACCCATATGATGCTGTGCAGGCTTTCTTAAATATGAATATGAGAAATAAATTGAATATTTTATGAATGACTACCATAAGCTATCTGTATTTTCATTTTCATTTTAATATGACTAAGCCCATCAATACAATTAAAAACTAAATTCTAAAATGTCAGAATTTATCCCAACATCATTTTAAATATAATTAATTCAAAGTAAGTTATCAACAATAGCATGGCTTTAGTGTATATGGATATATGAATAGTATGTATCGATGACAAATACATGATAGATTTAATATATCCAGAATAAGTTGTAAGTATTGCTTTGGAGTTTTAACCTTACTTTCAATGACAATATATCAAGACTACTGGATTTCATAGAAGTTAAAATATTCTGAAAATATCTTTATTTTCTAGTTTTGACAGATAGACCTCCACCCATAATTCTACAAGGACCAGCCAATCAAACACTAGCGGTAGATGGTACAGCATTACTAAAATGCAAAGCCACTGGTGATCCTCTTCCTGTAATTAGCTGGTTAAAGGAGGGATTTACTTTT
This sequence comes from Cheirogaleus medius, assembly GCA_008086735.1. Lineage (NCBI taxonomy): Eukaryota > Metazoa > Chordata > Mammalia > Primates > Cheirogaleidae > Cheirogaleus > Cheirogaleus medius. Next base: position 85,997,104 of record VBSM01000272.1, on the reverse strand, counting down.
CTGGGTAGAGATCCAAGAGCAACTATACAAGAGCAAGGAACACTGCAGATTAAGAATTTAAGGGTAAGTACCATTCGACTTGTACTTGAGTCATCATCTCAATATAAGTACTGCTCTGGGGAAAAACTTTGTGGCAAACTTAAAATCCTACATGCCAGCATAATTGCTGTACATTTTACAATAGTTTATGTTATTTTTGTTTTGAAAATGATGAGCCAGATGTAGAGGGAAGGTCTTTGTTTTGCTGTTACTAGTAAATTCATAACAGACCTTGAAGCTTTTATTCCTGCATCCCATCACATATGCATGCAGTCAAGGAAACTAGAAATCTTAAACACATAAAGCTAATAATAGTAAGATGTTAACATAATTCGAGGGTGATGATTTACTCTTATCAGCAAAGGAAGATTGTGGGAAACATAAATAAAGTGGTTTGGCCAAATAGTTGAGTGGCAAAAATAGAGATGAGACTAAGTACATAGGAAGCAGGTTTGGCTAGTTGGTGGAAAACATTGTATTTTAGATTAAGTTGCTGTGTAGTTTAGATTTAAATCCATGAACAAGAACAAGCCATTGGTGGTTTATTAAATGAAGTTTACATGACAAAGTATGACCATTTCTAGCAACTTAACAGGTCATACCTGCTTCAGGAGCAACTCAAATAAAATATGAAGTTATCAATATTATATAAGTTATTGCTTATATATAACAATATTGGTAAAACTATAGAGGCTTAAAGCAACACACATTTATTGTATCACAGTTCTGTGAGTTAAGAGCCTGGGCATGATTTAGCCGGGTCTTCTGCTTGAGAGTTTCAAAAGATGCATTTGAATATTGATTAGGGTTGTGGTCCCATCTGAAGATTGACTGAGGATGTATTTGCTTCCAATTGGCATGATTGTTGGTACCATATAGTTCCCTGTGGCTAATCGACTATCAACCTCAGCTTTTTGCTGACCGTTGACTGGAAGCTGTCTTTAATCCCTTGCCATGTGGATCTTCCCAATATAACTACTTACTTCATCCAAGTTAGCAAGGAAGAGAGTTTTCTGGCAGGATGGGCATTATAATCTATGTAACAAATCACAAACATGACATCATGACACTCTGGCAATATTCTATTAGCTAGAATCAAATCAACAGGTCTCACCCACACTCAGGTGAAGGGTTACACAAAGTGTAAATACTGGAAGGTTGTTATCATGGAGGTCACCTGTCCTCTATCAGTGTATTCAATGGATTCAACCAGGTATAGTAAATTCCTCCCCTCATCCTCCAAGTAGCAAATGTTATGCTAAAGCTAGAGAGTATATTATAGTAATCACAGATTGAGGATGAAAACCCGAACCAAAATAGCTGATGTCACAATGCATGAAGAAAAATTGACTGAAAATGATTCAGTGAAGGAGCAATTGAATAGAATCTATTGTCCAGGTAGAAATTGGGAGCCAAGATAGAGAAACAAAACAAAACACTGTTGTAGAATTTTCCATTCTGAAGCCAAGAAAGAAGGTAAAAAATTTTCACTACATATATTTTCAAATGGTTATAATTTAGAGGATTCTTTTCTTATGATGGGAACATATTTACAATTGCATGTTTATCTGGTTGTTTATTATTATATCATACAGATTTATATGACAAAAGGAAAAACGACTCTATTTTTGCTTCATGCACAAAAACACATACATGAATACATTTTAATTTATTAATATAATTTATATATAATTAACTTCAATTTTGAGACATAGGCATTAATTATTGCTCTACAAATAATGTTGCCAAGTTCAGTTAAAAGTAAATTAACACAGATATTTTTAGCTTGTTTTTATTGATTATAAATCATTAACCTTCTTTGAATAAAATGGAAGTTATTAAAAAATTAATGCTAACTCTCTTTGTGTAAACACTTTAACCTCTATCTCTAGGCTAAAGGCAGACTTGGGCCATGGAGGTTAATGCATTTTCATTGTATCACTGAATTAAAGGGTATGCTTGAGTAGTCAAGATTTCTAGTAGTGTTTGAAAGAAGCAATTAAAGGTGGGTGTTTGATGATGTCGGACAAACTTTGAGCCTTCTGACAGGCTTCTGAGTAGTGTCTCTGAGATGCCAGCTCCTAGGGGCTTGTCTGCAGCCAACTGCACAAGGAGAAAAGTAGGTGATAGAGTTTGCTAGCACATTAATCTCTTTTTAAAGCAATTGATTAAGGATAAAAGGACAAGGCTGGAAAAGATACGAAGCACTACTGACTAGAAAAGTCATTATTTAAAGTTAAAGGGATAGAAAGAAATGTGGCAATTATGATGATGATACAGGAATGAGTTTTATCAATTATATTTTGTTTTTGATATCATTTTTTATAAACTGCAAGATAAAAACATTGCTCTTTTCTGTAAGATGACCATCTTTATAGAGGGATAAAAGTAGGCTTTACAGTACTTCACTTTTGCAGTCAAGAGAGGGTTTCTGTAGGTCATATTCCTTTGTGTCTTACTATTTCTTTTTCAGTACTTAATGTAATGGGGAAAAATAACATGATGAATACTGTGTCCTCATAGTCCCGCTAATTGGTAACTGAATCTGTATCTTTTAAGAAGTAGAATATTCCAATACTCATTAAAACATACCTACCACAGCTAATGTCAGACTTGTATCTCCACACAATGACAAGGAGATGTAGTTAAGAAGCATTACCTACATACACTTCTTTTAGCATTTGCAAGTAATAACAAGTGCTACATTTTAGTTCAACAGCTATAATAAAATGCAAATTCTTTTACTCTTTCACAGACCATATTCAAATGAACATCCCATTAAAATCCAACATCGGCTCATTATATTTAGTTTGTGAGTGATGCTTCTTAAATGCAAAGATTTCTAATGACTGTAATGCATGCACAGCCACATTTGAAAGAATGACTCTTTCCGCAATGGCTATCCCCATCATCCCTCAGTGTAATAGAAGACAATTGTATAGAGATAATCTGGCAAAGAATGACATGCCAGAGCAATTTGAAACTTAAGTTAAAATACATACTGGCATTTAAAATCAATTAAGCTAGTGAAGTGACAGTAACATCCATGCACTAATGATTTACCTGAGATCAATTGTGAAAGCTTGAGTCATCAATACACTTACATTTTGAACCCAGCAGATATAATATTCTATGAACTTCCATATTTCATCAACAATTAGACTCACATTCATCACAGAGTTTTAATTTTACCCCTCTGCCTTGCCTTGTTTTGTTTGGTTATCAGTTTCTTTTCCCAATATCACTTTTCCTTTACCCTTAAACTAATGCCAATGAATGTTGCTTGCAATCTAAGCCCACAAGGCTCAATCACATAGAGAAGTTTTGAGTTGTTTCTTTTATTGATCTTGGGGTGTATTTTAAGGTACAATCACAGAATCTTCTGTCTTTTATATCCGTAACAGAGAACTCTTGATTATATCATCAACTCTTTCTGAAAGTCTTTTGCCACTCTTCAATGAATAAGGAAACATTTCAAGTGTTCAATAAAATGGCACATTTTTAATTATACTTTAAAAAAGAGTTATGTATTTTATTATTTTTATGGTCCCTTTCAGCTTGACATTGCAGTGACTCCATAGCCGTAGTTTGTTTCTTTTTTAGTGATACTTTATTTTATTCACTGTTTCACTGTTGCAATTTATGTATAAATGAATACTGACCTTTTTAAAGGAAAAATTTAGTTCCCTTTTAAAAAAATTATTTTCACTTTTTTCTAAGTCTTTCAAAAGAAAGGAAGTGTGGCTCCCTATTATCTCATTGCTTATTTATTCTTGGGTATATTTTGTTCATTGAAACATATTTTATTTGGAACAGAAAGAACAGTTTTGCATTACTGATTCTCTGAGAGTTCATAGAAATCTGAATAAATTCTGTCTTGAGCTGTCCACATCTAACTCTGATATAGTAAAGCCCTACCATAAAATGGAATTAAGTGATAAGAGTATTACCCCCCCCCAAAAAAGAGAGGGCAAATAGAGTTTATCAGACAAATAATATTTAGTTGTAGAAACTTAAAACACCCTTTTGAATCAATGTTACAAATAACATTATTGAGTTTATTTTAGTATTTTATATATACATATGATTGACTCTAATGCATAATTTGGACCACCAAATAATACAATTAATTTTAATAAATTAAATATTTCCTCATTGACATTGAGTAATTATTCTACAAATAGATTACAATAATAATTCACTCACTTCTGTGCATGCTAGATTTCTGATACTGGCACCTATACTTGTGTGGCTACGAGTTCAAGTGGGGAGACTTCCTGGAGTGCAGTGCTGGATGTGACAGGTGAGTTCTTCACAAATTATCTTAACAGCAGAAATCTTAAGCCCCTTTTAGTGCTAGATCATTATCCAGTAAGTTAAGGAGAGATCAAGGTCTTTAATTTATTGAATGTCAATTTAAGTCTTTACATTCAGTGCCAGTTTTTATTTTAATTTTTTATTTTATTTTTATTTATTTTTGTTAATTTAATTGGGATAATATGAAGTCATGATGTATCTGTGACAGAGAACAGGCTTAGGTTCCTATCTTGGCCCTGCTGGTTACTCTATGCCTGACCTCAGTTTGCAAATAAAATTGCATTTGTGAAATTCATTTGTCCTTGATAATCTTGGTATTTTACTTCCTCTAAAGCACAAGCAATTCTAGTGATCATGTGTAAAATTAAAGCTTACACTTGTTAACATGTAGGAGAAGTAAGTATTCACTGACATATGTCTGATTCATGGAGATGAATTGCTTATAGCCTAGGTTAACTCCTTTAATAGACTGTTTCCTTCTTTTAAGTATTATTGTCAGCTTATGCAATCAGGAATGAAGTTTTTTCTATCTCTCCTCCATAGAGTCTGGAGCAACAATCAGTAAAAATTATGATTTAAGTGACCTGCCAGGGCCACCATCCAAACCGCAGGTCACTGATGTTACTAAGAACAGTGTCACCTTGTCTTGGCAACCAGGTACCCCTGGAACCCTTCCAGCAAGTGCATATATCATTGAGGCTTTCAGGTATGGGCCAATTCCTTTTTTCTCCATTGAGTTTTTGCTTTAGCACCTATATTCTAAAATATCACCTGAGCTATCCTGCTGTTGTATTTTAAGGACATTTTCAATCAATGCCTTTTAAGAATTGATATTTTCTCTCTTACTATGTTTGAAAACAGACTACATTTTTGTTTATAACTTAATTTTAAGATTAAATATGCATTATCCATGCCTAAGTCTATAGTGATCTAGCTCATGACACAATCATTTAGCTCCTTTTTTTTTACCCTGACCATTGTAGGGATTTAAGATGATAATGTGGGTGTTAGAACTAAGCAGAAATGATTTAATTAGGCACAGGCACTTTTTAAAGTTATATAACATTTACTGAGACATGGGACTCTGGAATCTTTATCCCTAATAACAGAGCAGAACTTAAAATAATTCCAAGTTTTTAAATGCCATATATTTAAATATAGCTATTGAATATGCTTAAGAGAAAATTAAAAACCACAATTAAGAAATTTATTCCATATGCTTCTAGTTGCTGAAAGAAAAATATATTTTCATTATTTCATTTCATTATTTGAAATAATTGTCATCAACTTAAAGATATAGACTATAAATATCATTATAAAATTATCTTATGGGAATTTGATAAAATAATTATACATATGGGAAAATGTACTTTCATATTCCATTTCAATGTACTTCTATTTGACATTATAAAACTTAAAGGATAGCCAGTATTCTTTGTAAACATTAGTACAAATGACCATTTTCATTTTAGGCTTCTTTACTCTATATTTAAGGTAATGATAGATACTTAGTATTTAAATTTCAAAATATTATTTTTCTATAATTTTTATGCTTTGTTACTAAAGGATATCTGAAAAATAAGCAGAGTACCCTGAAAAATCGCATCTTCTGTTCCTTCTGAGCAAAAATAGCATCTGACCTTAGACAAAATGTTCTAAAATGGCATCCATCTGTGGCCAGCTGTAAAGGGGTCCTCACATGCAGATTCATAGTTATTTCACCATTCTGAGATGAGAAATCACAATACTGTGTAATGTACAATTTTATTAAAGATGTAACCAAGGGAAAATATTCATTACATGCTTCCTTTCTTCTTTTACAGATATGTAGTTTTAGAAGGCTCTATTATAATATTGCATGTGGAATTGATGCAAAAGAAAACACACCTTGTAACAGGAAAATGTATTGGCATAATTTACTCTGTAGTCCATTTATTCTTTCTACAGGTTAATTCTTTTCAAGGTATATATATACATTTACGAGGACCATACTTATTGTATATACTTGATGTTGTGATCTTGGCCTCTGTTCCTTTTACAGGTATTCATTTAGTGGGCTGCTGTGCGTTAGCAAAGGGCTGTCACATCTCCTGGGCTGAGTTTAATTTTGTTGTGCATGGCACTTTCGTTAGGTGGGCTCGGCTTTGTTGTTGAATAAACTGATATCATCCAAATGTTTCATTTATTGGGCTGAACACTTCAAGTGTTGTGTGTGTGTGTGTTTAATTTTCAGCCATTAACCTTTGTCATTGAAACCCAATTCCATTTCTAATACTGTTATGCCTGTTCTTTAAATGAACTTTCTGTTCATTTTTCAGCCAATCAGTAAGCAATAGCTGGCAGACAGTGGCAAACCATGTAAAGTCCACCCTCTATACTGTGAGAGGACTGCGGCCCAATACAGTCTACTTGTTCATGGTCAGAGCAATCAACCCCCAAGGTCTCAGTGACCCAAGCCCTATGTCAGATCCTGTGCGCACACAAGGTAATTTCAACAGCTGTAAACGTGACTGGTTCTAGAAGGAAATGTCAAACAGATACTTAAGAACAAGGGGATTGCATGAGGAAAAGTAAATGTGTCTGCCTTACTCTTTATAATGATGTGCTAGACTTTAGCCAATAAAGATGAAAGCTTATTATTCACCTTGGTGAGATATGTCTTATTTCTGGAGCTTTCAGGGTCTACTTAGTTAGAAATGAACAAAATAATTGGGTACATCTATATAGTAAGAGTGAATCCTCTAACAAGGCTTCACTATACTTCAAAGGGAGGAAAAATGTTTTTCCTTTTGGAAATTAATTATACAATAGCAAAAAAAGTGTTCTTTAATGAATCGATGCCCAGATAAGGATATCAAAATTATTTCCTATTGTTTATGAATTCTCTTTGTATAGTGCAGTGGTTCTCAAAGTGTGGTTCCCTGATAAGCAGCATCTGCATCATCTGAGCCTGTTATAAACAGACTTACAGGTTTCAACTCAAAAGCTCTGAAGCTGGGGCCCAGTGTCTTTTTTTAACAAAACCTCCCTGTAATGCTGGTGTGTAAGTTTTACAACCACTACTAAAATGTATTTTATTAAATCAGATGTTTAAAGAGTAATTTATTTCAGAAAGCAGGAAATCAAGTTTTCTTCCTGAGGAATGTAATTATTTGACTAATTAAAAAACCCAGAATATTAAAATATAACTTCAAAAAGGAAGATTTCATCATTTCATCCTTAAGTAACCTTTCTCTTCAAACTAAGAAGTCAAGGGAGTCTGAGGTTTAATGTGCAATGCTACATTATAGTCTCCCTCCTACGAATAGGTGAAGGGAATTAACGAAATAGAAATGGTAGTTTTATTATTTGTTATAACCTACTTCCCACAGGGTTCTACAGAAAGGGTTAATTATTTCTTATTTGTAAAAGCCTTTGAATAAGATATAATTTAAAGTAGTATTTTTATGCAATGAAAAGCACCATACAGCCATAAAATATTATTATAATTACAATGTAGTTCAATGATAGTAACTAGCATGCTATTATAACATAGAAGGGTGCCTTAAAAAAATCAAGTGAAATAAAGTCACCACGTGACTTTGTAACATTGCTGACATGATGACAGTCAAGGGAGGAGGGAATGCCACTTTGCTATTGTTCTCTAAGCAGTAATGTGATTAATTTTCCACAATGATAAAGGGCCTGTAGGTAAAGAACCTGTCTCAGGAGAAATAAAAAGCACAACAAGGAATTTGAAGATCTGAAACTAGTTATATTTTACCTTACCTAGCTCCAGTTGCTTTTAGTGTATCTGAATTTAATGAGCAAATTAAATTATTGAATTTGAAATGGAAGAGGTCTACAATTTTAAGTTAAGAAACTAGAGCATTTAGACCATTTATACCTGTGTGGATAGAAATAGTTTTTGTGTGTAGCTGCAATGTGAGGTAGAGAAACAGAATGGGAAGAATTTTGGCGTGATTACATCTGGCAGACTTTCTTGATCATTCAATAACTATGCCAGTCACTAAATCTTCACTCATAAAATAACTCTTGGTGAAAAGTTCAAAAAAGATTAATGAAAAGTTGTTTGTGATCTGGTTTGTTCCAGTTGAAAGACTATATAGAGCAAAAGACTTATGTTCTCTTAACAGATATTTAATAGGAAAACTCATGGGTTGTATCTGAATGTCAGGGTTATTTTTTGATACTACACTTTCAGCAGCTTTGCATTCTGCAAAGCACGTTTTTTCAAAGAGCACTTCACTTTGTGAGCTCTTATTTTTCAAACGTATGAAATGCCACAGAATCTAGAAATCTTTTATTTCATTAAAACTAAAAAGTGCTTGCACTATCAACATCAAAATAGAGGACACATATATCAACAAGGTTAATATTATTCACATAAAGGGACTCTTTTTTTTTTTTTTTCAAATCAAGTAAAACTTCACTTCGCTGTTTATGTTAAGGATGAAAAAAGTAGAATGGGAAAAAAGTCACCAAAGTGTAGTTCCCAGTCATTTATATCCCAATTTAATATAGTGTACTGATTTAAGTTAGAGTTGAGATATGAACTTAAAAATACTTTCGCGGAGTGCTGCATCGTGGCCTGAGAAAGTAGGGGAAAACAAGATTAAGAAAATAAATCATTTTAAATTGGACTTCCTTCCTTAAATAAAGTTGTTGGAGGAAAAAAAAATTCGACTTAACATTAAAGTGCACCAGTTAAAGAAGTTGATTTGACTATGTGTGAAATTTAGTGTTTGATATCAATCAAATGGACTTAGATGTCTATAATTTATCACTTTTTATTAATGGACGGAGAATATGGGGCCATAGAGTAGTATTTAGGTGACTTACGAAGAAGGAGGCATAACAATCTATGACTGAAGGTATAACATTTTAAACACCACCATTCTTTCTTCCTCCTCTCCCCCACCACTCCTAAAAAGCAGTAGCATGACCTCTTGTCGGATATTGCAGTATTGCTCAAAATTTATTATGTTAGGGCATGTTATGAGCATTCTGTCAAAAGTATTTTTGTGAATTTGGGGAGCTCCTTCCTCTCTCCCTTCTCACTGTGTTTACTTTTAATGACATGATTCACCTCCCAGTCCATCATTCCTCCCCTCCTTGCCCCCAGATGGAAGTAGGTCAAGAAGTAAGAAAGCACAACCTACTCATTGGGACAAGGGATTCAGCAAATTACTAAACAGAAATTTTCAGATGTGTCCCAATTTACTACTTAGGAAAATCCTTCACTATACCAACATCTATTGCTAGCTGATCTTTCTGGAAAAATCTTGGAGCACATAATTTATGTTTTAATAAAAAAAAAAGTGATCTTATACAACAATGTCTCTATTTGAATGAGGGATTATAAATTCTTATTTATTAATATGTTTTTAGGAAAGATAAATATTATCTCTCAAATTGTGTCCCACCATTGTGATATTTATGTATATAAGTTTAAATGCTTTTTGTCGCAAGAGTTTTCATTTTTTCCCCTGTAACTAGCTCTAAAGGCGTAATATTGGCTTATATGAAATAAATAGAAATTTTACTACACTTTTTTAAAAATAGGGAATGACTATCGTATCTAACTGCAGATATCAGCCCACCAGCACAAGGAGTGGATCACAGACAAGTGCAGAAAGAACTAGGAGACGTCGTTGTCCGTCTTCACACTCCAGTTGTATTGACTCCCACCACTGTTCAGGTCACATGGACGGTAAGTTTTCAAAGGCTATGTCAATGGTGATCTCTTCTATTCCTTTAAGGAAAATAAAATGAAAAAGGAAAATGTAAAAGAATAAACCAAAAGTAATAATAATAACCCTCCCCATTTAAAATCAAGGTGTAATCAATGAGAGTAAAGGAAAATATTCAATAAATTACAAAAGTAAATAGAATATAGTAAAAACTGATTGTGATATAAGCATGACATACTGTCTTCTGAATTTTCTAACAGCTTTATTGAAATATAATTAATATATCATAGTTAAAGTGCACACCTCCATGTTTTTTAGTATATTTAGAGAGTTTTAAAATCACCACTGAAATATAATTTTAGAACATTCATCATCTCAAAATGAAACTCCATGCTCATTAGCAGTTGTTCCCCATTTTCTCCTACCTTAGCCCTGTGCAACCATGAATCTACTCTATGTCTGTATAGATTTGCCTAATTCTGGACGTTTCATGTGAATAGAATCATACAATATATGATCTTTTGTTTTTGGCTTCTTTCACTTGGCATAATGTTTGTGAGGTTCATCCATGTTGTAGCATGTTATCAGGACTTTGTTTCTTTTTATTGCTGAATAGTATGCCATTGTATGAATATATCACATTCTGTTTATCCCTTCATCAGTTGATGGATTTCTGGGTTCTTTCCACTTTTGGCTACTATGAATAATGCCACCATAAACATTTGTTTACAGGTCTTTGTGTGAACATATGTTTTCATTTCTCTTGGTATACACTTAGAGATTGTTGAGTAATATTGGTAACACTCCACTTAACATTTTGATGAATTAGCAAAAAATGGTTGTACTATTCTATATTCTCACTAGCAATGTTTCAATGTCTCAGTTTGTTCAAAATCCTTGTCATTTTTTCTCACATCTTTGTGAACATTTATGATTATCTCTCTTTTTGGCTATAGCCATTCTAGTGGCTGTGTAGTGGTATATCATTGTGGTTTTAATTTGCATTTCTTTAGTGACTAATGATGTTCATCTTTTTATTTTACATGAGTAGTCCAAAATTAGTGGGTGATAAAAAATAAATGAGTATTTTAATATATGTTAACAATATTCAAATACTGTGCTTTATTAAATGTGTCCGAATGCCCACTGTTATTTCAAAATGTAAACTGTTGATCAATGGTAGCCACTGCAGGAAAAACAACTAATGGCATAAAATATTGATATTAGAGAATACTAATACGTGTGTGTGTGTGTGTGTATGTTTATGTTTTGAGAGGAGTCAGATAATGTTCTTCCCTATGCCTAATACAGATCAGATAGTGCTAACTTCTCATTTATGCACAAGTTTTCTCCAATATAACTTCTACAAATTTATAAGGAAATATATTAGGATGGTAGAAAAGCACATTTACTTGAAGCCTTCTGTGTATGTTGCAGAACTTGTGTAAGTAATGAACATTTGATTAGAGATAGCTGAAAAAATTTTCTTTTTATTTATAATATTGTTTATTTAGAATGTATTTATTAATATAATTATATCTCTATTATTGTTATTTTGCTGTTATGTAAACATAAGGAGAACTATAATACAAAAATTGTATTTTTCCCCCTTGAAGTCCAAGTTACTTTAGGGAACCAACTATTTCACAAATTCTAATCAACTCTCTAAATAAAAGAGGTTTCAAAAGAAAAGAGGTTATGTTCTATTGGTTCTTGAGTAATTATATTTGAAGTATAAAACACAATGAAGAAAATTATTCTGATGTCTTTTCAATAATAACCCCATTGAAAAAATCCACTTCAAGAAGCATTTTTTGATAATCCATTATGTTCTATAGATGTGGGAGCACTATAGAAAGAGACACAAATCTAGTTAAAAGAGACGTGGAAATTCTTAATGACAGTACAGGGATAAGTGCCATAATAGACATAAATGCACACTATATATAGAAATTTCAATCCAATTATTAATTCTATCCTTAGGCACCAAAAAAAGACATCATCACTTATCCACATCCATATGAGGAAATATGAAGGCATTATTGTTTAGAACAGGAGAACTTAAAATAACATTTAAAGCTGTTTAGTCCAATTCTATACTTTTATCAAGGAAATCAATGCAGACAGGTTGAACAATGTTCCCAAAATCCCATGTCTATTTATTAATAAGGACAGGATTAGAATTTTCTGACTTAAATCTGCTTTGTTGTTGTTTATCTAAAGAAAAGCTATAGATAAATAGTTAGCCATAAGGAATAGCTTTTAATGGCAGGATTTCAACATAAAATCCTAGGTGGAGCATTTTGTTGCTTCTTAAACCAGACCACATCATCAGTCAAAGTTTTGGTTTATGAGTACAAAAGTGGGTAATACATTAATAAAAATAAGACTAAGTTTATAATGTTTTAAGAGCAATTATGATTATTTAGGATTACTGTGTTTCTAATTCCATTTTTGATATAATTTAGCATAGACTTATTCTATTTTCTGCATATAATGGTTTCTATTCTTCCATTTTCATGAAGGAAACATAATTACCTCATCATTTTTCCAAAGGCACAGTAAGGGGTATTATCTGCCATGCCTCTTCCATCTTTCAGTAGCTTTGACTTGGTACAAAACTAACAAAGCCAAGGAAATACTTGAATTTTTCATAGCAGATTTTTCCTCATTCTCAATTAAAAAAGTCTTTTCCGCTCTGTTGGGAGTTTTGAGGGGGCTTCTTTTAAGCTGGTTCTAAATGTGGAAATTATTTGGGTAAAAATCAAAGTCATTATGTTTATGAAGTTAATCACTTTAAAAGTCACTGAGTTTAAAAGAGTAAATCACATTAGATCAAAATTGCATGACAGTAGACTGGGAGTTCTTCCAAGATGGGGACCTTGTCATATTCATCTCTATATCCCAAGAAGCTTGTCATTACTAGTTTGCATATCTATCTCCCTCATGGGCTGTAACTTCTGTGAGCCTGCAGTCCATTTTTTTCATTTCTGTTTTTCCAGAGCACAGTGTCTATTATGAAGTACCCTTTCAACAACAGTCTGTTGAATAATGAAATCAGTTGTTTTCATATTTTTAAATTTTTTTTGGAAAAAAGGGATTCAATTAATATAACAGCATATTGTTCTCCATGAGTTTGTAATTACACATGACATAAGTATATATTTGACAGAGGTAAATTTAGTAAAATGAAGTCAGACTGGGGGTGAGGCTTGTTGCCAAAGAAATTGTAACTATTTTATTTTCATGTAATAGTTTTAACTTGCTAAACATATATGTTATTCAAATAATTACATGGTTAGCACATAAGTTACAGATGTATTGGGCCTTGAGGGAAGAAATATATTCTCCAGCCCATGTATATAAATTTGGGGCCAGCTGAGGTAGTTTATCAAGGGTCGGCAGGATTAATTACCAAAGGCATGATGACATTCACCCCATTCCAGGCTAAACCTGAAGCTACAATAGTTAGCAACAGCTACTTTCTATAAATGACTTCTCTTATAATGAAGGCAGGCAAAAATGATGAAAAAATATATACCTGCTGTTTCATAATGGAAAATAGCAATAAGTCACTTACTGAAAAATAATAATTCTAGTGTTATTTTTTGCCTTTTTGTTGTTGTTGTTCTTGTTCACAAACTGAATTACGTACTCTTTGCCCCTAAGCATCACTGCACTGGAGTTGAAAAGAGTGTTTTGACAAACTAGAATTTCAGAACTCTGTTAAAACCAGATCAGTTACTTAGTAGCTAAGCCCACCAAAGAAAATTCACTTAGAATTTTCACTTTAGATGGAGTTTTTGTTGGTTTGGTTTTGCTTCATTTTATAAATTGAAAAGATAGATATTGAGTATCTCACTGAAACACATTAGTGAAAATGCTAATTTGAGGGCCACATATGGACCCTTTTATTTATCCTGTTCCTTCCTTAACAAGGATGCTTCATCATTGCGCATCTCTGAAGCTTGCAAAATGCTTTTACTTATATGTGTCATTTGATTCTTTCAGTGCCCTTGAGATATGGATACTATGTGAACAAATTAAGTAAACTGAGACTCAGAAGATTTAAGAGGCTGAGCTCTAATTCACATTGAGACCTATGACTGGATGCCTGAAGTTATCATCATGATTTCACTTTTTCCTTAAGACAAACCTTTTTATTCATGCTTCGGAAAATACTAATTTTTAAAATTATATAAAACCATGGATTTGTGGCCAGACTCTGACTGTAATCAACTTTAAAAGAAAATGCTCCTTCTTATAATCAAAATGTTAATAAAACTAGTAACAAGCATATGGCTTAACTTGAAAATGACCACCTGTCAAAATGAGCTCAAAAAGTTAGTGGTTGTAGAACACGTATCCAATAAAAATCCCACCTATTTTTTTAAGGTAATGTTCAACATTTTCATTTTTGCTTCCACCTGTAACAACAAATTTCCTCCCGAAAAAAAAAATGCATTTCAACAGTACAAAATCAAGTTAAACTGTTTAGTTATTAAGTAGGTCCTTGGTATATACTGGCTAAAGACAGTGCACACTGAAGTGTGCAAGGCAATGTTGTGTAGTAAACATTAGGTTCATAAAGTCCCTAAAACACTTAATTAATGAAAACCAAACATGGATAAAACCAATTTACCCTGATTTACAGACTCCCTTCATCTGGAAACAGCTGCTTAATGTTCTTCTTAAAAACACAGCTTGCTTCTTTCAGTATTAACAAGCTATTATTGTGAGTTATGTCTTTCTTTCAGTATATAAATTCACTTAAAGCAAATGCAGAGAAGTTTATAAAATGCAAGCTTAATGTTGTTTTAACATATGCTGCAAGGAATTTTTTGAACATTGACAGTTTTGATGAAAGGCATCTCTCTTTGGCTCTCACAAATTTAACTTTTTGGTTCTTGGAAAAATGTGTCACTTGGTACAAACACTAACTGGTAGCATGGATGAGGAATCAATTATGAATTTCATGTCAGACCTGGGCTCACTTTTTCTTGATACACCCTCATACAAGTGTAGCACTAACTCCAGAAAAACTGAGAGAGTTAGAAAGCTGTCAGGTGGGTGAAGGAATTCATGCTTGTTGAGATTTATCTGGGAAATTGGAGTTAGCTATACATAGAAACACACACACACACTGACCCATACCTACCAACTTCATGGAGTTCTCAAGCTTGGACATTCTAAACATAGATAAATTTCTTTCTGTTTCACTGTATTTTGATTGAAGTTCTGCATTTTTAACTTTTCTAAGCCAATATTTTTAGCTAATATTCATTGATTTGCTGCCTTGACTTAAAAATAAATACATGAAACAATGCTGTATCTAAAGAAGAAATGTTAGATGTTAATACATGAAAGAATACCTTTTGCTTATAACATGCTGACAATTGGATAAAGAGATTTTCAAAAGCTGAAATAACCATCTCCATTATACTCTTTTATATTTCTGCTTTCTCTACAACCTTCCTGAAATGAGGTTATTCCTTTTCTTTGCCATTAATCTTTATACTTTATTTGATAGTGAAATATGTTAAATTTAAGGCTCCTTAGAATATGGCTATTAAGCTATGAAACGGAATATTAGTTGGAGAAGGTGCTATGATAAGTTATGTTTACATCAAACATTTCTAGAAGCATGACAAGACATTAAAAATATTTAACTTAAAAAAATTTAGAAGCCACAAGCTCTTTTCTCCCTGAAAATGAAACAACTGTAACACTCTAGTAAAGATTGTTTAATAAATGTACAAAAATCAGAACATGTTTTATTTTTAAGTTGCATTTATATGTATTTAGTTTGTATGTAATTATCATAAGAATGGAAAAAAAAACATTGTTCAAAAGTTCCATATGCTACGAGTTTTTAGATTCAAAATCTCAGATTGTTATTTAAAAAGCTGTTTACCAGCCCTGTGGACTGAGAGTCGGGGAACAATGCTCCTCCAAGGACTCTATGGGAAGAAGGGGGAAGAGATACCAAGCAGGCAAAAATAAGAGATGTCCACCAGCCACATCCCATGTATCTTCAAGGGTCAGTAATGAAGCACTTTACCAAACACTTCTTAGATTGATCTTGTTGCCTCTGATAGTAGCCAGTTTTTACTAAATTATCCATTTATCACCACGCCCTGATTTGATTGGTCAATTTTCAGGTATTTCCTCTAGGGTAAACTTCTAGCATCTGTGTGAGTGTCATGGGGTGTTATTAAATTATTTAAAAAGGCCGGGTGTGGTGGCTCACGCCTATAATCCTAGCACTCTGGGAGGCCGAGGCAGGCGAATTGCTCAAGGTCAGGAGTTGGAACCAGCCTGAGCAAGAGCGAGACCCCGTCTCTACTATAAATAGAAAGAAATTAATTGGCCAACTAAAAATACATATAGAAAAAATTAGCCGGGCATGGTGACGCATGCCTGTAGTCCCAGCTACTCATGAGGCTGAGGCAGGAGAAAGGCTTGAGCCCAGGAGTTTGAGGTTGCTGTGAGCTAGGCTGACACCATGGCACTCTAGCTCAGGCAACAGAGTGAGACTCTGTCTCAAAAAATAAAATAAAATAAAAATAAAATAAAATAGTTAAAAAAATTGTTTTCCTACTACACCTTAAAAAAAAGTCCCCAAACAACAGATGCTGGCATGGATGCAGGGAGATAGGAACACTCATACACTGCTAGTGGGATTGCAAACTAGTACAACCTCTGTTGAAAGTAGTATGGAGATACCTCAAAGAACTAAATGTAGAGCTACCATTTGATCCAGCAATCCCACTTTTGGGTATTTACTCAAAGGAAAAAAAGATATTCTATTGGCTAGCACTCTGGGAGGATGAGGTGGGTGGATTGCTCAAGGTCAGGAGATTGAGACCAGCCTGAGCAAGAGTGAGACCCCAGCCCTACTAAAAAAAATAGAAAGAAATTATCTGGACAACTAAAAATATATATATATATAGAAAAAATTAGCCGGGCATGGTGGCACATGCCTGTAGTCCCAGCTACTCAGAGGCTGAGGCAGTAGGATCGCTTGAGCCCAGGAGTTTGAGGTTGCTGTGAGCTAGGCTGACACCACAGCACTCTAGCCCAGGCAACAGAGCCAGACTCTGTCAAAAAAAAAAAAAAAAAGATATTCTATCAATAAAAGGCATCTGTACCCTTATGTTTATAGCAGTACAATTCACAATTACAAAGATGTGGAAACAACCCAAGCACCTATCAGTACATGAGTGGATTCATAAAGCGTGGTATATGTATACCATGGAGTACTAGTATGCCATAAAAAGTAAGGAACTAATACCTCTTGTGTTGTCCTGGATAGATTTGGAGTCCATTCATCCAAGTAAAGTATCACAAGAATGGAAAAACAAATATCATGCGTACTCTCTATTTGGTCAACACTTATATGCACATATGGAAGTAACATTCATTGAGCTGGGGCAGGTGGAAGAGGGGAGAAAGGGATGGATAAACTCACATATAACTGGTGTGATGGATGCTGTCTGGGAGATGGGCATGCTTTTAGCTCTGATTCCAGTGGTGCAAAGGCAAATTATGTGATCAAAGTTGGTACCCCTGTAATATTTGGAAATTAAAAGAAAGATAAGTAAAGAGATTAAGAAAAAGTTGCGAAATGGTGTCAAGATTGGAACAATAGAAGAAGTCAGAAGTTGGTAAATTAATAAAAGTTTTTTATTTAGTATTTGGTAATGGGTGTAAGCGTTCATAGGTATTTAAAGCAGACGCTCTGTCTAGCTCCAGTCTCTCTCCTATTCTTTCTCCAACCACAGGGATTTTATGCATGCTGCCCCACATTTCTTCCCCTGAGTAAATGCTACCATTCTTGCAGATCTCAGCACTTGGGACTTCTTCAGGGAAGCTTTGTCTCCCCCTTCTTAATTCATTCACATTTCTTTCCACAGGAGGCTTTCTTAGCTCCTGGTACATCTCATTTATAACATTTGTTTATGCTTATTTATTATGGTTATAACTTGACGGTGGTTGAGTGATAATATCCATCATCTACCTGGACTCTAAGCACCATGAGATCAGGGACTGACTTACCTTCATTGTCTATTTTATCCTCAGAGTTTAGTATAGTTCTTGGCACCTATGAGTAGGAACCAAAAACATATGTTTCGAGTGAGTGAAGGTATTAGTGAATGGACAAGGGATGAGAATGGGAATCCCTGAGACATGGCACATCACACATAAAGTTCCATAAATGGGAATTGTTGAATGCAAGAAACAATCTTAGGAGCAATGTGAACTTGAAATTGGAAGAAACTATTAATAGTAGAGAAATGAATAGAAAGTGATGACATCATTCAAGTGGTAGTTATGAGAGAAATGGGGATGAGAGGAGAGAGGATGGATCCATTGTGATCTCTGCAGTCTTCCCTTTAGGTTTATATGCCCTTTGATGTTTTCCAGGTTGATCGCCAGCCACAATTTATTCAAGGCTACCGAGTGATGTATCGTCAGACTTCAGGCCTGCAGGCTACATCTTCGTGGCAGAATTTAGATGCCAAAGTTCCCACTGAGCGAAGTGCTGTCTTAGTGAATCTGAAAAAGGGGGTGACTTATGAAATTAAAGTTCGACCATATTTTAACGAGTTCCAAGGAATGGATAGTGAATCTAAAACGGTTCGTACTACTGAAGAAGGTCAGTACTCAGATTTCTAACATGAACTAAATTTATATTATAATGAAACCAATTTCTGTTATAGTTCTAGTTTATTATCTTCCTTAGAAAATTAGAAAGAGATCATCTAAAAGTGTCATTTTCTCCTTTTATTGTGAAAATTCCATAGAATCTGACTTAAAAAATGACACTGATATAATTTGAATTTTTCTCAAGTAAACATTTGCACCAAATCTTATGTTTTTCAGTTCACTTAAATTTTATTACAATATATTCCCATATTTTTTATGTGGAGTTAGGTCATTTTGCTTCATTAAAAGATAGAATACTGTAAGTCCAAGAACACAGGATGTTCATTGTGACTACTCTTTTTTGGTATGGTAAAGTGTGACATTTTCTTTCCTAAGCCTGTTTATCCTGTGGGCACTGCCAGTCTCGCTTATAATTTCTAATTGGGAAGACCGCTCATATGTTGCCAATATCTTTATTCTTACTGAAGTCCCCCCGCCCCACGACTCCCTGCTTTGGAACATTTCTTACCTACAGATACTTTAAAATCTATGATACGCATGAGATTAATGTAGGTTTCAACCAATCCACTTACTAGTGTCTCCTTCACTAAACTAGAGGCTTTTAATAAATGTTGCCGTCAGAGTAAATATGTGAGATGCCAAACAAAATCCCCACATTCTGCTTTAGCACTAATTTTACATGCACAACTCCTGTAAAAAGCCTTTTTCTAAACATATTTCACACAAAATAAAAGCAGCCTTAAGAAAATTTATATAGGTTGTGCACACTAACATACAGATGTTCATGTTTGACCAAAGAACTTTTAAGTTATACATTCCTTGTAATACACAACACAGCAAAAATACTACTTTCCCATTGTTTTGCAGCATGATACACTGGCATGAGCAGAAGTGCATATTTTTAAAGGCATCGTTAATCTTCTTTTAAGATCTGTAAAGAAAAAAGTATTACAAATTAATAATAGTATTTTTATACACCATTAAATTTTCCTCTATGCTGCAAATTGGTAGTATTAATGAATGGGGTGGGTAACTTTAATACGGAGTGCTACGTATGAAGCCAACTTCCAAAAATTAATTTCACTGCAGGTAGACTTTTCCTCTGGATTAGACATTTGTTACCATTTGGTATACATTCATCTCCAATTTTTGTGGCCTTGTGAAGGTAACAAATGGAACTCAGCTGAGCTGTGTTGGGGAATGACGAGCAGCAATTTGGGTTCTTTCACACCTGTAGAAAGAAGCTGAGTCCTGGAATCATAGACCTGTTAGAAAGCAGTCATGGTGTTCTCACCAAGCCAGCAGCGAGGGGAATGAGAAACAAGTTTCAAAAGTGTTGTTTTTCAATGCAGTCTACTTAATAACTACAAGGCTTGTAGACAAGTGGTTGGGTTTATGTCATTGTGCCATATTTTGGAGCAATGCTGTCATGTAGAGGAATAGTAAAGAGCAGTACTATGGTAGCATGTATCTGTGTGTGTCCTATATCTCAATGCAAATATGGCCATACATCAGTGAAATATGTCATGACAAATTTACCAAACATGAGAGATCCATCGACAAGCTTTTAAAATATTTTAGGATCTTTAGGATATTTTCAAGGAACCAAACTGTTAAATTATGAAAGCATTGATGATTTATATAAAAGCTTTCAATACCACAAAATTCTTTGATTTTTTTTAACTGTCAAGAAGGATTTTACATAGTACTCTGATTTTGTTTTTCCTCCCTTGGGTTTAATTGAAAGACTCACTGAACAGAGATAAGTTTTTCTCTAAAAAATTAGAATTTCTGAGTGCTTAGATGTACTGGCTGGGAGATGCTGCAGTTTAAAATCAGGAATTGCTTTTCACTCATCTTTTCTCAGTATGGTTGTAATTAGTTATAGGAGAAAACTATAAAGGAGGAGAATTACTGTAGAAAATCAAAATCTGCCCATTTCACATTTGACCCAACATAAACTATTTTCATTTTTATCATCAGAGACCCTTGCCTATCCACATAAAATACATTTTAAATCTTAAAGTATGGGTCAATTTATAGCAGTCAATTATTTTTCTCAGTATGAAAAGAAAAGGATTTTTTTTCAGTGCGGGTGAAATTTATAGCTGGTTCTGTTTTTATTTAGTAAACAAACTAAAACCGTACAAAAAAGGATACCAAAAATGCCACCACTCAAAAATAACACTTGATAAAATTTTGGAATATATCCTCTCAGAATAATTTTGGTTAGAAGCAGTTTTTATTCCCAGAAAGACAGCCTATTTGAGTTGAAAGAATCAATGTTCTAAAATCAGACATACCTGGGTTCAAATTCTGACTTGCTGTTTGACTTCCATAGTCTCTTACAGTAGCCTTACTTCCTCATCTGTAAAACTGAGATAAGAGTTGTTTCTGCTTTCTGAGGCTATTGTGAGAATTAAATCTGACAGTTAGCTCAGTGCCAGGCATATTGAAAACACTCATCAGAATATTAGCTGTTAAATTTATTATTGAGTGCATATTACTACAACTGTTACATTTGCTCTAAATCTATCCATTATATTTAAAGGATATTTTTCAAAAACTGTCACTGTTGAATATTGTATGCAGATTCAGAACTATTGGAAGCTGGAGCCTCATGCACTTGTGTTTATGTTCATATTCTGGGAGAGTACTATTGCACACCAAGACTTACAGCTTGCATTTATTCTAATTACTTCCTCTGCAGCCCCAAGTGCCCCTCCACAGTCTGTCACTGTGTTGACAGTTGGAAGCCACAATAGCACAAGTATTAGTGTTTCCTGGGATCCTCCTCCTCCCGATCACCAGAATGGAATTATCCAAGAATACAAGGTAGGACCTGGGTGAAGAAGGAAGGCTCTCATATGAAAGTTCTTGGAGAAATCTCAGTGGCGTATGAATGAGGCATAGCTCTAATGGTTCTCTTATTTAGTTTAAGTGTAAAATGATTATGTATATTTTTGTGTGACATGTAATGAAACAAATGCATAGATTATTAGAACCTAACTTCAAGATCATAGGTCACAAAAACTCAGGTGGACAATTAAACCATGCCTATGGAGTGGTTTTCTTTATTGTGTAATTCTAGAACCTCAGGGGTTTAAAGTGGTGGGGTACAGGGTAGATAGTGAAGTCCTCATCCCAGAAACTATCTTTAATTTTGTTATTAGAATTCTGTGTAATAAGTTTTAGGGCAACTATTTTTAAACCGTGTTCTCAGAGCAGAAAAGATGCTTCAGGTGTATGTATAGACAAGTAGGGTAGTTTGGGGTAGGGCGGGACTAGGAGGTGGGCAGCACTAAGTCTTGCTTTAAATGTTATTTTTATCTATTTATTGGGGTTTTGTAAAATATTTCACTTGGAGAAAAAACAACCACTGAAACAATAAATGTTGAAAAACTTACTTGCAAAAAATTGATTGGTTTCAATTTTCAAATGGTGAATTTGTTGCTAGGAACAGCAGTGTTTCATCATTTGATGTTTAAGACACAGAATATGTCTAACTTTTCAAAATAAGATTCTATTTAATTGTGATGTGATTAGACCACATGTGAGCATAAAAATCCCTAGGTAAACCTTGAAAAATGCAAAGCTATGATTTTTACTACTAATAAATATTTTCAGCATTGTGTGAATAACATATTAGATAGATCTAATACAATAGGGAACTCAACACCCTACCTCACCTCAGAAATTCAGTCAGTATATGAAATTAAGATGAATAATTTCACTCAAAATGTTGCAGATTGAATTTTATTTCTAAGAAAAGTGTTATTTTTAAAATATAATTTTAAATTACAGGTCAACTTGCTGTAGCAAATGAACTAAATGCATAAGCATTTATTTTAAAATTATTTCCATTGAATTATAAGGGAACATGCTTAATGAATTCAAGAATAAATGCTTTAACAATTGCATAATTATATAGATTCTAACATTTTGCAAGTGTTAGAACATAGTTTTAACAGTAAAGAATTATCCACTATGGTATGTGTGTTTTATTGAGGTTAGGAATTTACTTTTGTACCATCAGGGACTAAATATCCTGAACTCCTATTTAGTTAAATATTGATATAATTTTTTACAACATGATATCTTTTTTTCAATTGTAAAATTTCTTACTCATTGGAGACCCATATTTTGATATGACAGTGTATATTTAGGTAATGGCTAAATATCCCTCCATTAGGAACACAGATGCCACATGTAAATAAAAGAAACATAAATCATAGGAATTATTTTACTGAAAAAATTTCAGGAGCTTACCTGTTTCAGAAATAAACCATATGTTTTTCTACACATATGCTTACACGTAGATTTTGAAATATTATATAGCATGAATACAGATATGGCTACACAATGGAATTCTTTTTATAGCACATTTTGTAGTGACAGATTTTCATATCCCAAAGGAAAACACGCCCTAAAATTCGATTCCTACTTGAAATAAAAGCCTAGCCTCTTTAATATCAATCCAAAGATTTTCCACCACTTTGTTTTCATGAATGTGTACATGTGTATAGATATGTTTTGATCAATATGAAGATTTATTACTGTCAATGTAAATATTGGCTTTAATTTCATTTTAGTCAATACCTATAACTTAGGTCAATTAATCTTGTTAACTACTTCTGTGTAAGTTAATATTTTCTTAAATGAAATATAAATGTCTTAGATATGCACTTATATATACTCTAGATATTATATTCATAATCACCATATTTTAACAATGATATGCATAATCAATTCTGATAAATAAATGGAGCAGAAGAAATTTTGTGTTTTAATCCATGCCAAAGTGCTATTTGCAACCAACGCTCACATTCCAGAGGTGTTAAAAAAATCATTTTGCCTTCTAAATTACTCATTATGAGCATTTAGTGCTGAAAGTAAGATATAAATGAACATGGCATAGTTTTAGTTTCCCTTATTTTTCTTTCTTTAATACAGGTGCACATGAGTGTGTGCGCTCACACACACATACACACATTTATATGTACATAAATAAACTACAGAGGTTGGACTTTAGAAAATGTCATTTACAAACACTTCCATAAGTCTAGAAAATAGATTGGTCACTGTTAAAAAATATTTAATCAATTATAATAATCTAGTTACTGTAAACAATGATTTCTCTTATTCATTTGTTATTCACTTTCCACTTCTTTAGATCTGGTGTCTGGGAAATGAAACACGATTCCATATCAACAAAACTGTAGATGCAGCCATTCGGTCTGTAATAATTGGTGGATTATTCCCAGGTATTCAATACCGGGTAGAGGTTGCAGCTAGTACCAGTGCAGGGGTTGGAGTAAAAAGTGAGCCACAGCCAATAATAATTGGTGAGTATCAATCTACGGGATCTCTGCTTTATAATCAGTCAACTGACAACAAGGTAGATTATGATTTTGAATCTACATCCTAATAGTGAATCTGCACTTATGAGTGATAGAGTGCACACATAATATGTGCAAAGGGGTCAACTGACTACGGTTTCTCACAAAAATTCTTGGTGCAATTGCCCATGCTCTTAAGAGTCCTACAATCTTTTTTAAATTGCAATCTCTAAGAGTTTAAATGCTGAAAGGTGGTTTGAAAATTATTCTTAATCAATGGTTTCATTAGCAATTTTGGTGCCATTGAAATATAGTAGAAAATGAAACAGTTATTGAAGAGAGTGCATCATGTTTCAAATCTATGTTTCCTCTTAGCCAGAGAAATGTCAAAAATTAATCAGACACAGACGAGAATAAATTTTGTGATCCAAATATACAACTCCAAAGAAGAAAGTCATATTAAATCTACTACCATCATTGCATAAAATTGTTCCCTCTCATCACAGATTATGTTTGCCTGTTCTTGAAATGTATATAAATGGAATCATATAGAATATAATATTTTGTGTCTGGTATTTTTCTCTAAGCATAACATTTTTGAGATTCACTCATGTATGTATTGCGTAGTTCATATGTTTCATTGCTGAGAAGTATTCAATTGTATGAATATGCCATATTTGGTTTATCCACTTTTCTCTTAAGAGAATGAAGATTCTTGTGCAAGTCTTTTTGAGGATATATGTTTTTATTTCTTTTGGAGAAATACTTAGGAGTGAAATTTCTGGGTAAAGGGTTGTATAGTTTGACTTTGTAAGAAACTGCTATATGATATTCAGATTGTATAATTTTATACTCCCA
This sequence comes from Cheirogaleus medius, assembly GCA_008086735.1. Taxonomy (NCBI): domain Eukaryota; kingdom Metazoa; phylum Chordata; class Mammalia; order Primates; family Cheirogaleidae; genus Cheirogaleus; species Cheirogaleus medius. The sequence continues at coordinate 85,972,188 of VBSM01000272.1, read as the reverse complement.
CCAGCAAAGAAAATGACTTCGAGTTTTTCTGTATTGTCACCTACATCTAATGTTGCCAGTCTTTGTAATTTTAGGCATTCTAATGGGTATAAAACAGTATCTCATTGTGATTTTAACTTGAATTTTCATTCATGACTATTGATGTTGAGCAACTTTGCATGTGCTTATTGGCCATTCACATACCTTCTTTTGTGAATTGTCCATATATTTCCTTTTTAAAAATTGGATTGTCTCTTTTTACAGAATAGTAGGAGTTTTTTATACATTCTAGATACCAGTTCTTTGCCATATATATATAAAATATTTTCTCCTAGTCCATGGCTTCCCTATTCATTTACTTAATAATGCCATTTAGTAAATATAAGTTTTAAATTTTAATGAAGTACAATTTATCAAGTTTTTCTCTCATAGTTAGTGTTTTTTAAGAAATTGTGGCCTATGTCTAGATAGTGAGAATTATTTTTATATATGTATTGTCTTCTAGAAGCTTTACAATTTTATCTTATGCTTAGGTCTATAATTCATCTTAAGGTAATTGCATCTGGTTCAAGGATCGAGGCTTATTTATTTTCATACACATATCAAATTTTATAGGCACCATTTACTGAAAAGACTTTGCTTTCCCCATATATACACATTGATCAATTTCTAGATTCCTTGTGATGTTCCATTTGTATATATGTCTACCCATATGCCAAACCACACAGTCTTGATTACTACAGCTTATAATAAGTCTTGAAATCAAGTAATGTGAATATGCCATCATCTTCTGAAAAATTGTTTTGGCTAAAAAAGGCCTTCTGCTTTTCCATATACCTTTCAAATAAGCTTGTCAATTTCTACAAAAAACATGTTGGAATTGTGTTTGAAAATGCAGTAAATATATCGATCAAATTGGGTATAGATTTTAATAATGAGCCTTTCCAGGAACATAGTATAACCTCTCCATTATTTAAGTCTTCTCTAATTTTTTGCAATATTTTGTAGTTTTAAGTATATGGTCTTACTTTGTTAAAATATTTCTTGAGTATTTGATGTTTTTTACACTATTATAAATGGATTTTAAAAATTTTGTTTTCCAATTGCTTTATATTGTGTATAAATTTAATTTTTGATATTGCTTTTGTTTCTTATGACCTTACTAACCTCACTTATTCATTTTAATAGTTATGAAATACTTTTTCCAAGTGTGTTCAGATAGTCATGTTTTCTTTCTTCTTGTTTGTATTAATATGGTGAATTCTACTGAATGGTTTTCAAAGGGAAATCAACCTTGTGTTTCTGGGATAAATCACACTTGGTCATGATATGTTATATTTTTTGTAGATGTTGCTGGATCTGATTTGCTAATGTTTGTTAAAGAATTTTGCATCTATGTACATTGCAGATGACATACTATACCATTTTGTGATCTTCTGAAGAGTGTTTATATTCTAGCAGGCAATTACATTACTGGCTGATCACCTTTAACCTGTGGTATCTTGGTTGTTACATTTTGTTAGTGTGGAAATTTTTATGTTTTGCCCTTATTCTTAGGGCAAAATCTTAGTAAGACATTTACTTCTATGGCCTGGCCCTCTGCTGGACTTTCAGTGAAAAGCCTAATGTGTTTATCTGGTCCCCCTAACTTGATGAAACTCAAACTTTAAGCGTGGTTGTTGCAGTAGACATGAACTGAAACTTCTGTCTAGCCTTTTAGCCTTCTGAAAGCTTTTGCTTTTCACCAGATCCTTGTAACCTTCTTTTTGTAACACCATTCAGGGTTCACCCAAGGATTTAAGGGGAGATTATAGGCAGATGTGGACACATCACTCTTCAGTGGCTCCCTTTTCCCACCTCAATTATTAGTCACTTTGGCAGCCTTGAACTCCATCCTGTGACACCTCACACTAATAAAACTGAAATTTTCAGTTTAGGTACTAACTTTCTTGTATTACGTGGATTGAGAGGATCTCTAAGGGAAAAACAAGGCTCATAACTGCAGATTTCCTCTGGTAGAGCTCCCTCCACTCAGGAAACAAATCCTTTTCAATCTTCCTTGCTTGTATTTGTTTGACAGTGCCTTTAATTAAAAAAATACGAAAAAGTCTTTTTCCAAGAGTTTACATATTTTGAAAATATTTGTCCAGTTTTTGATATAAGCCATTTCCATTATTTTCTGAAATGATGCATATACAATATGCTGCCAGTTCCTGGATAATTATTTCTGTAATATCACACAGTATTTATTGTATATGGGCAGATTTAACATTCAGTCATAATGTTAAAAATTTTTTAGATTCTCCAAGTTTTCTTTCTTCTGTATGTTAAAAGCATTGAAGAGAAAAACTTAAAGTATTAACTTTTCTATAAATTGCCTTCTCTTTCTTAATTAGTCATTCAGACTGAATTAATTCCTTAACCTGAGGGAAACCTACAATTCTGCCCTTCTGAGATTTTCTAAAATAAATTGGAATAAGAAAGAAATGCAGGTATACCCAAGAGGATTCAACTGAAATACATATATATCTATATCTATCTATATATATATGAACATTTTAGTTATAGTATTTTGAAATAAGCCATTAACATTTCACTCAAAAATTATACATGAAACATATTTAAAAGGTATAGTTTTTATGAGCACCCTTAGATAAGTAAACAAACTTTGTTTTTTACTGTCTCTCTAGCATATATATGAAATGGATTGACTGCATATAATTACTCTAACTGAAAGATAAGTAAGATTGCCAAATAAATATATTTTCCTTTCATATTTTCTTTTTCTATCATCCTTGGTAATAAATACATTTTTCAGGCAATGGAATGTTTTCTTTTTACTTTCTTTTCCTAGTGACTGTCTATTTGCTTCACAATACTTGAGAGATTTATGATACTTGTAGGGAAGTAAAAAATTGCATGCATATGATATAACCAAGGTCATGCTGTGAGAATCACAGTTATGTACTGAACAATTGTACAGTAACTTAAAATAATAAAGTTAATTTCAATTATTTTAAATCAAATAGAAAGCTTTACTTAACTCTCCTATCATTTTAAAAAGACTGAGTCTTCAAATGGATAACAAGTATCCTTTATTATTTAGTGTATCATACAAGTATTTTTTCAAATATTCCTATGAAATAAAAATAATCTAATAAATAACATTCCCATCTTTTAGTCAAATAGAATATGCTCTACTCAAGAGGTAGTTATAAAAATAGAGCTGTAGCAATTGAAGTGAGCTCCCACACACACATACACAGTAAGCACAGTTCAACCCAGAAAAGGCTATTTGTTCTAGAGAGATTTACTTCTTTTTAATATCTACTGTTGTACTGAGAAGCTTTCTAATTGTTTCTTTAATTACCCCTGAATATCTACCTTAACATCTTTTCTGATAACATTATCTACACAACTGTTGAAAAGTGATTTAGTGATGGCTAATCTCCTTTTCTGTTTCAATTTATGCTTTTCCTATTGTCTATTCAGTACTGGAAACAGCATTTGAAGTGACTCAAGCTCTACTTCATTTCCCCTTTGCTTTAATTAAATCATGTATTGGCATTTTATACAATTTATGGTTGATAATTTTAGATTTCTTTTGTGCCAGACCATGTATTGTTTCATCTATTCCTTCTCAGTTTAGTCTTTGTTCCAGAAAGTTCCATTAAGGGACCATTAATTAAAATATTTAAAAAATATAACCTACAGCCTTACACAGGCATAAAATTGGTGATGTTCTTTTCTCTGCAATTTCCTATGGTAAGATGACTCTTATATCAAAGTATTTGTAATTCTGTATCATTGCACTTATAGGCACAATAATGCAACCAGATACACTTGTTTATATAGGCATCAAACAATATGTCATATAACAAATTTACATGGACTTAAATTTTTTACTTATCTTGCTTAATAATGTAGCTGTCACTTCTATAATCATTTGGCTTTTTTACGCTTATAGTACATAGTTGGTAATAATATGTGGAACAGCTGCAAACTTTCACAGTAATAGGTACAATCGAATCTGATGTGTCTAATTAATTTTTAGTCCAACAAATTAGTTCTGTTCTTCATTACTCTCCAATGGGAGGAAGACACTATATTTCATTATATTTTTTGTCTGCCAGAACAATGGAACATTACAGGTCATACACATCCCTTGTCTATGCTCTAATTAGTCCAACTGACAACATTGTTTCAAAAATACCAGCAGCATAAAAAATGATAATATACCTTTGGTAACATAAATATTGCACCATACTAAATATGCTATTTTATGGACCCTTTACAAAAATGAAAAACAATTTTTTCTCTTTGTTCTATAAGATTGTTTTCTTTCTAGTAATGCCTAATAGTTAAAAAGGCAAGCAAAATTAAAAGTACATTAAGCAGGAGGGAGGGGGAAGAAAGGGATGGGCAAAAACCTACCTAACAGGTACAATGAACATTATGCATTATGTGGGTGATGGGTACACTTTTAACCTTGATTCTAGCATTACAAAAGCGATCCATGTAACCAAAAACATTGTACCTCCATAACACTTTGAAATAAAAAATATTACAAGATAGGTATGTTTCTCATAATGAAAATATGAGCTATTTTAAATACAGTTTTGACTGTGTTTACATGTGTAATAACTAAGGGCAGACATATTGGGGAAAATGAACCAGGTTTACTACATAATTGACACTGGTTTTTAAATCTGGACCTTTCAGAATGGAAGATAAGTATGTATAAGGAAATCCTAGAAGCTATAACAAACAAGTCTGTATTATTATGGGATTAAAAAATTAAAAGTTTCTTTCTTACTGATAGCTCAGTACTCTAATATGGGTCAACAAAATGGAGAATGCATCCTATACAGTTATTCAGGCACCATGGATTCTTCTAAACAACAGCTCTACCATTTCTTAGGGGCTCAGCAACTTCCAACAGATCCCTTGGTTCTGCCCAACACATGAGGAAGGGGAAAGAGTGTCAAATAATGTAGTGGCAGTGTTAAGGGTCAAGCCTGGAGGATCACTTGTGCCTACTTACTATTGACTAATACTCAGTCACTTTGTTGTGCTCAACTGCAAAAAAAGGCTAGGTAATTAGGCTGATTTTTCTACCCTGGAAGAGAGGAGAAAGAGTGTGGTAAATAAGTTACTTATAGTTTGCAGGATTCTCAAACCTAGACAATTTACCACTCATATCACTGAAATTGACTGAGAAGCTCTTAAAATAGCCCTTAGACCTGCATGGTTCATAATTTTGAGTCAAAACCTACTGTGTTCATATTAGGCTCTTTATATGCATCTTTCCAATCCTTCCAAAATATGTGAAATAGACAGCACTGTTGCCAACTAACTGAAACAGTAGCTCAAAAAGATTAAGTGCCCTACATAAGCTTATTGCTTACTTAGCTAGTAGTGGCATAGTTGATTTTTAAATCCAGTACTTCAAAAACCATGCTGTTTCTAATATATTATATTGCTATGATAAATAAGGCAATGAAAGTCTCACACATTCCTCTGATGTGATATGCTGAAATGCGCCATCTATACTTTGCTTACCTTTTAAAAGTCTTTGATTAGTCATAACCTAGGCATGATATTGACATTAGAAATCACTTCATTCCCCATGTCTAAATTTTTTAATCTGCTAAATAAGCATGTAAATTTTTGCTCTTCAATGATGTAATGAGTCTATGAGTTTAAAACTTATTTAAAATATAGATTGAGATTTTTAAAAAATTATCCCTGAGGTCTAAATTTTCAAAACATGACTATTTCTAGAACAATTTTAATTCAAATTTAAATGTATGTCTCAATTATGGAGACCTTAAAATTAATTTTAAAGTTGTCTTTTTTATATTCAACTTTAATGTGGATTTTCAAATTAGTTTCAAATACTTTAAGGGAATATGTCAGTTTTATCTTGTCATGACATTTTAATTATGCATGGTGATCTCTATGAAAGGCTGTTTATGTAATTGTCATTGTTTTATATAGTAGTTTAAAAAATTTTTTTTATTTCAGCATATTATGGGGGTACAAATGTTTAGGTTACATATATTGTCTTTGCCCCACTCGAGTCAGAGCTTCAAGCATGTCCATCCCCCAGATGGTGCGCACCGTACCCATTAGGAGTGAATATACACATTCCCTCCTCCCCCCTCCCACCTGCCTGATGCCAATGAATGTATTACTATATGTGCACTAAAGTGCTGATCAGTTAATACCAATTTGATGGTGAGTACGTGTAGTACTTGTTTTTCCATTCTTGTGATACTTCACTTAGTAGAATGGGTTTCAGCTCTAGACAGGATAATATAAGAGATGCTAGATCACCATTGTTTTTAGTGGCTGAGTTGAACTCCATGGTATACATATATCACATTTTATTAATCATTTGATCCAGCAATCCCATTACTGGACATCTACCAAAGGAACAAAAGACATTCTCTATATAGTAGTTTTAATGTCTTTCAGAAATTAAAGGATATTTGATCAAAATAAGTTATTTGGTAGAATATTAAAGACAATAATAAGTTGAATGTTCTTGTGAACCATGAATATTTAAATATGGACAGTACCTTAGCAGAAAGGCAATTTGCAAATACCCTGTGCTAAATGTTATGATTTCTTTTTTTAAAAAATGAGAACTATACTAGAAAACACTTTACCTTACTCAAGAAAAGTTGCTATTATTTCAACTCCTAGTGCTTGTTATAGTATTCATTATAAGACAATAAATCAAGAAGTGATTCTGAATCTGTCCACAGCAAACCAAAACACAAGAAAGTAACATACTTAATCACATTTCCAGACTCATAACTTGACTCTTCTCCTGAAAATTATAAAATATGCTTATCAATAAATGTGGCAGGCTTAAAACAGAACAAATATTACCTGTCTTCAAAGAAATTTCCTGTGCCTTTGGTGCATCATGTATGGATTCCTGTGTTTATTTTTGACTTAATATTTAGTAATACTATTGTTTCTTCCACAGGGAGACGTAATGAAGTTGTCATTACTGAAAACAATAACAGCATAACTGAACAAATCACTGATGTTGTGAAGCAACCAGCCTTCATAGCTGGTATTGGTGGTGCCTGCTGGGTAATTTTGATGGGTTTTAGCATCTGGTTGTATTGGCGAAGAAAGAAGAGAAAGGGACTCAGTAATTATGCTGGTAAGAAACTGTTTCCAGCCAAGAAAATCTCTTATCTTTATGAATGTAATGAAATGAAAGGAAGGAATGGAATGGAAAACTAAATGAGTGATTTTGGCTTGTATTAAAGAGCTCTATAAAATGGAATTGTAAACAGTATGCTTTAAAACATAACCATATTACTTCATAACTATAAGTCAATCTTTTTGCTTGTTTTGTCAATGAAGTATAACAAAAGTACACACTGATAAAATGTTTAACCTTTTTTCTCAACTAGTTCTTTAAAACCATATACACACACACACACAGACACCCCTCATAGACTTTGCATGCTATGAAGACATTGTTTGAGAAGTGAATTTAAGCAAGAAAATTACTGAATATACAGAATGAAAGGAAAAATTTGATTAGCTTGGTGTAGTGGTGTGTACCTGTAGTCCCAGTTACTTGGGAGGCTGAAGCAGGAGGGTGGCTTGAGCCCAGGAGTTTGAGATTGCAGTGAGCTACAATGACACTACTGCACTCTAGCCAGGGCAACAGAGTGAGACCCTGTCTCAAAAAAAAAAAAGGAAAAATTTGAAATATAGCTCTTAGTATGTTAGGATAGATATTACAATATAACATATCTCAGATGGAAGTCAAATTTCACCAGAATTTATAAGACTGATGAGGCAAAATATTTAATTTAAATGTAAACAAGCAGCATTATAAAAGGACCAAAAAGGAGAAGGAAGCAAAAGGAGAAGGAAAAGAAGCAGAACAGAAGAAAAAGAAGACCCTAGATGGTCTACATGTTTGAAAAAATGTTTTCTTATAAGAATCCAAGACAGAGTTTCAAGGGTGTCAGAAATTGTTCCCTTCAAAATATCTCCAAGGGGGAGAAAGAGAGGAGAGAGAAGAGAAGGGGAGAGATAAAATGAAAAAGTTAGTGATAGAGAGAATGAATTCAATACTTAAGCTATGTTCAATTATAATTTTAATTGTAATTTATTTTAAATATTTTCTCCAACATCAATAAAAAGAAATTCTCACAATATTTTACTTTCTAGAGTTTATAAGGAAGCCATTTTAATTTAACATCATCCTACAAATATTTAAACCATTTAGGGGACATTATATTCAACATTCTATTTCTAATGTTAACTTTGGTAAGAAGCATAAATGTCCTAATAACTGATTTTGAAAGAAACATTATTTCTTATTAATCTTCTGAGCTGCATATAGGCTTCTAAACTGCTGAGACTGTCTAGCATAAAATGCAAGGAATAGCACCCACTTGGTTGTCTTGTTATTTGTCAGCATTTATGTACTTATTATCATTTTATTATAACATTGTGGATATATCTTTATCTTATGAAGATAAAGTTTATTATTACTGGGTAGAATGAATTTCCAGGACTTGAGAAAGTCGTATAGCATACTCATTGACTAGGGGCTTCTATACTTGGTGACATGCCATTCTTCTGCTATTCTCATTTTTCACTGGTTGCTGGCTACCTGTTTTCTTATGCTTTGTCATCTAAGTGCTACATCACTTAACCAATGAGGAATCCTTCCGAGGAAGGGGTGTTCTGCAATAACTGCTCAGTGTCAGAGTTTAAACATTAATGATACTTTAATGTACCTTCTTGTTATACAGTCCAGTCCTTTCTCTTCATCCCTGAAGTATTGTTCCCCAACCCATTTGCTTAATCAATCACCATTTTATATTACATCTTTGTGACATACTCATATAAATAATATAAGACAAAGGGAAGAACTGATTTAATTCAAAGACTATTTTTTGTTTATCCTTTCACTTGACTTTAGCAATAAGAATAAAAGATGGACTATGCTAGTCATTAATGTGTTAGAATGTTACCTTTTTATCCTCCGTACTTCATTCATTCACTCTTTATAAATATCTCTCATAGTTAGTAGGTTTGCAGATTTAGTGAAATTACATCAGACAGACTTTTTTTTAAATAACAGTCCTTTGAAGAACTTATGTACTTAATTTGAAAATATCTGTTGGTCTTTGAACTTGACAAGAATAGTACATTTCCTATTATCATTTCTCATAGTGGTTGATATCCATCTGCTTGTAGAACTGCTAACTCAGAAGGTGCTATGCCCTTCAAATATTTCAGAATAAGGCCAAGCCAGAGAGAAGCCTTTCAAAACTTTTATGCTTAATTGATAGATAGCTGACTCTGAGGACAACAGATTTTATGAAGCTTAGTAAATATAAACAATTTAATATGAGTGAGCAAATTATGAAATGCTAAACACTTCACATATAAGTATTAAAACTGTCAGTGAAATATAAATTATTGGACAAAACTATCCAAAGGCAGCTAAAAGATTTGATGGAATTTTTATACTGTGATTATTTGAGCTGAGTTAATGGTTATTAAAAGAGGATTAATCTACATTCATATTTGAGGAATAGCTAATCAGGAAAGGTAATGAGGGTTGGCTGCAACATTAAAGTTTCCATTTGGAGTAGGAAAATGTGACCTAGTAGAGATAGGCACCCACTCTGAAAGCGTCCTCACCTCAAAATGCCAATTTACCACATAGTTATGTTCTCCTCTTCCTCTCCCTCAAATCTAGCAGGCATGAGATTAGGATTAATCCTGTCAGGTAATATTAGGGGTATTTTGTGTATGATATATATAACCTTCAAAATCTCTATAACTTATGTCCTTTATAAAAATTGCAATAAATTCAAAATATTGCATGTAATTCTAAGATATTTTAGACTGTTATGTCTGTGAAACTTTTTGGAAACTTTAGCATTATTCAGTTAGTTTTCGCTAACAACTTCTATACATTACTCCTTGAAAGTTCTTAATTTCAGATGCTAGCAGAGACTCCTGATTAAGATTCATAGTCATTCCAAATTTATCTCTGATAAACACAAAGCTACTACACTGTCATTATCAAAACTGTGACAAGAACAAGATTGTCCAACCACCCACTCCCCTTTCTTTCAGCTTCAAGGCAAACTTTTTTTTTGAAATGAGAACTACCTCAAAATAGCTTTTGATTTGTGGTGGAATTTATTTTTATGTTCTTTTCTCTGCACACACACATGCTGATCAAAACACCAGATACAATTTCCATTTTAGAAAATGGAAATTCCTTATTTGTACCCTGCCTTAAATCGCATGGTCTCATACAACTCAGTTACTTTTGGTCTGCTTTTCAAAATGTAACAAATTTAAAAGTTTTGGAGCATGGGATAAAAACATAAAAATTGAAGTGTTCCCTTTTTCCTCCTTGATTTAAAAACACAATTAAACAACACTATTAAGGTGTGTGTGTGTGTGTGTGTGTATTTGGATCTAACAGAAACACAAAATGAAAGATTCTCATGTATACCGAATTTTGTATGGGCCATTTTAAGTTAGATATTTACATAATGTACTGCTAATTTTGCCTTTGTTTGGTTAGTATGCAGAGATACAAAGATAAAAGTCTTTCTAAAAAATTTTGACAACTATTAGCAGTCTAGGACTATTTGAAAAACATATTTTAATGATGATTGGAACACAAATAGAAAATTGCTGTGTCCTGAATGCTGAATATGAAATACTTTGAAATTCAAATTATTTTGTTCACAGCATTTAGTTCTCAATTGCCAAATATGGACTATACATACCAAAGGATTTATACTCTAATATATCTGCAAATTATCTTTAATGAATGATATCTTTTGATAAGGTTTTGAGTGTTACATTATAATATTAATACTTTAAACTTTACATTTTATGAAGAATTTTCCATTTGTTAGTATTTAAAAGTTAAGTATAACTCAATTTTTGTGCCTCTGCTTCAATTGCCCTCCCATTCTCTAACATTATTTATTGCTCTGGCAGTAACAGAAAGTTTGGATGGGGAAAAAAGAGCATCTAAATTAGGGAGAACTATTTAGCTTCTCACATACCTCCTAAACAGCACATTTTGAGGTGTAGCCTTTGAGTCTTGCATATTCACAATGATATTCATAACAATATCGTAACTCTCTTTTAACAGAGTAAAACAATTAGTTGATAGTTTAAAAAACACATCAGATGGAAAATTAATTAGCTATACTGTTTTCACATTTTGTTTGTGTGTGTGTCCTCTAAACAAGCCTTTATTTAGTATCTCCAGTGCTAATATTTTTTGTCATTGTTTCAGATTATTTTTTGTTAAAAACAGATATCAAAGGGTACAATGTGGTACAGATGCACTGCTGATTCCTGATTCTCAGCCCTTAAGTGAACCTTTAGTGATCTGTATTCTTTCATTTTCTCTGAGCACACATGTATATCCAGTCCTGAGCAAATGCAAAGGTTATGTCAGGATTGTTTTACAATGCATTTGAGATGTTGCATGTAAAATTTATAAAGTGGTATATTTCAGATACCTACAAGATGTTTCTGAAAGCCCTAATATATTTCACTGTCTCATGAAGATCCTTGGAATCATGATCATATTGCCTGATTATGGTGTCATGGGAGATAATGCTACTAGATGACCTTAAAGGAGAGACTCGGGAACTGCATTTGGAAATTTACAAAATTTAAAGAGCAATCATATTTGCTAGCCCAAACTTAAGAAACAGATGAATTACGAACAGTTATTAAAATTAAAAAGATTCACTATGTGCATACTTTAAGTAGCAATATATCCTGTTTGCTTAAAATATGAATCAATTCATTAAAATTTTCATTTATTTTCACCTGTACTCACCAAGTAAAATATATCATAGTAAGTATAATCAGTGTATTCAAACGATAGGAAATATTGGGTTCACAGCTGTGAAAATGGTATTATTTACTTTCTCCTCAGTGATTGATTGAGCCAATCCATACTCATTTGGATCACAATTGCAAGTTTATTGCAATTTGGCCATCCATACACTTCTAAACACCAAATTTCATTTTCATAATTTTCTAGTTAAGTAATTCAGTGGCAAAATTTGATCCAAACTAATGGGAAGCTACTTATAGACCTTATTTATCCCACTAATCATATCCATGACATTCACATTCCACTACAGAAAAATTAAATAACTTTGAATACACTTTGTTGCTTCAGACATTCTTTGTAGTATTCAAAGTATATTATCTTTATCAGATCTGAATCATTTTGGAATCTAAATACATTTTACTGCAAAGGTTTTGGGTAAGGTATGATGGACCTAAACTGATATTCACATTCTTTTGCCAGTCCTTGTAATGCACTTTCATGTTGTTGGCTTTGCAGAAAGGAAACTTTTAACTGGAGAGAGTGGATTCACCAGCAATGGTGGCTATAATGGATGCTTGTTGGTGTTGCTAATAAGTTCCGTATTTTATAGAGGACTTGATTTTGCCATGACTAAGTACAATTGGAATATATTTAGTATTAATTATTTGGAAATTTCATTTTTGTGAGAATGTTATTCTCTATTAATTATAGTTAATGTCTATTACAATTGTAACTATTCAAATCGTAGTGCTTATAAGGGTCCCTAGAAGGATTTGTGATGATAAAAAATATATGTAGTTAATAAGTACTTGCTTCTCTTGTTTCATTGGAAAGGTAACCTATTTGAACTATTCTGTTTCAATTTCTATTATGAATGTTTTGCCTTATGCCTTCCAATTAGGACACTTTTGTGATACAATTAAGTCTTGATTTGATGAATCCACATTAATGCTATGTTGATTTTCCAATATCACTATATATACTAGTTGTAATTGTGCTTGACATCTATATACAAATTGCTGCTTTAACTTAACCATACATTTGACTTGAAGAATTTTGAAATGTCCTTTTAAAATTGGAGCAAATGATGGCTTTGCCTTGGGCCAAACCACTGCTTGTTACTCTCTGTACAATTATGTTAATTATATTTTGTTAAAATTCCCAGAGGCCTCAGCTCTAAACTAAGGGCCAATGTGTAGTTATTAATTGTAATTAATATTGACTACTTGTGCATGTATGTCTTTCTTTTTTTACAGTTACATTTCAGAGAGGTGATGGAGGACTAATGAGCAATGGAAGGTATGCTAAGGAAATTCTTTTTATTATTATTTTTAATCAGGACTGGAGAAACTCTATTATAGTAAGAGGCTATTATTGTAATAAACGATCACTTATAAGTCTGAGAATTCTAGGAGGAATTAAATGGCTTACCACAAAGTTTAATGATCTATCTGTTGTGCACTTTAGAGGAATCAAGTCCAGATGTTTCATATCTCCCAGATGCCCCTGAAGAAATTAGTAGTAAATATCACAAGGAATGTGTTCATTTGTTAGCGCGATGTTTATTGCATTAATTAGACATTAGCAAATGAAGTTGCTGTTGTTTAAGACTCCTTATTGGCTCTCACTAAATTGCTGTGAGTGAACAATTACACATAATCGATCACAAAGTAAATGATTCATGGATGATGAATAGTCTGTAGATTGATAGGACTGGATTCCACAACTTTGGATACTCAATTGAAATTGATAAAAGCTGATAACGAACTCATATATCCTTATCTATTTCCCCTTTGCCAATATGGAGATTGTAATTAGGCTCTGGTAATAACTTCCAATCTCCCATTTAATCAATATTTTAGCAAAAAGAGATTAAGTCTAATGAGAGCTAGTGGATGTAGCAAAAAAGCAGTTGGATCTTCTTATTGCAGTTTCCATAGAAACACATGTTTCTCTTAGGGATTGTACCAGAAGGGGCCTATCAAACAAAAAAAGTACAATGATTATAGATGTTCTATTTCTTTGTAACTATGATAGTAATCTGGAAAGGAACCAGAATCTCATCTTTTATATTAAAGAAGGGAGTTCTTTATTAAATATGATGTGAAAGAAGTTTTCCTCCTGGACTATACTCACATGCTGGATCAGATCACTGAGTATCTTTTACAATCTTAAAAAACCCTTTATATACTATACCCATTGATATTTTACAACTTAAAGGACCTGGAAATGTGCTATTGATGAAACAGTATCAATACTGTTCATTAATTTCCTTCAAGTTCCTTGCCTCTAAATCAAGTGTGAGGGCTCATAACAAGAGTTACATCCTAGAGGGGACAGATACATATGGAAGATGCAGAAATTGAAGAAGGAATGGCTGAAAGTCCTGGAAATGGCTGATACTGAGCAGTCACTCTGAGCAATTGTTCCCTTGAGGTGCCAATTTATCATCAAACCTTGTTTTGGGATCCTATGATGCTACTGATTCCCATCAGTTTCAGAGCATACCCCTGAATTCAGTTGGATATCAGGAGAATCCCAGGCAAGGAATCTCTGTTTCCACTGTCAGTGTTGATCTATATATAGCCTTAATGAATTGCTGAAGTTCCTTTCTTCTTGGGAGCCTACACATGTTAATTTGAAGTCAGTTAAAATATTATTAAATTCCTTAACCCTTTTTAGTGTGTTAGACAGGTGTCAAAATCTTGTCTTGAGCCCCATGGGTTGATTTCCATCTAATTTCTGCTTTAGCCGTCCAGGTCTTCTAAATGCTGGTGATCCCAGTTATCCATGGCTTGCTGATTCATGGCCAGCTACGAGCTTGCCAGTAAACAATAGCAATAGTGGCCCAAATGAGATTGGAAATTTCAGTCGTGGAGGTAAGTTGCATTTTTCAAATTAATGCTATTTGTTATTGTGGAGTTTTTTTGATTTCTGAGATTTTTTAAAAAGACATATCAGAGAATATTTTCTCTCATGATTAAAATTAATGAATCACAGGTGCTAATAGTGCTGTGCATTTTCTAATTATTTTAATATAAAACTATTGTGTCTATATTACCTACAGTAAAACCAAACTTTTAAGGAAGTCATTACTAACCAAAAAGATCAATATGCATGACACATTTTGTTTTCAGGACTATTAGTATAAGATTACTAAAATCAGAAACTATGTTTCCAAATAGAGCTTTTGATTTTGGACTAGATGTTTCACTTCTCTAAATCTCACTTAATATATATTTATTGAGCACTTCCTGTGTACTTGGTATTATGGCAAACAGTAAGAAAGTAATACTGACATAAAAAGAGATGATTCTTACCCTCCTGTAATATGTCATGTAAGGAGTAGATAGTTAAGTCAATATGACAACATGTTGAGATAGAACTTTTCTATAGCTCTACAATTGATAACTGGCATCCAAAATGAAAGATAAAAAGGCGCTAGGTAGCTGTTGGCACCGGAGTCCTCTTCATACATTTTTATAAGAATATAGAAGTAGACTTACATAAATAATTACTACCTTTCCTTAACTCCATCTTTTCATGCAGTCAGTGGGAAAGAGTAGAGAACATTGATCTCAGCTTTTGGCTTGGCAGGTATATGTGAGTTTTCCATTGGAAGAAGATCGCATAGACAGTATATAGACATTAATTGCCTTGCCAGTACCCTATATGGGAGGGCTGCCCACTGGGAGTCAGAAAGTTCTATGAAGGAAATGTTAAGGTGATACCTGAAGGAGGGATAGGAATTGGTCAAATGTATGAAAAAGGTGTATAGAAAAGAAATTACCATATTTTAAGCTCCAGAAACATTGACATTTTTGGGAAATGAATGAGTTCCTAATGAGTTGAGTCATATATGTGTGTGTGTGTGTATATACATACACAGTTTTATGTGTGTATATATAGGTTTAGCACAAAGCTTGACATACAATCAGTGCCCAATAGGCATCCGTGGAGTAACTGAGAGAATAAAAAGTAAGTTGTATAACTCCTCAGCTTCTGGCTATCCCTCTGTAAGCCGGCACACCCCATTTAGAATTCTCACTTTCCCAGAGATTCTGAATGTAGCTGCCTCCTCTAGGTAAACAGACTCTGAGCACCTGTAGGCTATCACTCCACCATGGGTAGTTTCTGTACCTGAACATCCCCTCACCAGGAAAGCAGAATATCCCTCTCCCTATTATGCAGACTGATTTTGTCAAACAGAACCCTGTTCCCAAAGCTTTAACAATCACAGAATAGCTGCTTCTTTTACTGGTTGCATTTTTACTGAAATGATGCAACATTCTATTGTTATATCAAGAAACGAATGCTTAAAGATGGAGAACTTTTTTTCAGTTTCTAGTAGGCTGCATTAACATGTAAAATGTCTTGGTCTGATTTAAACAAAGAATACATTTATAGATTTGCGAGATTTTTCTTTCATTTCCACCTCATTTTCATGATGTGAAATATTTCACAGATGAACATCAAGGCCAAGACAAAGTTTTGTAGAGTTTACTGTATATCTTTTCAGTATGATCGGCATTTTGAGCATTTACTATGTGCCAGAAATACTGTTAGGCTTTTTTGTACATTTTAATTCATTTTCTTTGCAAAATAATGTGTGATGTAGATAATCATATTTTCATTTTAAAGGTCAAGAAACTAAGTTTTTTAAAAATTCTCTTTAAATTTCAAAATATTAAAAGAGTACAAGTGTGTTTGGTTACATGGATCACTTTTGTAATGCTCGAGTCACAGCTATAAGTGTGCCCGTCTCCCAAATAGCGTTCATTATACTCATTAGGTAGATTTTCACCCACTCTCCCCTCCCCCCGCTTGATTTCCACTGAGTTTTACTTCCCTAAGAAACTAAGGTGTTTTAAGACGAATAATTTTAGATATAGGCATAGAATGCAAGCCTGACCGATTTTAAAGCCTAGGTTCTTTTATCTATACTACTCTGTATTCTATTAATAAAGGTTGATTCACATGTATTACTGTATAACCATATTCACTTAGAAGAATAAGCATGAATACTGACATTTTCCCTTTAAGAATGGAATATTAATGCATGCTTGAATGCAATAAAAATAGCATTTTGAACATAAAATTTACTAATTATTACATAAATATGCATTTTGTCAAAGCAAACTATAAAAAATTCATTTAGTCATTTAAATCGGCAAGTGCTTACTCTCTTCAAAACACTGGGTGAGAAATTATGGAAATAAATGCCATGTGCTCCTATCCTCAAGTAACTTATGATGCAGTGAAAGAGACAGTCATTCATACAGATAATTTTACCAGGCCAAAGGAAATAAATGTATAAGTATAACCAAGATGCTGAAAAATTGCAGAATGAATCACTAATTCCAACTTGAGATATGTGTTTCTATAATTCATTGATTTTTAAACACAAATGTTAACAAGCACCAACCAGTTAGGCAGCCTAAAGCTGTGGTCCCCAAGCCCCCAAGCACTGGTCTGTGGCCTGTTAGGAACTGGCCATACAGCAGGAGGTGAGCAGCAGGCAAGCAAGAGAAGCTTCATCTGTATTTACAGCCACTCCCTATCACTTGCATCACAGCATAAGCTCCACCTCCTGTCAGATCAGTGGCAGCATTAGATTCTTTCTCATAGAAGCACAAACCCTCCCGTAAACTGCGCATGCGAGGCATCTAGGTTGTGCGCTCCTTACAAGAATGTAATGCCTGATGATCTGAGGTGGAGCTGAGACAGTGATGCTAGCACTGGGGAGCAGGTGTAAATACAGATTATCATTAGCAGAGAGGTTTGACTGTACAATAAATGTAATGTGCTTGAATCACCCCAAACCATCTACCCGCCCTGGTCTGTGGAAAAATTGTCTTCCGTGAAACCAATCAGTCCCTGGTGCCAAAAAGGTTGGGGACCACTGGCCTAAAGCATTAAGAATTGGTAGGTGGAGATAGTGATAACTGGAAAACGGAAACTCCTGCCTAAAGATGGCAGCACCTATTCAGGTCCATCCTCTTGGGAGGAAGGCCTGCCAAGAGTTCTAAACCATGTGATATTGCAGACCTTCTTCCACATCCAAATATTCATGTATAATATCCTATTATTTCAATACTGGGATATAATTTGTTTTTTGAAAACTGAAAATAAGGGAGTGATAAAATCATATTTCATGACAATATGCAGCCCCAAAGTCAATATAGAAGCACTTAGACTTGAAAGCTGGCTATAATTTTGTCTAGCAGGGAGAGGAGAGATTCTATTTCCAGTGCTATAGTATAATATTAGTTGTTGTAGAAGAATATTATGTAGGATTAGATTCTCGGACCACATTTTTCCATTTTTTTTTTATCATTTAAGCATGTAACTATTTCAAAAGCTTGCAGTTGAAGTGGCTTACAGTCCAAATCTAAAGCACTGGAGAATCTCAGGTTCAAGGTGTAAGTGGGTCCATCTTGGAGAAACATTTCTATTTGGTTAATATTCATCAGTGAAAGACATGGTAGAAGAGGCAGAAATGAAAATCTGAAAACTTACTCAAGTGAAGGATTTATTTTCACCAATTTTGATATGTCAAATATTAAAAGCTTTTGAGAATAAAAATATTAACACTCGAAAATGATATACGCTTAATATAAAATTTTGTAATGAGTATATAGTTAAAAGCAAGAAGGGCAAGAAAGTAGTTGCAAAAATCTGAAATCCAAAAGCAATTTTATTTGCTTATACAACCTGGTGAAATATTATAAATTTGGGTATGTTTAACAATCTCACTGATATCTATTTGAAATGTTTATTTCAATAAAGTACATATGCACTTAATTGTACAACAAATTGGAATTCCATACTTCGATTCTTTCAGAAAGACTTAAATGATACAGAGTACAAAATACATTATAAATTTCTTATTATTGTTGCTAAAGAAAACAATTTTTAACTTTTGTAAAATGCAAAAGCAAAACATATTTCTATAAGAATTTTTATTTCAAGCACCATTGGGAATAATCTAAGCTAAAAGTTTTAAGATAGTTGAAAATTTTTTCTAATGAGGAAATCAAGTGGTTTGATGACCCCCAAGTCCGATGAAGTGACATTTTCTGAACATACGTTATTAAGGAATGTACCACAATTAGATTCATTCTAACTCTCTATTATTAAAAGTAGTGTTATTTAGTGATTTTCTTTTTAGATTCACTTAGTTTTTTCCTTCCAAAAAGGGACAATAAGAGTTCAGGAGAGAGGTGGCAGTTCTGAATTATAAAGCATCATGTAAAGATAATTCAGCATACCAAAATGATAAATGGACTGATTGATATTCAGTGTTGTTCCTGAAGTTTAATTTTACTCTTGCTGTATTACAACATGAAACTATAATTCTCTAGTTCTAAGAGTTGATAGCATAAATTAAACTCACTGATCACTGAGATTGCTTTTTCTATAGTCAAATACTGCTGTATTGTGAAAATGACTTATTCATGAAAAATTTCCTTTGTTATCCAAGAAAAAAGAACACATTTACTACCATCAATTATTCTCCATTTCTGGAGCTATGAAATCAAATCAGGCAAGTTAAAACTTCAGAAGAATGTACTTCATAGTCAGGATAGTATAATTTGGGAAAATTTTTCATCTGTTCACAGTTGTATTTTATATTTTTGGGGGTAAGATGGAAAAATATTTTCATCCATGATTTGTAAATTCACTGTTATCATTCATTGCTTTTGTAAACTTATACTTTCATTGGTTCTAAAACAGAGTGAACAAGTGAAAGCATTTTTCAGTAGTGAAATATTCCAAACTTCTCATTCATGGTGGAAGAAAATGGGGGGAGGGGTGTGTTAAGCAGTGAGACATGAAGGGCGAGCAGCGGGCCTGCCTGTCACTGAGGCTGATAGCTTGGCCATGGTTGTTCATCATCTACCCTTCACTGGCTCATGAAGCCCATCTCAGCCTAAATGCAAAGGTGCGGCATGACACGCTTATTTTTCATCTTCAATCCTGATAGTTTTGGGCTTCCGGAGCATCATTAAATTGTTTCATTTCCCTATGTTCACCACAGATGTGCTGCCACCAGTTCCAGGCCAAGGGGATAAAACAGCAACGATGCTCTCAGACGGAGCCATTTACAGCAGCATTGACTTCACTACCAAAACCACATACAACAGTTCCAGCCAAATAACACAGGCTACCCCATATGCCACGACACAAATACTGCATTCCAATAGCATACACGAATTGGCTGTCGATCTGCCTGATCCACAGTGGAAAAGCTCAATCCAGCAAAAAACAGATCTGATGGGATTTGGTTATTCTCTACCTGATCAGAACAAAGGTAACAATGGTGAGTCAGGTTCTTGTGTCCTGAGAGTTATTTTCATATCATTTGTGCATGAGATAGAAATTAGTATTTGTTGTTTGACTTAGTGATTCATTATCAGGTTTACTGTCTAAACTCAAAAAATATACTGGCATGTATTCAGTAATTTGAATAATCCCTACCACCCCCTCCACCACCACCACCACCACCACCACCACCACCACCACCGTCGCCGCCACAAACCAACACCAATCGGTTTCATCCTTTTAGCTCTTTTTCAATATAGTGATCAGCAATCCATCTCTACTTCCATTAGGACAGGATAGACAAAACATTCCTCCACTCTCCCACGACATCTGCTTCTGAGTTGCTAACTGCATGTTCTGCATGGGCTTGTGCTGTGAACTAATCACATGATGCCACTATGACCTCTGCCCTTTAACCCTTAGCCTTACTTTACATCCCTGACTACCGATTGGCTGAGGGATTGTCTAATAGAATGCCACACAACCAGTCTCAGGATTTCAGCACCACCAGCTCTCACAACAGCTCAGAAAGGAGTGGCAGTCTCTCAGGTTGGTCTCATCACAGTAAGGAGAAATATTTGTTTGTCACCAGCATATGACCTGTGTTCCTAGCAACCATGAAGAAATACTGAATCACGACTCACTGTTAGGCATTTATCTTTCAAATGGCAATAACAGTTTATCCTAATGAAATCATGCTTTGATGGTGGGGAGGGGGTGTCAAAATCACTGTCACCCTTTATGTACTAACTGTACAAGGATGTATTTAAAGAAAAATAATGTTTTACTAAATACTATTTATTAAAGAGCAGATACGTTTGATCTGCCTTGAACCCTATTTAAGAGTCAAGAGAACTTTCTAACAGAAAGATCATATATGAAAGTCAATCCCATGTCATGGACACCAATAGATGAATTCAACTAAAATGAAAATGATTTTGGAGATTTTTAATATTTTGGAATATTTAGTATTCCAGTGATATGACTTCTTATTTTTGGATAATCTTTCCAAAATATTATATCATGAAATAATATTTATTATTTACTAAATAATATACTGTACTAAATAATAAAGTTAATATGGGAAATTATTATTACTATTAATATTTAATTTTAAAAAACTCACAATCTAGATATTGATCATTTTTTCATACTGTAAATTTTAATATAGATATTGGAGATATATCGGCTAAACTAACAATCTATAATGTGAGTATTATATAGCTCATGTGTGGAAAAGCACACTTTACTGAACAAAAATATATACCTATTGTAATGAATATCAGTGATAACCCTCTGGCCCAAAGATCCTCATGTGTAAAATGAGAAGGTTGTAGTAGACACACTCTAACTTCCAAACATAACATTATCATTGTATGGCTGATGATTTTATCTGCATTTCTAATTTATTCCATGATCCTACTTGCTTCATTTGTTCAGATTAATCATATGCTATTTGTTTGTATGGAGTTTTTGTTTTCTTTTGTTTTTAATTACAGGTTGTTAGTAAAGGATTATAGTCTATCATGATATGTCACAGGCTACCAGGCATCAAAGCCATAAAGAGTTAAATTTTTTACATCATTAGAGTAACATTTACTAAATTACTTTTCCTCAGGAGATAGAACCTTCTCAGTCTTAAAATGTTAATGCTCTCACTTCCCTTCAAAATGAGTCATTTGCTCTTCTTGCCTATTGGTAGGATTAGATGCATTATAGAATTCAAAATATTTTAAACATCTGTTATGAATTTAAACTGGCTTAATATTATATGGAAACTTTTTAAATGGCCTTATATGTCATTTACACTGTCATTTATTTATAATATGTCCTAAAATTGTACTGAATAATTAAAAAGTAATTTACTCTATGCTCTTTTTATTTCATTAAAAATATGTAGTCTCATGCAATATATAGAAAGAAATCTATATATTCTAAGTCATGAATTACATAAGACCTTTTTCTAATCTTTTTTTATTAAATATTCTGTATATGTTGATTGCCACCAAGTTTTAAAAGTTATCTTTTGAGTAATTGTAAGTAGAACATGATTCACAATAGTGCTTACTGCTTTTTTGAATCCATTAATCTCCTGAGTGACATTTATATATATCTATGAATTCTATTACCTACTTCATCTACATTTGAATACAAAATTACTTAAATCAGTGATAGAAAGCATTCTTCAATAGGTGAGAGTGAAGTGATTATTCTCCTTTTAATTTAGTCCAATTGAATTTAACATTACAGAGTTTAATTTTATCCTTAAAATTATAGGTATGTTTCCTTCAGACTCAAATTTAAGATCAAACTGCCCTATAGATAACTAACCATATCATATTATAAGATTTTCTTAATTCATGAACAGAAATGTAACCAATTTAAAATAACAGTGATAAAGAAAGTTAGACATTTTTGAATTATTAATATAATATTTGAGTGAATTAATCACTCTCTTTGAAAAACTTTTACTAATATAATGTACTAATTACATTAGTTGTTATTATTTCTGTTAAAAATCCAACCATTAAAAATATACAAGAAAAATCAGATGTTTCAAAATAGTATTTGCAATCATATTAATTACCAGATATACATTAAAAAATTATATACAGCAATTAAAAAGATATATATATAGCAATATTGGTAAGAATAACTAAATCTTTAAATATACAAGTGTTTTTTAAAAAATAGACTGTACATTTATTTTCAAAATAAGTTGTTTTCATAATTGTCTTTACATAAAAAATCATTGGGCATAAAAAGTCCAAATATTTACACTTTGAGTTGAAGAGAGAGGTCAAATATGTTTGCAATTCATCAAAACTATGCTCCCGTCAAACATATTTCACGGCTATTCTCACCTTAAAATGACTGTGGGTTCTTTGGTTACAAGTAACAGCAACAGACTGCCTCACTTCATTTAAGACTCAGATCTCAGAGAATTTAAGTGCCTTAGAGGTTCTGTCATATGCTCATCACCATGCTAAGAACATACCACTTAGCTCATTGCTAAGAGAAAGCAGGTGTGTTGATTAATAGTCTTACCCAGACTGCCCACAATGAAAGAGCAGAAATTTTCACCCCAAAGGGAAAATAGGTGTTGAATAGAAAGCCCTCACAAAGTCCCTCTGAGAATCAGCCGTGTTTCCAAAATACATTTTAAATCTATTATTTGGAGGAGTAGATAATGAATGGCTTCTTGAACTTTGAGTAAGGACTTCAACAGAATCACGTTCAGAGCTCTAGAAATAGTAATTTCCAGGAAAGCTGCTGCTTTCTAAATTCTGGTTTTTCTCTTACTGTGTGAATATGTACCACGTAATACTCAGAATGAACCTCAGTTTTTTCATTTATAAAATGGAGACATAAAAACTTTCCTATTTCTGGTGGTGATCACATAACATTTACTTTTAAAGGTGCTATGGAAAGTGAAAAAGACTGTACTCATATAAATATAAAAGGAATAAAGGAGTTACACCTAGAGAGAAAGCTAGGAAAGACAAATAGCTCAATCCATTCCTCTTTTAATCACTGAAATATATTAATAGTTTGGACACTAAAGAAAAAGTTGTAATCCTTGTTTATAATTTTGGCGGGTCATCAGGAAACCAAAGATTAAGGTTCATCTATCTTAGAGGCAAAATTTACAGACTTATATTCATTCAACTTTATTTTTCTTAATCTGAGAGTCTGGCTATGTTTGGGATACTCATTGGGCCTGGGGAAGTTGAGAATGGAGAAGACCTTAGACAATAATGGATGCTGGGTTTTCTCTAAGGTAGAGGAGATAGGGAAGAGCAAAAACGAGTGGCATTTATGGAGTATTTTGTGCATTCTCAGCACTTTATATGCATTACCTCTTGAAGTTCTCAAAATAACTCAAAGAAGTATTTATAGTAACTTTTTAATCTGCTTTACATGTGTGGAAATGGAGGCTCTATTTATTAAGTAACTTATCAAGTAAGTGAGGAGCTAGCATTCAAACCCAGAGATCAATCTCTTATCTTCTAAGCAGAAAATATATGCCCTTCTTCCTCTTAATACCTTTCATTCTACTAAATAAGAAGTAAAAGGAAAGGTGAAAGCCATTTGTTTGCAATGATGCTCTGTTAAATATGTGTGTATGCTATGTAGAAAACATACACAATTTTATAACTGGAAATATGTCTAGATTAACAGTTTTATCAATTTCTGACACTCAAATATGGTATGATTAAGTTACATGGTGTCCCAATTTGGCTGATGCAGATTAGTAACTGGTAGAAGAAAGGAGATGGGTGGACTTATAATGATATGTATATATTACTAAATAGCCCTGCTACAAATATTTTATGCTCACAACTTTTAGTTCCAGAAAGATGAAGTCCAAGGTGATCAATACTATTCTTTCCAGATGTAGCTATAGGCTATGATAGAGTGATAGAAGTAACTTAGGTTCCCCTGAAAGATCCTTTATTATTCTGCTCAAGAAGAACTCATTCCTTCATCCAACTGTGGTCCATTTTTGAGGAAGAGACTTTATCTACTTAATTTTGGAAGAGTAAAAAGTAAAGTACTGTAAAATGATAAATCTTATTTTTATATTTCAATAAGTCTCATGTAATCACAGATACAGGGTTCATGTGATCCCCATATGCTTCTGACTTACTTTCAGCTCATGTTTCACACGTAAATCCATTTGTATTGCAATAGTACTGAAACTAATTACTATATTTCCATTAATTTGCCCCTTTTTTGGAATTTTATGAAATGTTATGCTTAAAGCATAAAGGAGAACTATTCTCACTGTATGCAAAAATAATTGTGCCATTCATTAGTTTAAAGGTCTACAAAATGTATTCTTGTGAAAGATTTACAGATATTCTCCAGATTGTAGTTGATTGATTTTTATCCGTTACTTTTGAGAGAAAAATGTTACTCTCCTGGATTAAATAAATTGAGTAAATTCTAATGGAAAAGTTTAGCCTGTATCCTTAGACACTGCATTTTCCACTGAGAGAGATTATGCAAAAGAGCATTATAAATGCACTAAAATCTGACATTTAAAAGAATTTGTTATGGGCCATTATTTCTTCTAACAATGAAAACGTTGAGGCAGCAGACGTGAATAAATCAATAAATGTGCTTTTGATATAGCAGCCATGCTTTTGGTTTATTCAGCTCTATAGTTAATGCATTGGGAAAGGAACATTATTTTGAGTGATTTATAAAAATGTTTTTCTGATTATATCATTTCATTGTTTATAGATTTTAACAACTCTAACATACTGATTCTGGTATTATGAAACATAAATATATCTCCCCATTTGATATATTATGTTTCTTCTGATATTTGGCATCTTTGAATAAATGCATTATTGCTTTCAGGTGGGAAAGGTGGAAAAAAGAAGAAAAATAAAAACTCTTCTAAACCACAGAAAAGCAATGGATCGACCTGGGCCAATGTCCCTCTACCTCCTCCCCCCGTCCAACCCCTTCCTGGTACAGAGCTGGAACACTATGCAGTGGAACAGCAAGAAAATGGGTAAAAATATTTTATATACCAACAAAATGACTAGGGCTGTACTCTCCTCTCTATTGTTCATTTTGCCATTATCTTGCGTTCTTTTATTGTTTTCCCTGCCTCCTACCACTCTGTTCATTGCATTTTCTGCCTTTTATTGTTTGCACTGTCTATATATTTTTAGCTGATAAATACAAAACAGCACATATTGAGGACTGAGAATCCTTGGCCTTCAAGTGCTTTAGATTGTCTGCAATCATGATAATGCAGCCTCCATTTATAATATTGCTTGTTAGTTTGAAAGCAAGTACCCACAGCTCTGTGAACTAAAGAGCCACTCCTGAGAAGGGTTGAAAAGGGAATTAAAATGACCTTCTTCAACATCCTTTGCAGTTCTCTAATGACTTGATGTCTGGCCATAGCAGGGCGCCACTGTAGAGCACCATCACAATGGGATAATTGTAGGGACCTGGCCAGTGGGTAGAACTTTAATCATCAGCTGTGATGGGAATTTAGGGGCCAGAACAATAAAAGAGGTTCAAGCCAATGCACACTCTGTTACAAAACCTTTTTAAGTTAGAAAATTTCCTTTGAGGGCCTTTAAATGTGAACAGTTTCCTTATTCTTTCCCAAACATCTCACAAGAGTTAGTTTGTTTTCCTCTGTTAGTCTAAGCGTTACGTGATTTTAAAGATAAAGATACTGATAATTTTTTTTCTAATTCAAAAAAAAAGCAAGTCAAAATATTCATGCTCAATCTCTTTTTCTATTTTAATAATTCTAAATGCCCTGTCTTCCTTATAATTCCCAGATTCCTATTAATTTTGACTGGGCCTTTACATACTTAAAAATATAGAATAAAGGCAGTTTTTCTATTTACAAATTTTTCTTTAGTTAGAAATATTTAGATATTAAAACATGTCCATTTATTTCACTAATGGTTTTATTTCCTGTCTTGGTTTAAATAAAGATCACCTGTACATGCTTATAAGTTTTTTTTCATCTTCTTTTCTTTTTAAATAATTGCTGCCTTTGAGGTCTTCAGATTAATTTTGCTTACTAGAATTTCCTATATCATAACATTTGCTTTTTTCCAAAGACCTCATTTACCTTTTCTTCTTGTTATATTGTATACACATGCATATGTACTGTATATATACAGCACACACAATATTTTTTTTCTCTTTGTCTCCCCCTCCCTCCAATGAACTTCATTTGCCTCTCTGGGATTGTAGTGCTCATATATATGCAGATCATTATTTTTTTCCTTTTTTAAAAAAGTTCACATTTGAAACAAAAAACTAAAAGCATACTCTCTGTTCTCTGTGACTTTTAAAAAAATAAAATGCTGTACATGATCTTAATTTATATTAATGATATTAATGTGCCAGTGTCATATGAATCCTGACTAAAGAAAAACTGGAGATGTGCATTTCACAAGAAACAATTATTACTAGGCTCAGAAATCTGTATTTTAAATGCCATAGTTAGAGAATGGGGAAATGGAATTTGTAAAATGGGAAGAAAAATAGTGTTGTTAAAGCTTTATATGCATAAAGTATTGAACACAGATCACATGAAAATTGTGAGCAATTTGGAGTCCTTTCTTTTTTCTTTTCCCATTGAATCTACTTAAAATATATATAGACTGTAATAATGCCTATTGCCCATTAAAATAAAACTAATTCAATCAAAATAAATGCTAAACTTCTCACTTGATGTTATTACCCAGTGGTATATTTGGAAATATTCACTCGATGAATGGAATAATATATGTTTATACAGATTTTTATATTTTGACACAAATTATTTTCAGAATATTAAGATATAAAACATAAATTATTTCTATATATTTGGGAATTGTATGTTATTTTAATATTTAGCCAAAATATGTGGTATTAGAAATCCTTTTTTAAAATAAATTTCTTAAAATTGCATTTGATATTTTAGATAGGTATCCTTTTTTAAAAAAGATTTCTTAAAATTCCATTTGATATTTTAGATAGATGAAAACAAGTCTTTGTGGCATGTAGTTGAGTTCTTATTTACCATGGAGCTCTTATTTGCCCTAAGTTTAGTATATGCTGAAAAAAATTATCATTCTTACCAAAAATAGTGGTTAGGTCATAACTGGTCAGTAATTCAGCAAAATTTAATTTATTTATTCCTTGAGCTCAGTTTTTAAAAGGCTAACACTTAAGAATTATTATTTCAATTGTATATAATAAAAACATGTATTTAAAGTCAATATGACAGAAGCAAATAAAAAATAATAGATTGGGAATGATTTTTATCAATTTCTTGATATATTCTGTATACTTTTTGTTTTCTAATAGGTAAACCTTATGATACTGAAAGGGAAATATTATTGAACACAGATTATACTCTATTGTTCATGATATTAACATTTAGTACGTCACAGGAAAGGCCTTCTAAAGAATTTTGATATACGTTAATTTGAAACCTTCATAATTCAGACTTAAGTTTTTCTTGATATACAAAATTAAAAACTTTAGAATTTATTATGTTTCTCAAGTACCCGCATAATATGCTGAAATAAAAAAAAAAAAAGAAGTTCTAAGCCCAGTGCTAGGAAAGGAAGGAGCAGAGACCAATAAGACAAATATACAATTAATAAGGAAGATCTGATACCTGACCCAGGAAGCTCACAAAAGAGGAAGATAGAGACCAGACACCAGATACTGCCTCTCTTCTGACACACATACATGTGCAATTTGGTATGACAAGCCCCAGCTAAGCGATGTTCACAAAATAATAATTTGCCTAAAGAAAGAGAAAATCATGTATGTAAGCTGGGGAAAGCTTATAGAAGTTGAGTTTATATTTTTGTTTGTTTTTATTTATTTAAAAAATTTTTCTTACCAAGTTGTGATTTGAAGAATTTGAGTTTTGAGGTTAATCTTGAATCATGCACTCATAAATAACAGTACTCAGAGCTGGGTGGCTATTCAGTGCCAGAAACTGAGCCAAAAAGAAGGACAAAGGATACCAAGAAATAGTCTCTAACCTACAATGGCATATATATTAGAATAGATTGATAGCCAACAACTATAATAAAATATTACTATTGTCGCCATTTGCTGTTCAAATTGAGAAACATATCCCTGGCCAAAGAGGAAAATTAAAAATAAAATAAATACAATGAAAGATGAGAAAACAGGGAATATCAAATTGACCCATTATTCTTCCTTTTGAAACCCCACCCTGTTCTAGTTGAGGTTATTTGCCTTTCGTTTATTTTTCACAATTCCTTAGCCTTAATCCTGTATTGTAGCACTCCCCATATTGCACTAATTGCTTCTCTGCATCCATTAGCAATTGGTAACTGCAGTATGAGGTTTGTTGAATTTGAAACCTGTATAGGAGATTATCTGAGAATTTTTGAGGCCAATTGTTAAGCCTTTTATGTCATTTAGGAATTCTGATCTTTGAGTACTGATGATGAATTGGAGGACATGAGGCTGGAACAGATGGATAATACATGGAATATTGCAACAGTACAGCTGATATGAAATTGATAAGGGAATAAAATAAGGAAATGACAGTGGGATGGAGGAAAGGGACATATTTAAGAGATATACCAAGCTAAGAATAATCATCATGAAATAGTGAAATAGTGAAATAGTGTCTCTCGTTTTTTGTACAATGTTTAGTATTGTTTCTAAGAGCTTAGATATCATCACTTTTCTTTCTAAGTTTTCTTTACCCACAATAGTAAATATCAAAAGTTATCAAATCATTCTTTAAATTAAAAATATTTGTTAATTCAATAATATAGCAATGATGGCAAATGTTATCTCTCATCAATATGCATCTCTCAGCTTGACAAAAATGTGTCAAAATATATTAGTTTCTAGCTGTAAATATCATGCATTTTATTTTTTTTATTTTTAAAAATTTATTTATTTTTTATTTCATAATATCACAGGATAACAAACATTTTTGGTTATATGGATCTCTTTTGCAATGTTTGAGTCAGGGCTATAAGTGTGCCCATGACCCAGATAGTGTTCATTGTACCTCTTAGATAGGTTTGTGCCCAGCCCCTCTTCTCCCCACCCCTGCTTGATTTCCACTGAGTTTTACTTCCTTCTGTGCAGATATATGCTCATCAGTTAGTTTCAATTTAATAGTGAGTACCTGTGGTGCTTGTTTTCCCATTCTTTAGATACTTCACTTAAGATAACGGTCTCCACTTCCATCCAAATATTTGCAAAAGGCATTAATTCATCCTTTTTATGGCTGAGTAGTATTCTGTGGTATACACATACTACATATTGTTAATCCACTCATGAATTGATGTGCAATTGGGTTGATTCTACATCTTTGCAATTGTGATTGTGCTGCAATAAACATTCAAGTATAGGTGTCTTTTTGATAAAATCATTTCCTTACATTTGGCTAAATTCCCAGTACTGGAATTGCTGGATCAAATAGTAGTTCTACTTTCAGTACTTGGGGGAATTTTCATACTGTTTTCCACAGAGATTGTCCTAATTTTCAGTCCTACAAACAGTGTATAACTTTCTCTCTGCATCAACACCATTCATCTATTGTTTTTGGACTTTTTAATAAAAGTCACTCTATGTAGAAAAGGGTGATATTTCACTGTGGTGTTAATTTGCATTTCCCTGATGATTAAAGATGTCAAGCATTTCTTCATATGTCTATTGGCCATTTGTCTATCTTCTTTTGGAAAGCTTCTGTATTTTGCTGACTTTTTAATGGGGTTGTTTGGTTTTTTTCTTGCTGATATGCTTGAGTTCTTTGTAGACTCTTAGATTCTAGTTATTAGCCCTTTATTGTATTTATAGCTTGAGAATATTTTCTCCCATTCTGTAGGTTGTTGATTTGCTCTGTTGATTATTTACTTAGCTGTGCAGAAGCATTTTTTTATTCCAAAATATTACAGGGGTACAAAGATTTTGGATAGAATCTTCTATAAATGTCTGTTAGGCCTATTTGTTCTAGAGTCTCATTTAGTTCCAGTGTTTATTTACTGTGGAGTGTTGAAGTCCCCGTCAATTATGATGCTGCTCTTTATCTCTTTGTTTAGATATAGTATAATTTGCTTTATGAATATGGGCACTCCTGTGTTAGGTGTATAAATATTTAGGATTGTATATCTTTTTGTTGAATTGTTCCCTTTACCATTATATAATGGACATTTTTGTCTTTCTTTATCCTTGTTGATTTAAAGTCAATTTTATCCTTTGTAAGAATGAATACACCTGTTTTCTTTTGGTTTCTGTTTACATGGATTGTTTTTTTTCCATCCCTTTATCTTGAGTCTGTATGAGTTCTTGTGGGTTAGATTTGTTCCCAGGAAACAGCATAAACTTGGTTTGTATTTTTGCATCCATTGAGCCAGCCTATGTCTCTTGAGTGGGGCATTCATTCCATTCAGACATTCACATTCATTGATAGAATTGATATGTAAGTTGCTGTTCTGTTCATTTTGTTGGGTAATGCCCTATTTCTTTGTTTTATCTCTTGTGCTAATGTTTTATATGAGCTCTGAGCTTTAGATTTTGGGTGGTTTTATACTCATGGATGTCTATCATGGTGATCCATGCATAATATAGTTCTGAATATTTCCTGCAGGCAGGTCTGGTCTTTACAAATTTCTTCAGTGTTTGCTTGTTTGGCAAAGTTTTTATTTCTCCTTCATATATGAAACAGTATTATAGGACACACAAAAAATTCTAGGCTCATAGTTGTTCTGTTTAAGAAAACTGAAGATGGGACCCAAATCCTTTCTGGCTTAAAAGGTCTTGATTGAGAAGTCTGCAGTTAGCCTGATGGGTTTTCTTTATTAAGTTACTTGATGTATTTGCCTCACAACTCACAGGAGTTCTTTCTTCATGTTGACTTTGGCTGGTCTGATGACTTTGTGTCTTGGTGATTGTCACTTTGCAATGAATCTATCTCCCAGGTGTTTGTTGAGGTTCTTATACCTGGATGTCTAAATCTCTAGCAAGACCAGGGAAGTTTTCTTCAATTATTCCCTAAAATAGGTTTTCCAGCTCTTGTGCATTTTCTTTTTTCACCCTCAAGTATGCTTATTATTATTATATTTGGCCATTTTATATTATTTCTTGTAGGCTTTGTTCATTCCTCTTAATTCTTTGTTGTTTATATTTGACTGAGATTATTTGAAAGAATTGTCTTCAAGCTCTGAGTTTCTTTGTTCTGCCTGGTTTAGTCTATTTTTAAAACTTTCCACTGTGTTTTGAATTTCCTTAAATGAATTTTTAATTTTCAGAAGTCCTATTAGGCTTTTTTTTTGAGACAGAGTCTCACTCTGTTGCCCAGGTGAGAGTGCCATGGCATCAGCCTACCTTACAGCAACCTCAAACTCCTGAGCTCAAGCAATCCTTCTGCCTCAGCCTCATGAGTAGCTGGGACTACAGGCATGTGCCACCATGCCTGGCTAATTTTTTCTATATATTTTTAATTGGCCAATTAATTTCTTTCTATTTTTAGTAGAGACGGGGTCTCGCTCTTGCGGCTGGTTTTGAACTCCTGACTTTGAGCGATCCACCTACCTTGGCCTCCCAGAGTGCTAGGATTACAGGCGTGAGCCACTGTGCCCAGCCTGGCTTTTTTTTTTAATATGTATATCTCGTTAGTGAATTTTTCATTCATTTCCTGAATTATTTTTCTGGTTTCTTTGAGTTGGTTTTCCATTTTCTCTTGGATTTCATTGAACTTCCTTACAATCATAATTGTAATTCTTTATCTGTCATTTCAATATTTTTATTTTGATTGGTATCCATTGCTAGAGAGCTGGTGTTCCCCTTTGGTGGTGTCTTTCACTCTGATTTTTCATACTTCCACAGTTCTTATGCTAATTCCTTCTCACCTGAAGCAGTTGTCGCTTCTTATTTTTGGAATTTCTTTTGTTTAGACGAGGCTCTCCCCACACCACTCATAAGAGTGTGTCTATAGCATATGTTGGGTAAGAACCTTTGGCTTTGCTTGTGGGTGCTTTGCTGGGGGTCTAGGTTCTAGATGGATGCTTTGATTGTAGATATCCTTATTGTGATTTTCTCATTTGCTAATTGTTTATAGGTTGTAGCAGTGTTGAGCTATGTGTGTGAGCAGATTCCCATTCTTTCATTGATGAGGAAGGATGGAAATCTTTGGAACCCTTTCTCTTTCCCCAGGCCTGTGGTCTTCTTAACACGAATTTAATCTCTGAGACAGTAGGTGGTGCTTGTGAGTAAGAATCAACCACATCCTTAATGATTGAGTCAGTACATGCTGTAAAGGGCTATGCAAATTGACCTGCCACTAGGTGGTGCTTGCCAGAAAGAACAAGCTACAGTCTTGTTTTTTGAGACTGTGAGCATCTCTAGCCCTCAGGAAAAGCATTTGAATGCTGCAAATGGCAGGCAGGGCCTTGGAACTTCCAAGTGAGTTCCTATTCTCTACCCTAGCAGAGCTGGGTAAGGGAGTGAGGTTGGCCAGGGCTGGTTGGGTGAGCCTGCCCATAGGCTCCACAAAAGCTGGTAAGGTAGGTGTCTTGGCAAGGGTCAAAAGTCTGCTCCCAGGCTTCTGGGGAAAGCCACAAGGGAAGGCTAGAAGTGGTCCTACCCATCCAGAAAGTCTGCTTATGGGGCAGGGGCCATCTGAGATTCATAATCTGCCTATTAGGAATGGATTTCACTCTTGTGCCCTCTCCCCTGCTCCATGGTTTTCCTCTTGCATCTGCAGCAAGCAGGAGCTCAAACTAACTGAGCTGCCCTACAGTGGTGTTGTGCTGGTGGCTTCCCAGTCCAGTATCCCACCCAGGCTGAGGGCACAGCCTTCCTGTTGTAGGAGGGATGCTCTGTTAGTGTGCTACGGCTGGGACCTGCACTGAACTCTCTTTTCTGTTCTACCCACACGGGTTCCCTTGCCTCTGGAGATTAGTTCACAAATCTCCCTTCTGTGCCCACAAGCAACACTATCGAGACCTGGGAGTACAGGATCTGGCCTTCTGTCCTCAGGACCCTAAAGATTAATCCTCAACCATGCCTGAGAGAAGCATGCTGGTCTCAAATTGCCTATGGGGTTTTCAAACAGGTTTGATGTCCCTCCACTTTAGAGTATACTCTGCTCTGATGGAGCAGCTGGATAAGCAGCACCAGGGAGGGCTGGTGACCAGGGAGCTCACAGTTTGAGAACCTCTTACTCTGCTGCAGGTTTCTAAGAGGAAAGGTTTAAGCCCCACTCTCTACAGAAGCCTCATTGTGGTGGATACATTCAGCAGAGGGGAAGCAGCTATTTCTGAGAGCCCCAGCTCAATCATCTCTTTTGACAGCTGCAGACACTGGAGAAAAGAGTCTGAATGGAGGAAAGCTAGCACTCTGGTCATTTCCGTCCCTCTGTCTGGGAGACAGCCCACCCAGAATGTCCAGGTTCTGGGGTCACACATATTTCACCAGACCCACCATCCCCTGTGGCTCCTACAGTCTGGGCTGGAGTTCGCAAATGTTTGTGTGGGAACGAGCAAGATGAAAACTGTGGGGCTGAAGCCCCATGGGGAGAACAAAGGCACACAGTGAGTGGAGAAGCAATATGGCGCCTGCCCTTTCAGTTTGGGTCTGGGCTGATGTGAAGGACCCCAAGGAAGCTGGCAGCCTGGTGCTTTGTCCTCAAGAAGCTCCAGTTTACTGGTGGCAGTGGCATTTAAGCTTGTGAGGATAGTAAAGCTCTCCAGCATCTCAAGAGCCTGCTGACTGCCAGAGATGTGAGGGAGGGAAAAACAACCCCCCCCCATCTACCTTTTTGCTGGACTTCGAGCCTCTCAGGAGTTAATCTCTGACAATATCTTGCTCCTTCTTGTTCTACTCTGCAACTTCTTACCGTGGAATCTCTGATAGGTCGGAATCACACCTAATCTATACTTGTTTGTTTGTTCTTTTTCATTTAAAACGTTTCCTTCTTTCTGAGACAATCTGGTGGTGATGTCTCTGGTCAGCCATCTTGTCTCTACCTCCTAATGCATTTTATTATAGTCATATGACACTAGAAAGATTCAATAGTAATTAAATGAAAAACTGGTGCTTTGTGTTATTATTGCAATCAGTTACTGGCAAACTTTTGCCAGTGTTGAACTTTATTGTATTTTTATTAGTAATTTGGTATTTTTATCTGGCCTATAACAAGTCAGTTCACATGCAACATTGATTTTTTGTCATCTTTATCATTATTCACCAGGCAAGACAGATGATATGATGCCTTATATATGATGCCTTATACTTCACTGACAATAAGTCAAAGAACAAAAGCTTCTCTAGGAAAGGTTGGCCAGAAGACTTTTGGTTTGGCAGTAGCAGCATTTTTGCAGTCTTTTTAATATTACCACAAAAAAAGTTGACATTCTGCCACTCAAATAAGATGTATCTCTGTAAAATGTAAAGGAAACTGTAAAAACAGAGCTACACTTCATAAAATTTATAGTCATTTGTTATTTTCTCATCCTTCTTCAGTAAGTGCAAGAAACCTAAGTATTTGTTACTCTGGAATGCATTAAGACATGAAAACCATTCAAATAATTCTTCTCTATCATATGATATACACTGTGTCCCAGACTTCCTTCATTTATTGTTTCTTGTTCTCCTCCTAGTATTTTCTTTTTTTCTCTCTTTCCATTTTTCTTTTTTTGGCACAAACCAAGTAGATGAATCCATGGACTTTTCTTAGCTTTTCATATCCCAAAGGTGAGTACAGAGTTTGCTCACTTTTGCTCTAGATTAACTTTGCAGAAGTTGGAAAAATTGGTGATAACATATATTCTAGTTAAATGAAATCAGTTTTAGTTATTTAATACATTATGCAATGTATTTGCATAATGTAAAAATTAGTATTTATGTGGTTAGACTCTCTTTTGCCTGATATTTAATATTATTTGAATAATAAAAAGTAAATTGAGACTGGATATGGTGGCTCATGCCTATAATCCTAGCACTTTGAGAGGCCAAGGCAGGAGGATTGCTTGAGGTCAGGAGTTCAAGGCCAACCTGGGCAGTGAGATCCCCTCTCTACAAAAAAATAGAAAACTTAACCAGGCATGTTGGTACATGCCTAGTCCTAGCTGCTCAGGAGGCTGAGGCAGGAGGATCACTTGAGCCCAGGAATTTGAGGTTGCAGTGAGCCATCATAATGCCACTGCACTCTAGTTGGGGTGACAGAGTAAAACTCTGTCTCAAAAAACAACAGAAAAAATGAATTGAATATAGCTGATTATATTTTTCCTGTTGCCTTAACACATGATACATATAACATATATTTCTTCTTTCTTTTATGTTCTCTATGTATTTTCATTTCATATGTATACCTCCATTAGATTATTAAAAGTAAGAATATTTTACAACTTATGGAATAGGTAAATTTTAGAAAATAATTGATTTTTCCTGTTTGAAAGATTTATAAATGTGTTTTGTTCTTTCTTTTTTCAAAGGTATAATATCCCTGGCAATAAGCCACTGTAAGTAAGGGAAGTGCACCTATTACTCTGGCACAAAAAATGTGCTCTTTTGTAATGAGTTTTATAGAGTAATTTAATTATAACCATTGATGAAGTATAACAGCAAACACATTCTTTACTAAAAAAAGGCAGTTCTTTTTTGATTAGCTTTCTTATACATATCTCTGTTTAACTTAAGAATATTACATTAAAAGTCAAATAAATAAATTTTTTAAATAAAGAAAACTGAGGGGTTTCTTTTCCCATCAGGGCATGGGATAAACTAAAAGTAGTAAAGCCAACTGGGAATGTGAGTTACAAACTTTGTTAGTGATGGAATATTTTCTTTAAATGAAAGCTAACTGTGACATCCAACATATAATACAGATAAAAATGACATCAGTTTAGGGCAATATATTTTTTCACTTCAGACTTGCACTCACACTATAGTTAATTAATGGGAATACAAATTTAATCAATTGTATTTTCTAGTTTATATAAAATTTTTATTTGTAACACATTAAAATATGCCTGCTGTTTATACTACATTATAAAAGAGATTTAGAAAGAGATATTCCCATCATTCTCTACAGCAGCAGTACCCAACCTTTTTGGCACCAGGTACCATTTCCATGGAAGACAATTTTTCCATGGACTGGGGGCGGGGGATGGGGTGGATGGTTTTGGGAATATTCAAGCACATTACATTTATTGTGTACTTTATTTCTATTATTATTACATTGTAATATA
Organism: Cheirogaleus medius; assembly: GCA_008086735.1. Lineage (NCBI taxonomy): Eukaryota > Metazoa > Chordata > Mammalia > Primates > Cheirogaleidae > Cheirogaleus > Cheirogaleus medius. Next base: position 85,935,267 of record VBSM01000272.1, on the reverse strand, counting down.
TAATGAAATAATTATACAACTTACCAGAGGCTGGGGACCCCTGCTGTACAGGGCTTCTGAAACAGGGTCTTCATTTTGTAATTCATTGAGGAAAAAAGTCATTCAGGTAGCCTCAGTAAGAGAAGAAAATGACCATGGAAATAAAAATAAAGGAGTCAGAAGCAAAACCAAATTTGAAAGAAAAATCTTTGAGGTTTGGGAAAATGAATTTAGTCCAACCCCAAAACTAGTTTAGGCCTTTTGCTGTTTCTTTTTATAGTACTCTGCATTGTTGATTATTTGTTTACTATCAATCTTCCTCTCAAAAATGTATGTGTATGTTTTGTGAAATAGATTCAGGGCTCTGACACAACATTGTTAGGAAAAAAGATGATAAATTGTATTTTTTAAAATAAATCTTATTTTTAGATTGGTTTTAGGTTCACAGCAAAATTGAGCAGAACGTACTGAGATTTATCCCAGCCCCTATACATGCATAGCCTCCCCGACTATCAGCATCCCCATCAGAGTGGTACATTTGTTACAATTGATGAACTTACATTGACATGTCATTATTACTCAAAATTCATAGTTTACGTTGGAGTTCTCTCTTGGTGTTGTACTTTCTGTGAATTGGACAATTTTATAATGAACACATATCAACCATTATTATATCATGCAGAGTAGTTTCACTGCCCTAAAACTGCTCTGTGCTCCACCTGTTTATCCCTTACCCCCCATAGCCTCTAGCAACTACAGATCTTTTTACCGTCCCCATAGTTGTGTCTTTTCCAGAATGTCAAATATTAGGAATAATATGGTATGCAGCATTTTCAGACTAGGTTCTTTCATTTAATAATTATGCATGTAAGTTTCCTCCATGTATTTTCATGGCTTGACGGCTCATTTCTTTCTAGTGATTAATAATATTCCATTGTCTACATGTCCACAGTTTGTTTATCCATCTGCCTTCGGGGGTACATTTTGTTTGCTTCTAAATTTGGGCCATTATGAATAAAGTTGTTATAAATATCCATGTTCAGGTTTTTATAATAAATTCAGTTTTAAACAGAATAAATGAAAAGATGTTCAAGTGAAAATATTCAAGAATTATCTGAACATTTATGAGTTACAGTTTGTAAGAGAGATAAAAACTGGTTATATATATTTGTGACATTTATTCTATTTTCAATTTCTTTAATGAGTATCTCCCATGTACCAGGTACTATACCAAGTGCTAGAAATAGAAAAGGGAGAATTACGAAGTTCTTGGGTTTAAGGATATCACAGAATAGTGAAAGAAAACAGACATAGAAACAAATTATCTTAATGTAAGAAGTACCAAAATATAAGTACTATGAAGTTGTAATCAATTCCATGTGAAGAGGGGGCAGAGAAGGCTTCACAAAACTGATGACATTTGAAGTGAACCTTGAAGGAAGACCAGGAGCTCATAAGCAGATGATTTGAGAACAGTCATATACAGACCCAGATTTAGAGAAAACATAGAGTAGGCTGGTTTTGAGGAAATTAAGCTAGAAAAAGTAGGCTGGTCAGATTTGGAAGGGTCTTTTAAGCCCAGCTAATGAGTTTGGAATTTTTCTTATGTTAATTGCAGTCACTGAATAATTTTAAACATAGATGTGATGTGAATGAAGATTTTAGAAATATTATCCTGTTTCCTCTATGGAAAAAGGGTGGAAGAGAAGATAACATCCCAAGAAACTTGGAAAGCTAATAAGTTGGATTACATCAGGAGACCGATCTGTGATTGTGAAGCAGGGATGAAGCACAGGGGAAAGATTCATGAGATATTTAAGAGGTTGAATTTATAAGACAACTATATCCAAACTAATTGATGGGCACACATGGGCACAGAAAGAAGTAAAAATCACTGGAAATCAAGAAGGGGGGCGGGGGATGAAGGAAGGGTAAAAACCTGTCTAACAGGTACAATGAACACTATTCAGATGATGGGCACACGTATAGCCCTGACTAAAGCATTATAAAAGCTCTTCATGTATCAAAAACACTTGTACCCCCTTAATATTTTGAAATAAAAAATTATATCCAATAATATTATCTTATCCTCAAGTATCTTTTTAATAATATGTTAGGATTGATTTGATTTCTGAAAATACTATAACTAGAAAGAATATGTAATAGAAATGCTACTAATTTTGTATCACAATGAACTCTTTTTGGATTAATTTTCTATATTCTATAAAAATATATTCTATATTTTTAAGATACTTAACATACATTAAAATTGCTGTTTTAAAATAATTATTGTGTTTTACTCTTAATTCATTGACAGGCTAGATCTCATGTTAAATGTTTTTACTACAATAAAAATAGTGTTATTTTTTAAAATATATTTTATAGGACAAGAGTTTGATCTTCTGTTTTATGATTTGCATTTAATGGCAAGATAAAGGGGACATAGTTTCTACTGAGAAAATTAAGAGAATCAAAGAGATATTGAATATGTTTTATATCAAAGTCTTAATGTCTGACATGTTATATGAAATGCAACAGTAAATAAAATTCTCCAACACTACTTAGATGATCAATCAGCTATACTGGCATATTCTGTTGGTGCACAAGTATGAAGAGGAGAAGGAAGTAGTTAAATCTACAAGCACTGAATTCATTAATTGTGGTTAATTAGCAATTTGGTTTTTCCACATGAGTAAGTTTGTTGGGAAGTTATTGCCTTTTTTAACTGTGGGGTAGTAACAGCTAATAAAGTCTTTTAGGAATAAATTGAGATAACAGATGTAATTACAATTAGAAATTAAGATAACAGCCAGGTGATTTACTATGGTAGCACCAACAACTTGATCATGAGGAAGTAAACTGAGAGAACATTTTAGATACCATACGGTTGCTGTTTATTGCCAGTGTAATTGTATGTGTACCTGTGAGTGACAATTTGCATATTTTTCTCATTTAATTTCAGTTATGACAGTGATAGCTGGTGCCCACCACTGCCAGTGCAAACATACTTACACCAAGGTATGGAAGATGAACTGGAAGAAGATGATGATAGAGTCCCAACACCTCCTGTCCGAGGCGTAGCTTCTTCTCCTGCTATCTCTTTTGGACAGCAGTCCACTGCAACTCTTACTCCATCCCCACGGGAAGAGATGCAACCCATGCTACAGGCTCACCTGGATGAGTTGACAAGGGCCTATCAATTTGATATAGCAAAGCAAACATGGTAAATATCTTCATTATGTCAAGGAACCCATGCTTTCAACACATGGAAATATTCTTTCACATGAATTCACAAGAGATTTTGATATAACTACATGGCTGGGGTTAAAAGTGATTTTGTATAACTCCTTAAACATTTAGATAAGAAAATGATTGTAGAAATGTTAAATAATTTGACCAAAGTCACATATTTAGAGAGTGAACTGGAAGAATTCAGATCTGCAGAATTTTAGGCTAAAGGGCTTTTGACTAGACCAGAATCTTTTCTAATTTATGGTTTAGCTTCAAATAGCTTATCCTTGAACACACTTCCAATGTCATAGAAAAGAACTCCTTTTAGATTCTTCAAAGTGTCTGTGATTAATTCTGTATGTGGTTGTGAATATGTAAATGTAAGCTTCTGCACATCACATATGGTCAGTGTCAGTTATTAAAAGGCCTTCTTTAGGATGAATTAAATGAGACAGAAAAAGCAACAATATTAGTAACAGTAGATGCATCCCCAAATCCCCAAGAATAAATAAAAAGCTCCAAATAAAACTTTCATAAACTATAGATGGGAATCTACTTAGGTATCCTGTGAAAATATGGCAGAAATACAAATGGGACTAACTCTTACAAATTTATAGTTTTTTTTTTCTTATTTGATCTTTCTTCTTGCAAATAGTGATATATAAGTCTGGACTCTTGAAAGTGAAATCTTGGTGACATATCCCCAATTGCCTTCTGTTGATTTACACCCTGTGCTTAAAGTCAGAGTGAATTATTTTAAATAGTATTTGTGTTTTTAATAGTTCTAGCTACAAAGATGAATTGATAATGAGGTAATTCTTTTTCTCAGTGTTAATGACTATTTTTAAGAAACAGCTAATTACACATATGAAGAGATACCAAAACCAAGAAATCACGTAAAACTTATTCCAAACAGGCTCTTTTTTTAGGATCAGAGGTTTTAGTTAGAGCTTATTCCCAAACAATCTTCAGGTGTTTCCCCAAGTTCACAATCAACCTACTATTAAACAGTATACTTTTTGCATCGAGCTGCTTTTTATAAAACATCATTAAATAGTTGAAGCCAATTGCATAAAGAGCCATAGGATTTCCTTCAACTTAACTAATAAAACTGTGCAGTTTAGTTCTTTGAAGCACAGGCTCTAGCTCAGGGGTTCTCAAATTTGTGTTTTAGAGCCACCTTGATAACCTTTAAATATATTGATACTTAGGCCCCACCCCCAGATAGATTCTGGTTGCATAGCCTGGGATTTGACAGCCAGGGTTGGCATGGAGGTGAACTTGTTTGTCTTACTGGCTGTATGACTTTGGGCAACTTGCTTAACATTTATATGCCTTAGGTTCCCAATGTGTAAAATGATAATGATAATAATAATTAGTTCATATATGAAATTAGAAGGTAGTCCCCAAGATCACCCTCACTTCTGACACCAAGTACAAATTTCAAGGGTCCCCAAGACTACTCTGAGGTCCTAGAATTCTCTAGAATAAGTCATAGAATTCACTGAAAGCTGTTATATGCAAAGTTACAGTTTGTTACGGTGAAAAGTGCAGATTTAAATCAGCCAAGAGAAGAGGTGCATGGGACAAAGCCCAGGAAAATTCCAAGAGTAGAGCTTCCACTTGTCTTCTCTTAGTGGAATTGTGAACAGCATTACCTTCTCAGCAAAGACAGTGACAATACACAGAAAGTACTGGCCAATCGAGGAAGTGCACATGAGCCCTGAGATCCTGAGACTTCATCTGGACTCTGTCACATATACATTGATGCATACCCACAGGGTTGACTCAATCTCCAGTCCCTCCAGAGGTTGAGCTGATACCATGCAACTCAAAGCCTTACCATAAATCATATTGTTATATTAATACTTTCTGGAGTCACCTAAGATTTCCAGGTAAACAGAGACATTTTTATCAGACAGGACATTCTAAGGGCTTACAGATTACATCTTAGGTGGAGTAGAGAGAAAATGCCTACCCTCTCTTGGGTCAAGGTTTAGTTCATTGTTACATATCATAGTTTTTGTGAGAGTTAAATAAGTTTGCACTTGTATAGTACTTAGTAAAGTACCTGGTTTTATCTTAGCTTTTATTATTCAGAATGGCTTGGGTTTTGATCTGAGTTGTTCACTGCTATCTTTCCACACTTAGAATAGTGTCCCACTTAGTAAGTACTTCATAGATATTTGCTAAATGGATGAACAAACTAGTTCATCTTCAGCTACTCTGAGTACCAACAGAGCACACCCTGTTTTTCTTTCTGGATATATTTCTGCTGAATCTAGCAATCTTTTAGAATGCTTTAGCTGACTCCACATGTGGGAGCTATGAGTCCCGGTGCATTCACCTAAGACCTTGCCCTTCGGATTTGGAAGTGCCTCTCCGTCTGGGTCGCATATCAGCATCACAGGAGGACTGTTTAAAACATAATGATCCCCAAGATCTATCTCCAAGGATTCTGTAGATATTGATCCATGAGTACACAGCACAGTGCCTGTCACTAGAAAATATTTATAAGTGGCATGTGCCCTCTTCCTGTATTTTAGTTTATCTCCTAATTTTCCTTAAGGAATACATTTTTCATCCCATAATGTATATTTGTTCTGTCAAGAGTTGCCATCAGTAATGTAGGACTAGAGTGTTGGTCTGTTCCATCCTTCCCAGGATCAAAGTCCACACCGTTATAGGAGAATGAATCATGTGTACAAATGTGGCCTTATATGCTCTCGTTCATCACGCGGCTCTTTCCATTCCCAATTCAGAAACAGAACTTGAGGTAACACACCAGGATGTGTTCGTCAATGCTCAAGATTTTCTTGCTTTTCCTTCCTGGTTTTTCAATTAATAAATTGTGATGAATGCCTAGTACTAATAACTTGGGGCCTTAAATATCTGATCTAGTATATTAAAGATTTGGGTCTGATGATATTGAGGTAGCTTCCAGAAATAACATTTTTTTTTTTGAGATGGTCTTACTCCATTGCCCCAGCTAGAGTGCAGTGGTATCTTCATAGCTCACTGCAACCTCAAACTCCTGGGCTCAAGTGATCCTCCTGCCTCAGCCTCCAGAGTAGCTGGGGATACAGGCACACACCACCACACCCAGCTAATTTTTCTGTTTTTGTAGAGAAGGGTCTTACTCTTGCTCAGGCTGGTCTAGAACTCCTGAACTCAAGCAATCCTCCCACATCAGCCTCCCAGAGTGCTAGGATTACAGGTGTGAGCCACTGCACCAGGTCCATTTTTGTTTTTATAACATTGAATAATCCAGACTCCTGTTAACACTGGAGTTGGTTATAATTTCAAAGGGCAATTGGGAGAGGAATATTAAACAAATTCTGGAAGAATGAAATAATTTACCAAAGGGGAAAATGATAAAAAAAATCTCTTTTTCTTTCATTCAAAAGCCAACAGTGAAAATACATAGCACTTGTTTTATACCTCTCTTAAATAGCAGGGTTCTTATAAATACTTTTGTATGAAGGCAAAGAAAAAATATGTTAAAACATGTAGTACGTTCACTCTTTAATGCAAGTAACAAATAACAATGAATTGCTTTCATTTAGTGTTTTATGGTTTAGCAGAAACTCTAAGTAGACTCAAAGCAAATCAATTGGACCCTAGTGTCCAGCTTCACATTTTGTTATCTATCTGGTCTGAAGCATATCACTTCAATAAATTCTAAAAGAGGGTTGATAATATATGTTCTATTTAATTCATAAGATTGAGATTAGAATTATGCATTCATTGTAAAAGGTTTATTTAATACACTAATGTTCTAAACACAGAGAATGCTGCCATCAATCTCTTGTACCTTTGAGGAGTTTAAGACTGGTGGGCGAGACAGACATACAGTTACTAGAGTATAAATTAGTTGTGCCTACCCTAAACTGGGTTAAATTGGAAACAACCATCCAACCTAATGCAAGAAGGAAGCCTGGTAGGCTGAGAATGTGGTCAGGGTTGGATGGCTGGATATTAGCCCCTCGTGTGGCATCTCTTCTTCATAAAGGACAACAGGCGGCATGAGTTAGTTACCCAGACTGAGTAGAATTTTGACAGTAACTAGGAACAAAATTTTTATATTCTTACTAGAGAAAAAGGTTAACTGTAAATAGTTATTTGTGACAAATATTCCTATTCTCCTCCGGATGTCTTTGGTATACAGAAATACTGGGTCTGTATTGTCCTATAAATACTCATCAAAGAGTTAAATGGCCTATGTTGTCCTTGTTTGGTGAGTCATGTATCTGCAGCCCATTGTCTCTGGTGAAGTATAAGAAAGCACTGTAAACTCCAAAATTAGTTAATGGAAAGGAAAAACACACTATTAGTTGCTATCGCATGCCATTTAATTCAAATTATAATTTTGTTGAATGTTAATGAATTCCTTTTTTAAAAAAAAAATTTCATTTGAATTCTAGGCACATGCAAAGCAATAATCAACCTCCACAGCCCCCGGTTCCACCATTAGGTTACGTGTCCGGAGCCTTGATTTCTGATTTGGAAACAGATGTTGCAGATGATGATGCCGATGATGAAGAGGAAGCTTTAGAAATCCCCAGGCCCCTGAGAGCCCTAGACCAGACACCCGGATCCAGCATGGACAATCTAGACAGCTCTGTGACAGGTAATGGACCCAATTTAACAGGAATAACTGACCTATTTGTAACATTAAAATGCATCAAAAATCAAATACTTTCTTATGTAAGATTTATTCCACTCCATCTATTTCTTAACATTTTAAATATGTTAATATAAAACACAAAATTCAAAAAGGATTTGGAAATACTTTTGCATTGCTGCAAAAATGATAAGAAAATCCATGAATTTTAAAAAGCTTTAAAGACATGAAAGAAAACTCAATTATATCCAGGGCTTTCATGAAAAGTTCACTCTACTAGGGAACCAAGTCTACTACATAAAAAACCTTGACTTTTAGAAATGATATATTTTGTATATCAGGCACAACATACAAAGTGAATGCAATCTTAAAACGCTTCTTGATAATTCACTCTGTAAAATCATTGACTGATGAAAATAAACAAGTCTTCAGAATAAGCCTCTCTAAGTTTGCAGAAGGCATTATTTTTAGAGTGGAGAAAATGTATAGTGAGATAAAGCATATGTTTATGTATTTCATATTGTTGAATCCAGTAAATACTCCTATCCCAAGAATTCGAGTTATTTTTACTGTTTACATCTTTGGCTTCCTCTTGCCTTGTTCACTAAGTTAAAGACTTCAACTCACATATGATGATCCCAGGACTGATGCATAACCTATTTACAAGGATTTAAATTTATCAAATTTTGTTAGAAATTTTAAAATCTTAACATATACACAATGACTAGGCAAAAAGTAAAATTTCAGTGTTTCTATTTAATTAGGTATCCATTCTTTGACACACCAGAATATGCCTCCTATGTGACTATGAAGTCACAGTTACTACTAATTTAAGTCTGATCTTTGCATTTCGTTTGGTCTTCTCAGAAAACACCCATACCTGTATTTACCTTGTTGACATCTTTCATCCTAGGAAGTATTTTATCACAGCCCTACTTAATTCATTTTTGTGCCAACAGCTTCCACAGATTTTGCACTACGTGTTAGAGTTCTGCAAACACTGATGGAAACTGGTTTATGACAATGATGAAGCACCATCAGTGCCTGTGACTTTCCTCTGCATCACTTCCTAAATTGTACAATGTGTGATGCATGAGCCCACTGTTCAGTTTTTCTTCTTACTCAGGGCCTGGACTGCATGCCAGGCTAATTAAGATTTAAGAACTGCAGATATGCAGCTGTGATTTGAAATCCAGATCCAACTGAAGGTGGCAGAGCAAAAGTTAAGATCTTTGAATGCGGAGAGCTGACTTATTAGTGGACTATTATGTTAAGCCCCTTTGCCTGAATTTCCAGCATAATCTCCTTCAGGGTAAAATTCTGCATATTTTTACATATTTCACTAATGATACTGAACTCTTTTCCATTAGGAATGCAGTAAAGAATTGCAATAATAATGAAAAATATCAGCTATAGCCTATGTAGTTCTTTTATTAAATATTGTAATGTCAAAGACGATAAATTATCTGTAAATCAGGAGAATACCATTTTGTACTTTTATATGCTCACCTGTAACATCTTAGGCTGTGTAATGTGGGTGCAGTTCAAGCAAACTGGATTTATCCTATAGCTGGTATAATGTTCATTCCAAATGAAGTTTTTATCACTAAGAAAACAAAGTCTGTTTTCCTACTTGAATTCACTGCTTAACTGCTGCTGTATATAAAAAACACAGGGTGTTTATGTACGTGTTCCATGATGAGATTATCCTATGAATAATACATCTCCTTAGTAAAAGAAGTTGCACTCTACACAAAAGTAGCCAAATATAACCCTTCCCATTTTTTCTTTCCTTTCTGCAATAACTTTGTGCAGAAGAATATGATTAAAGATTTAATTTTCTTTCTAGGGGTTGTGTGTGAGTGTATATAAGTATGTATGTGTGTATAGGGTGTGTGAATGTATTAGAGTATGGGTGTGTGTGTGGGTAGGGAGTGTTTGTGTGCATATAAATGTGTGAGAGTGTAGATAAGGTTGTAAGTGCATGCATGCACGCATATGTGAGAATAGCCCTGAATTAGATGTATATAGGGACCCCAAATATTAGATAAATCAGCATGCTAATGAATACTGTTCTAACATGCTTATATTTTCTTCAGACACTTAAGGCTAGTATAATGGTGCTAAATGGGGTGGACAATAAAACTGGCACTATTTCCATTAGTGTTTTATATTTTTAAGATGGTAGGTGCCCATAGAGAGGATCTCACCATCAGTTAGTTACTTTAAGTTCGAAATTTGTTTGTGGTGTGAGTAAATTAGTCATTGTGTTCACCTCAAATTCCCTGATAGTTGTTTACATTTTCCTGAAACTAATGACCATTTTATTAAACAAAACTAACAGTTATTATGTTCCAGTCTCTGAAATTCCGAAGCCAATCAAAATGATAGCTCAATGATAATACTGGGATAGGCTAATGAGCCTGTATATAAAATTATGCAGGATTTTACATGGATATATTTCACTTAGTGGCTGCCATATTAGACAGTATCAGCAGTTAACAAGGAACAGAGCCCATCTATATAAAGATATAAGCACGTTAACTACAAACGTTTTTTATAACAACTAATTTGGGGGTGGTTCCTAAAATTTGAAGTCATGATTTGAGAATGGAAAAAGCAAAAAGAGAGGAAAATATCAGTATTTATGCATTTTGTGATCTCAGTAATAGAAAATATGTATTGACAGTTCTGTATTATTTATCTATTTCTACAACAAAGACTTAATTGAATACTTATTACTTTCAATCACTTGTCTAGAAATTTAGATTCAATAATAATAATAAATAGCACATATATAGCCCTTAGTAAGTGCAAGGTACCTTTCTAAGCTGTGGCCTGTTTTTTGTGTGACCTCATGAGATAGAAATGGTTTTTACATTTTTCAAAAATGTTATAAGAAAATAAGAAACAAGCAAACAAAAACAAAGAATATATGATAAAGATAGCAAAGCCTAAAATATTTAGTATGTCACTTTGTAAGACAAAGTTTGCTGACCCTTATTCTAAAATTTTAATGTGTATTAATTTATTTAATACTCACAACTGTATTATTATTCTCATTTTACAGATAAAGAAATTAAATCATAGAGGGATTTAAAGCCTTTTAAAGGTCACTCACCTGATAAGCAGCAGAATAATGTTCAAAATCAATCAGTCTTACTCTAAAGATAAATTGTGATGATTTCTGCTCTGGAAACACCCAGATTTCTTCTAATCTCTGGAATTAGTATATTTAAGAGGAAATTAATGTTCTAGTCTGTTTCTCAATATGTAGATACACATATGAATAAATATGTACTTATACAAATATAACAGCAGTCCCCAACATTTTTGGCACCAAGTACCGATTTTACGGAATTTTTCCACGGATTGGGGGGATGGTTTCGGGATGATTCAAGCACATTACATTTATTGTGCGGTCAAACCTCTCTACTAATGATAATCTGTATTTGCAGCTGCTCCCCAGTGCTAGCCTAGCATCACCACCTCAACTACACCTCATAGCATCAGGAATTAGATTCTCATAAGGATCACGAAACCTAGATCCCTCACATGCACAGTTCACAGTAGGGTTCGTGCTCCTATGAGAATCTAACACCACCTCTGATCTGACACAGGAGGTCGAGCTCAGGCAATGATGTGAGTGATGGGGAACAGCTGTAAATACAGATGAAGCTTTGCTCTCTTGCCTACTGCTCACATCCTACTGTGTGGGGTTGGGAACTACAGAAATACAATATACAGTTTTATCACTGGAAACATTAGTCTTCATTGTACATTTAATCAAGGTCAAAATATTAATTTTTAGATGAATTTTATTATTTATTTAGTTCTATGTTTAGTTATAGTCACCCATGCTAACAAAATTCAACTCTATTAGCATTTTTTTTATTTAGCATTTCTGTTTAATTTTTCATTGTTCATTATTTTTAAATGTACACAGAAGTAGGAGTGATAGTGTAATAAACTCCCCTCTAGCCATTGCCAACCTCTAATCACTTTTTTTTGTTTTTTTTTTTGTTGTTGTTTTTGTTTTTTTATTTCAGCATATTATGGGGGTACAAATATTACGGTTACGTATATTGCCCATGTATCAGCATTTTTGTAGGGAATCTCCTTTTATAATTTTCTTTTTAAGCTATGCTCATAATGTACACATATTTGATTGTAATAAAATATAAAAGATATTTTTATTACAGTGAATCATGCTTGGCTTGGGGCTAGAAAGTAAACATACAGGATTGTTTCAGTCTTCCAAAATTCACTTCTAATATTTCTTCCTAAATGCCAAACCTTTGGGTAACAGGGAGGGAGAAGCCTTTAATGCTTCTTTCTGTAACTTCCATGGTGGGAATCAAGGGTAATTGTTTCCTGAATTTAATGACACCACCAGGAAAAAAGAAACAGAAGGCAATAGAAGAGAGTGCAGGAGGAAAATGTCCTCAACATGTAGCCAAGATTCTAAATGCCTCAGTGATCACAAAAAGTAAGACTGAGAGCGTGTGCTGTTAAGTGAAATAAATGAAAGTTTCCTTGTCTGCTGGACCCCACAAGAATACCACGGCTGAAAGGAAATCATGGCTCTATATTTTCTATTTTATGTTTTTGGAGGTTTTTACTGGAACTCCCATACCAGATCAGTATGAAAAAGCAATAAAACCTGGAAGTCTCAGCATCTGACTCAACCACACAGATTTTATGGCCTTAGCTACTAAAAAGTTTGACCTGAAGCTTTGCTTTTTGCTACAAAAACTTAGGGAAAATCATTTTAGTATTAAGGAAAATTTCAGGGATAATGCTAAAATAATTAAATCATTTTTTTAAACTACCTTGACAGCTTTTAAGTCTTTAAAAATAAATTAAATATATACTTCAAAATTTAACAGGTACAAATGGCAATATTGTATGTGCAATTTTTTTCTAAGTGAAACAAGGTAACAGGCATCGTATGTCCCAAGGACAAGATATTTTTACTGGCTTATTTTGCTTTGCATATATATTACACATTCCTTTGTCTCTGAGTAATGTAGTGGAATTGTTTCATATTCAGTATATTTGAGTGAAAGAAGAACTTCTATAGATTAAGACATGTTTTTCTACATCTAGGCATAGATCAATATTTGGATTGATCTGTCTAAAGATATTTACAGCTGCAAATTTTTCTTAACATGTAGTTAGGCAAATAGTGCTAAATAGGAAAAGTTCTTAAATATTGGCTGAAAAAATGGGGGACAGTTTTTGTATCTCATAAAAATGGAAATGCAACAATTAGCAAGGTCATATTATAAAGCACAGACTTTACTCTAGCTTAATGGATCTAAGGATAAGCATTTATCAGCAAGGAAGGATTTAGCATAAAATGACATGTAAATGAATTGATGACTGATCATAAATTAATTTTAGTGCTGAAGATGTAATAGAGACACAGCAAGATGCCACTTTATCATTATATTTTACTACTCAGTAACATTTGAGCAAAAACTTAATGTCCTATGTGCAGTCCTTCTTTAACAGCTTTAATAAATTTGAGATTGTTTTTGGTCTTTCAGCAATTTTAAATCTGAGAAATTTGGAAAGACTGAAATTGTAAACACAAATAAATTTGGCTATATGACATAAATTCATTTTTCATTAAATGTTTAAACATGTATTGATTATGCTTGGGGCTATAACATGTCAAATTGGCATAGATTGCTTGTAATTTGCAAAGAATCTCTAGCTGAGTTGTTTTAACCTGGTATTCATTTTAATTTTCATGTTTATATTTACATTTATGAGAGGCAACCATTTATCACAAAATGACTTACTTTTCAATTCATGAATTATCGTTTTTATTTTTTTAGTTATCTTTCCCTTTCTTTTTTTCTTTTTTGGTAATTATTTACCTAAATCTTCAGGTCATTCTTCATGTTTATATCTGAAAAAGAGGAAAAATGGTAGCCAATGAGAGATAAAATCAGTAAATGTTAAATAAATTTTAGCAATTTCACAGGAAGAATGATAATATATGTCATTTATTTTTTTATTCATGGAATGCGGCCAAATATCTTAAAAAATATTCCCTACAAATGTACCTATTCCATATATCTTACCCAAATTGAGGGAAGGGGCTGTTGACAAAGGCAGAGAGACAAAAAGAAAGAGAGAAAAAATTTCTTTCTGTTTATGATCTTTGTCCTCTATTTTCAAGTCAAACACAACTACACTAACATGAGGCACTTTCCTCTCATTAGCTTGAGACATTAGGTTTTCCATTGCCCAATGTGGCCAAATATCTATGGTACATGTATTTTCAACTCTAAAGTCATCTATCTAGTCTCTTTGCTCTTTCAAAAGAAAGAATAGCTGATGTTCTTTCTATACTGACCAACACCCACTTAAAGCTGTATCTTCCATGTTACTCTCTATTCCCAGAACGAAAAAAGGCATCAGGAAAAACTTCACAAATAAATGAGATTTCTAGGGACATGCCCAGGAGTATTAAAGGTTGAGAGAAAATCAGAGCAAAGACACAAAGGCATTTAATTCAAAATGCCCACTGTTTATTGAATTTCTCCTGTACAATATCACTGTATGGGAAATATGAAAATGAATATGAGATAGTTCCTAATTTCCAAAATTCCACTGTCTAGAAGAGGAAACATATATATGCAACAAACATAGAGAATATAGAGAAATAACTTATATACTAACTGTATGCATGGTATTTGGAAAACAAAGGAGATAGAGAGATTGACACTCCCTGGGATGGAATAGAATCCAGGTTATAAAAGAGAAGGCATTACATTTAGACTTAAAAGTTTGGCAGCGGTTAAGAGTTGGTAGCAATCAGAGGTATGTACAAAAATGGGAAGTGATGCTGTATAGGTGGGGCAAGGAGCCTGCACAGGCTGTCAGAGTGAATAGGGCTGCAAAGGCAGGATGGGCTAGATATTGAAGAGTCACAAATACCTGATTAGGAATTTGGATGTGGTATTGTTGAACTAGGTAAGGTTTTAAACAAAGGAACAAAGGTATATGGCAAGTGCTTCAGAAAGATAATGTAGATACAAATGAGGGCAATAGAAGGAACTAGAAGGAAATCAGGAAGAGTTTAGGAATAAAACTGGAAATGAAGAATAAAGAGATTCTTATTTGGAAAGTGAGAACAGATGTTTAGAAACACAGAAAACAACACTTAAAAGGATTGGGAGTGAGTTTTTAACTGTTTTTAAAGTATCATCAGTTTTAGAATTTCATTTTCTTTTGTGACCCCCTCACTGAAATACTTTGATTTTTTTTTTCTTATCTACTGTAGCATTATATTGCAAAGCCTATTGCATCAATTCTTCTTTCAATTTGGGCTGTTGGTCCTTGACTTGTGATTATTAATCCAGAAATGATTCTCTCCAAGGAGGCTCAGTTGCTGCTGTTATCTCAGCTTCCTTGCAGTGGCCTGTGTCAAGGGAATTTGTCTGGAAAGTAAAAAGTGTATCTCTGTGCTTTTGGCAAATAGAATCAAAATTCTATCTTTCTTTGCTACACTTAACACCCTTTTAACTTCTCAAATCATTCTAACCCTATCAGTTTCTGTTTTCTCTGTCTTGAGAAGTGCATGAATCCATGTTATTGCATCCTGGCACCTTTACTAAAATTACAAACACTGCATCATGGCAATACTCCTAACTATACTGTTGTTTCTTAAATATTGAAGAAAAGGAAAAAATAATCTTCAGCATCTGATTTTCAACTCTTTCATGTAATTATATGTTTGGTTTATGTAGAAATCTTATATTAACTTCTTATAAATACTTTTGTGTCGTCATTCTAACAAAATTTAAGATAAGCAGTAGTTTATTGTGTCATGAATTAATGATGTGTAAACTTAAATAAATATTGTAATATTAATTTTAATAAGCAGGTTGTTTCCTATGTGCTTTTGTCTAATAGAAATTATAAAATCATGAATGACTTGTTAGAAAATTAAGAATTAAGATTATTTCTCAGTATCTTCACAATTTATAGCTCTCTACAGGTAAAGCTGAAATTCTTCTTCTCTATTGCTAAGTTGCACTCTGCAGAGAAATCCACATTAATACTGATGATATTCTTCATAAAGTTTATTTTTAAGATAAATATTAGACCAAAAAAGCTGGAGTTCTTAAAATGATTAAAAAGCAAAGAACACATTAATGAACAGTGACATTAGTAGAACTTTTGTAAAATACGTTTTCTTATGTCCTACATTAATTGCTTTTATTGTTTTTTTGTTTATGAATTTTTGTTGTTATTTCATGAATACTTAAGTGTTTATTTTAAAATCTTGATATAATTCTAGCCCTTCTACAGTAAACAGGTATAGTTTTATCCAGATTACCATTGGAGTCTTAATTAAATTCAAAATATATTAACACTATTTTTTCAACTGAGTCTTTGATAAGTTTAAATACACTATAATTTGTTTCAATAAAAGTGTTTATTTTTGAATTATAGCAACTTAAAATACAGGTAACAATTCTCTTTTGGAAAATGATCATGTAATAATTTAAACAGTTTAAGGAGTGAACAATATGGAACATGTTTTGTTCATGTGCTGCTAACAAATACAAGTTTTAAATGAGCTACATTCTTCTGCACTAAGAATGTTTAAAACATGGGTGAGGCTTGCATTTGGCTAAAGAAGTCATGATGAAACGTCAAGGAAGAAGCGAGGAGTTGAGACAGCCTACTTGTTCATTAGTATAGTGTGTGCAAGCAAATGAGCTATCCAGTATGTACAACTCATTGCACAACTACATTTGTTTTTAGGTTCAATGGTAAATGGATGGGGCTCTGCATCTGATGAGGATCGTAACTTTTCTAGTCATAGATCTAGTGTAGGTAGCTCCTCAGATGGCTCCATCTTTGCCAACGGCAGTTTTGCACAAGCACTGGTGGCAGCAGCAGATAAAGCTGGTTTTAGGCTGGATGGAACCAGCCTTACAAGAACAGGTTGGTAGACTCAAAGTCAACACTCTTTGCATGAGAGAATCTTGTCCTTTGGACACCAAACTTTTTCTCTTCTGTTCTTTCTTCTTAGTAAGTCTGACTATGTAGGGCTTCATTTAACATGCATGAACGCAGTTTGAATGCTGCACTACCAAAACTCTCTTCTGATGCTAGTTTTGCAGAGCCAGAAATAGACTCCTATTCACCATCTTCTATCTTTTATTTCCCTTTTTCTTCATGACTCTGTTGATTAATTGGAATATGCTTCCTTTTTATATTACAGCAAAGCGGCAACTAAGATTGCCATTAAATATTCAATAACTCATACTTTGCAAAATCCTCACATAATCAATATTGTACCCAGTGATTAAAATTATTCAGCTTTTATTTCTATTACTTTTCTTTGCCCCATCTCCTTCTACAAATGCTTTTTCTGGGAAGGCTTTCTCAGCATGGGGTGAATGGGTTTAAGGCTGTCGGTCTAACAGTTCAAATGGCTGATGATCTTATTAATTGTTTGGCTGTTAAGATTTTAATGCAATAATTTATTACTTGTTTTAAAGGATGCTAATTAAAGATACACCCACTGCATTTGCAAGTTTAGTGAAATAATGACTACATGTGTATTGCTCTTTAGGGTAATTTAATTTTGATTTCTGAGAGTGATAAGTAATAATATAAAAAGACCAATTGTGTCATTTTTCATGTGCTGCTCATTCCACAGAAAAGAAATGTGGGATTGACTCTAATAATAGTTCAGTAATTTATAATCATTTGTTTTGCTGAAACCCAGTAACTTTAGCATAATGCATGCTCTTATATTTCTGGGTGTGCTTCTTAACTGCACATATAGGAAGATTCTAATATATGAATTAAACTGAGCTACCTTACAAAACAAACACAATCAGTGCATTTTTGAAATCTTAATAGTGTTCAATTAGTAAAGAAAAATGATTTTGACCCTTCACTAAACTCTCAGGTTATAAAAATGAGTCTTAGAAATTCTCTGAATTATACCATCAATATTTCTTTTGAGCATGCATTAGGTATCTTCAAAAGAAATAAAAAAGATTTTTCTAAGCATTGCAGAGGTTTATTTTTCATATAGCATCCAAACTAAAATATGTTGTAATATAACTGTTATTTGAATTTTCTTGCTTTATAAGGCATAAGTTGGAAACTTTATGTCGCCTGAGTGCTTTTTGTGGCATTAGCTGTAAGCAGAGCAGTGAGAAATTGCAAAGAAACTAATAAATTAGAAGGCATAAGTGCATTTCTTGCATGTATGCTAATAGCTAATAAAGCATTAAGCAATATCATGTCACATTGACTTAAGAAACCATAACTACATACAATAATTTTGTATGAAATGAAAACATGCACAGAAGAATAAATACATGCACATAAACTAGGCCTCTCTTACTATAATAAACATGGTATTAAAATCATAAGTTGTCGAAAATTTATTGGCTAACCTTTTCTCAGAATAAATTTCCCTGTATATGTACACTCAACCACAAGAATAGGACATAGCACATTTCATTTTTTTCAATGAGAATTTGGAGTCTGCTCAGATACAATAATATTCATCAGAAAACACCTATTGCACTTTGGATATACAAAGTGATTTTAGCCTGCTATCCTCTACACTGATGTTATTGAATTTCTGCCAACAGAGATAGAATTCTCGTGTATGTGCATAGGTGGTAAGGTCAATTTAAGATATGTGTCTGAGCAGACCTTTCATGTAAAATTTCATATGTAATTACTATATGACATTTTTCTATGCTCGGAGAGATTTTATAAAGTTCCAAGGGTGAAATTTGATAAAACAAATAAGACAGTACACATTTTATTTCAGAAATAGCTTCTTTAATTTTAAGAAGTTAAAGCTGCATAAATTTTTCAGGTATCTATGAAAATATCACTAAAATTGTCAAGGTTAACTAAAAATATAATCAAGCAATATTGAGTTTTTGATCGGTGGATTTGTTTTATGTTCATTTGTTTGAATTTTTAGTGCGTAGGATGTTGTTAGCTTGTTAAAAATTCGACAAAATATGTGCAGCTGGGTATACATGTTCTACAGAGATGCACCAATATTTGGCATCTTAAACAGCATCTCTAGGTAGGTTTACAGGTTAGTCTTAGTAAGGGCAGAAATACAAGACAGACAGAATCAGTATATTATAATGACATTCTCTATACCTTATTCCCTTTGTTTTCTTTTTAGGAAAAGCCTTTACCTCCTCTCAAAGACCTCGACCCACCAGCCCATTTTCTACTGACAGTAATACCAGTGCAGCTCTGAATCAAAGTCAGAGGCCTAGGCCCACTAAAAAACACAAGGGAGGGCGAATGGACCAACAACCAGCATTGCCTCATCGAAGGGAAGGAATGACAGATGGTAGGTTTCCTTCCTTTACCCTTGTCTCCTCACTGAAGAGATGTGATCCATGCAATCATTAACTTAGATTAAAGTAGTTATGGTAGATTAGTCATTGCCTCATTACGTAACAAAGCAGACACCTATCAATATGGTCTTGTTTAAATAAAACACCCTCCTTTTTTTGACCATCTGGAGTTATTTCTATAATATCAAACCCCAAGAAATATATGCCATACCACTTTTCATTGTTGATTTTTTTTTGCCATTCTGATATCTTTTATTAATGCTTTTTAGTGAACATTCCACTTTAAGAATAGGAAAGAAAACATAAGCAGCATGTCCACTTATATTATCAGAATTTGTATGATATTAAATTACAATATCTTACATGGCATTTCACCTTTGGAAAAGAAAAAAAACCTTGAAATGAATTGGTGATATTTTAGTGTCATGACTTTTAGAGCTAAAAGCATCCCATAGGATGTATTTGAAGACTATTGTAAGTTGTTAGATTGCTATAACAAAATAAAGTTATGCATTGCATAATGTCATTTCAGTCAATGATAGACTACATATACCTTCGTGGTACAATAAGATTATAATATTGTATTTTTTCTATGCTTAGATATATTTATATACACAAATAATTGCCATTGTGTTACAATTGCCTACAGTATTCAGTACAGTAACATGTTGTACAGGTTTGTAGCTTGGGAGCAATAAGCTATACCATATAACCTAGGTGTGTAGTTGGCTAAACTACATAGGTTTTTGAAACTACACTCTATTGATGTTTGCACAATGACTAAATCACACTTTTCAGAAGGTATCCCCATTGTCAAGCAATTCATGACTGTACTATATCCTAGGTAGCTTATAAGCAACAGAAATTTATTTTTCACAGTTTTGGAGCCTGAAAGGTCCAAGATAATGTCACTGGAAGATTTGGTGTCTGGTGAGGGTCCACTTTCTGGTTCATATATGGTGCCTTGTCATTGTGTCCTCACATAGTGGAAAGGGCTAGAATCTCTTTAGGATGTGTTTTATAAGGGCACTGATCTCATTCATGAATACTCCACCACTGTGACCCAATCACCTCCCAAAGGCTCTACCTCCCAATACCATCACATTACAGGATTGGGATTTCAACATATGTATTTTGGGAGTACACAATGATTCATAGTAAATATTTTTGGCTTTTGGAGTCAAAAGGTCTCTGTCATAACTACTAACACTGCCACTGTTGCATGAGTTCAGCTACAGAAAAAGTGAAAGAATGAGTGTGACCAATTTCCAATAAAATATTATTGACAAAACAGGCAGTGACTGAATTTGGCCATGGGTCACACTGTGCTGATCTATTTCAAACATTTTATTTATATATAACATCCAATCTTTGAATGTTTGCTTAAACATTGCTAGTTTCAGGAAATATACTATTACTATAAGATGTCCATATTCAATTATGACTATTTCATGGGCTCTACAGAGCATGGTCTATTTCCCATATTTTCAACTTAATTCTCTATCTTTTAAAGTATGAATAAACATATTTATCCTTAAGTTTTATTCTAAGGATACGTAACATAATATATTTAAAGTGACTAGTATAATGTCAAACTCAGACATTGCCCCTTCTCGACATTATCCCTCACAAGCACACAAATTTTATCGTAAGATAGTTCTGTTAATACTGAACACCAGAAGGATGAACTTAGGCAAATCGCCCATTAGAACTATCTTGGGAGCTCTTAAAATATACCGTAGAGATTCTGACTTAATTGTTCAGGGGTGAAACCCAGTTATGAGTATTTTTTGAAGCTGTACAAATTAATCTAATGCACGTTAACTTGAAGAAGCTATGCCCTAGTCCCTAGCACACTTACACTAATCATTATAAGACAGAATGAAGCTTAGTTGGAAAAGAGGAAATGTATTTGTTCTTTATTAGTTTGGGGAAATGGGTACCTTGTCTGGCAGCCACCTTTGTGCTTTCTTTGGTCATCTTACAATGCCAAGAAAACTTAAAAATCCAAGCATACTTTTTCTAAAAGCTTCCATATTTACTTATCTTTTCTGCTAACTTTGTTTTCATTGGGAAGTATTTCTATATTATATGAAGGTTAAGGGTACAATCAAGATTTTGATTCTGTATAAATGAATATGTCATGGTGAGCAAAAATGCTCACTGCTGCCTTTCTGCCTCAGATGTTCTGAAGATTAGTTGAGCACTTAAAGCAGTTTGTAGTGTCGATCTTATTTTCTCTAAATAAAAAAGACTACTCTCACTGATATGTTATTTATAAATCTAAGAATTAATAATTTTATATATTTTCCTGCTCTAAATATTATGGATAGAGAAAAAAAATCTAGGTATATATTTTTCTGTGATCTTTCAGAAATGTTCGGAGATCATATTCCAAATATGTGAAAGACATATAAAACAACAAAAAAGAGATCTTTTTCTGCCTAGAACACTTTTCTTGCAAGCTTTTTTAGAATGTCCACTTAATGCAAGCTACCTCCTAGTTTAAAGCATGATCAATGTATTATTTATCTTTCTAAAAAGCAGATAGGTTCCTAAATTTTCAAATGTACCAGCATTCAAAAAAGGTGTTATGGATTATGTGCTATTAGTAAACCATACATTTTGGAAGTAGTGTATTGCAAAGGAAATTTCAGCTCACATGTCTTCTTCACAAGTGTTTGATCCAAAGGCATTTTAATTATGATACAGTGTGAAGATAATTTATTTTGGATGGCATTCTACAGATTATCCTTAAGAACATTGTTATATTACAGCAAATTATATGCCATAGCATTTATATGATATGAATCCATATGTCAGGAATACTATCATAACATTTTTGTATAAAAATCAACTTGTTCTTTTTGGGAAGGTTGCTGCTTAGCATTTAGTGTATAGACATTTTACACTAAAACTTTTGCATTATAGATTTTACAATAGTGTTGTAGGGATGTAGGCCTTTTCAGTATTGGGATATCATTATTTTCAAGATTAGACCTTTATGGTTTTTGAGTGAGGAGAAAACAGAAAATGATTGGTCACTGGACGTTCTTGCTAGTGGCACGTCATTTCTCATATTTTATCGACAAGAACTCTGTCATATGGGATCAAACTAACTACTGGGGCGGGAAAGTAATCTTCCCTGTGTACAGTAAGAGAAACTGGGAACAGTGGGAAATGTCAGTCTCTATCTCAAAGGCTATGCAAACACACACACACATCTTATTTTATTATTTTTTTATTTTTTTGCATTATGTCCTTTTTAAAAAAAATTTCAAAATATTATAGGGGTACACAAACACATTTTAAAGAGCACTCTTCTCCCTTATGTAAAGTCTTCCCTAAGCAGGCATTGTTTAATCCACATCTTCTATTCCACTTGCATAGTAAGTCAAAGAATACCCTTTGAAGCCAATACACTAACCAATGCTGAACAAAGAAGGCAGACCTCTACCCACTGATTTGTTTCTCTAGATAATTTCTTTTCAGCTTATCCTCCCTCGTCTTAGTTCTTTATACCCTCTTCATAGAAAGGGCTCTTCCCCAGCTCTGCCACATGCTAGCTTTGGCCTTTGAGCATATTTATGTGTGTGTTAATCTATTCATTCAAATATTTATTAAGCATATATCATATGATAGACAATGGGAACCAAACAGACAAAATTCCCTGCCCTCTTATACTCTAGTGGGGGAAGATAGATAAAGACCAACATAAATACATAAATGAAAATATAAGGAAGATGGTGATAAATAGTATGGGCAAAAAAGAAAGGGAAGGAAGTTGAGAAGTATAGGTATAGGGAGGACATATTTTTATGTAGGGTGCTCAGGGAAGGCCTAAACGAAAAGGTGACATTTGGGAAGAGACTGGAAGAATATAAGTGAAAGGACAATGCTGATATCTGAAGAAAGGCATTCCAGGAAATGAGAACAGCAATGGAAAGCCTGGGGCTTATTTGATAAAAAGGAAAGAGAACAGTATGACGGGGGCAGAGAGAGCAACAAAATGGAATATGAAGTCAGACAATCAAACAAGGGCCAATGTTTATAGGACCTTTAATCTATTGTAATGACATTGGCTCTTCCTTTGAAGGGGCAACCACTGGAGGAGTGTATATATGTGTGCATTTGTACATGTGTGTGTGTGCATACATTTGTGTGTGTGTTTAAGGCAGAGGTGTGACATGATCTTATGTTTTTATAAAAAATGTAATTCTAGTTGTTGTATTCTGATACACAAATTGGGGCAAAAGTGTAAACACTAAGATCTTGTAGTAGATCTTTCACAACGTAGGGAATAGATAATAGTAGTTCATACCAAGGTAGAATAAGTGGAAATGATGAGAGTTTGGATTCTAGAGCTGGAGTTAACTAACAGGATTTGTTAATGAAATTAAACGGAGGCTGTAAAGCAAGAAAATAAAAAATTATTCCAAAGTTTTGGCCAACTTGTAGAATGGAATTGCCACTAATTGAGAGGAGGAACACTACAGAGGCAGCATACTATATAGAGGATAATCTAAAGCTCAGTTTTAACATGTGAAATTTGAGCAGCAATCTAAACATCTAGGTGCAACTGTCCAGTGAGTCTGAAGTTCATGATAGGAGAGATCCAGCTGGAGATTTTCAATTCTTTGTGTCTCCATCTTCTTACCTAAAAAGGAGAGATAATAATGGTACCTATGTCATTGGACTGTTGTGTGCCAGAAAATAACTAATCCTCAGTAGACCACTAAGAGACTCTGTTGTGAATTGATTTAGTTGAAATAAATCAACATAGAAATGAATAAAAAATTTAATTTAAGCAAATGTATTTGATTATATACTTTTATTTTTCTATAACCATTATTAATCCCATGTCTTTTTCCAATTTGCTTATTTCAATGTGCATGCATGTCTTTTCTTCTTAGAAATATATAAACTTCAAGGCTATTACTTAATTATGAAGCCATATAATTTTAGGTTAAATTAAATATGATAGTAATCAGAATTTTAGCTGGCATAAGCAAATGCCATTTTGGCCATTTTAAAAATAAAGCTACTCTGATGGAGGATAAAAATCAATGACAAGATAGGTTATTTTGGAAGCAAATAAAATAATTTCTCCTCACTGGCAGTCTAAGTTCAATGACTCAATGAAATAATTAATTTGCATTTATAATAATGTATAGTGAAGGAAGTCAGTACTATTGAATATGAAGGACACACCAAACTCATTGGATTATCCAACAAACAGATATCTCAGTATTAGATTAGTTCTTTATTTTGAAAGAAATGTTCCAAATGCAACTTTATTTTCCCAGAGACCTTGTTCCCTCCAATAATTAGCAATTCATGATCTTAATAAGGACATACATAAGAACTGAGAACGTTGATCCAACTTAGAAACTCTCAGAGTAGATGCTCAGGAGATCATCATTATCAGTTCAATGGAGGATAGTATTATTTTGCTCTTGAAAGAAAATCTTTAAAAGGAGTAGCTTAGCCTTCCAATAAGGAAGCTTTCTTTTGTACACAAGAAATTTATACTTTTCTCTTCTAAAGTTCACAAAGAGAATATGATTAGAAACAAAAGACGCTTTTACAAAAATGACATGGGAAATAATTGCCTATTTTATGCCTAATATCATCTATTACTGAAGTAAATGCATATTCTATATAATATTTGGTTTTTATGAACAAATAATAATATTATCAACACCCTCATGTTTAACAAAGAAGTTTGCAATCACGTGCAAGAAAAATTAGAAGAAAACGATCCAAATTTATGTGCAGAAGATTTCAAAATTTTCAGTAATTTCAGAACTAGTATATACTTAAAGGTAAAAGAAAAGATTGTGATTTCACAATTTAAAACATTAAACATATAAATGTATCATGAACTGAGGAGTTAGTAAAAGGAAAATGAATAATTGGTTCATACTTGAACTTCTGATTTTTTCATTTCTGATATTTTTTAAAAGCTTTTCTGAAAAATTATCTATTCTACTATATCTCAAATTTCATGATGCATTGTCTAATCTAGCACCATAAAGCATATTCAATCTGTACTCTGAACATTGGTTATTGCTTATTAAAATTAATACATTTGAAGATTATAATATATTAGTTGTAACTCATTAGCTAACTCATGAAACGAACAGCCAGAATTGGTTGTCAGGCAGAATGTTAATTGCATTTAATAAACGTTAGCTTAACCCTTTGACCGTTACTAAATGTGCCACATACATGGGTAAAGGCAGTCATATGTTGCATATGATACGGCATATAGTTCCTAATTTCCCGAGGGTGACATTTCCTATGGAGATTGGCAGAAGAGCTTTTGTTTTTCTCAGGGCCTTTTGTTAGCACAGCTTCTAGAATTTCTAGTGATCTTATTGTGTGTCATGGTATTTCTACTTTGGGGAGGGAGGGTTGGACAATGGATTGAATATAAACTACAAACTGCCCTTTCCACCTTGAATAATAGCCTCATTGTACAATTGAAAACACTTTACAAGTTTAACAGTTGAAGAAAACCCATTAATTTTATTTCAATGATGCTGTGGCCAAAAGATAGCTGGGATATCAATAATATGCATTTTGAAAATAAATAATTGACTTTTATTTTCCCCAAATTTATTTTGCGTGGGTGATACCTGAATGAGGGCAAAGGTTTTCTTCAACTTGAACTAAAACCTGTATTTTTCATTAAATATTAGTCCATTCTAAACATTATTCAAAATTTTTAGATCTTCCACCACCACCAGATCCCCCACCAGGTCAGGGTTTAAGGCAGCAAATAGGCCCGAGCCAGCATGCTGGTAACGTGGAAAACTCAGCAGAGAGAAAAGGAAACTCTCTAGAGAGACAACATTCATCCAACTTAGAAGACACAAAGAGCTCATTGGATTGTCCAGCTAGAACCTCCCTAGAGTGGCAGCGACAAACCCAGGAATGGATAAACTCCACAGAACGCCAAGAAGATATACGGAAAGCCCCACACAAACAAGGTGTCGGATCAGGTGTGTTCTGCATAGTCCCAAGAAAGTGTGGACTGTTACAATTTTTTTTTCTACCAGGTATTTTAGAAATGGCAGTTGTTTAAGGGCATCTGAAATACATTTGCCTTAAATCAGTAATTGAAGTTAGAATTCCTTAGCAGAGCTCACCAACACATGCCTTAAGGCTAATTCCAGTGGCAAAATTATTCCTTAAATTAACCTTTCCATAGAGTCTTTTTTTTTTAATGTTTTTATAACTTTTATTTAAAACATTGTTGGTTTTTTACTTAAATGTTTTGTTTTCCAAATTGAAGGAAATTTTCCTCTCAAAAGCTATCTATGAGCCCACGAGATCTCCAAGCTTCATCTGCAAAAAATCAAGAGACAATTTGATTTTTTCATTTTAATGTTTATATTGAGTACTTTTAAGACCACTAAATTTTATCTTTGATGTCAATTTAATATCTGCCTTTAACCAGTTTGTTCATTTTGACTGAGGTAACCAGTCATTTGAAAGAACTCACATCAAATAGATGAATTAATTGAAATTACAAAGTTATAAATAACTGCCCAATCACAGAATCCTCACATTAGATGAGGTTAAACTGGGTTTTCACTTTCTCAAACTGATTACATTTGGTTGATTGTTAACTCTTGAATGGGAAATATTCTTGTTTATAAATCAAGCTTCCTGAAAATGTCACAAAATAAATTTCGTTATTTGTGGTTGGATTTTTTTTCAGGGTGGGGGGTCTGTTATAGAAATGCATTTTCTGGGACATCTCATATCAGGATTCATTGAGTATTAAAACACACACAGATACATACATACAACTTTTTAAAATTTTCCTTATTCATTTGGACTTACTCTTTTCTAGATATATCCTATCCCCATGCATTTTCCATAATTATATTTTGTCACAACTTGGTGCTCAAGTGTTTGGAAAATGTAATTGGCACAAGGGCCAAAAGATGACAATTTTAATATCTAGATATAGTGAAAAGTTTAGGAAGTTTACACTGTCTGTTTCTCGGTCTGTGAGAGAAAATCCATATGACCCTTATCATTAAGGACAATCTAAAGAGAGAAATAGTAAATTTAGTCAGCATTATTCAATAGTAGGCCATACCTGGGAAAAAAGGGAAAAACAGAGGGGCTGGGGTGGAAAGGAAGAGAAGGAGCCAAGAGAATAAAGAGAGAAAGAAAAAAGTTTCAAAGTATTAAGTAATTATTTAGTAATATACATCTTGAGTTACTTGTAGAGAGACTGTACATTAAAAGAATACTAGCATCTTATTTATTAAAATGTGCTAGTTTCTTTTTTTCCTTTAAGGAAATACAAGCCTTTCAAATAATGTATTTCTATCCCAAGAAACAACAGAAATTTGAGAATTTCATTAACTTATTTAATTAACTAATATATAGTTCTTTATCTAAATCAATTGAGAAAATGTTGCCATAATGTCAACTAAAACAAAAAACATGTTCCTTCAATCTTAATGGGAAAATTAAATTGGAGCCTCATTGAAATTAGAAATTATGCTCAGATATGCTTTTGTTAAGCAAACTATGGTTCATTGTATGCAGCTCTCTTTTATAATGAATTTAACTTTTGCAAATAATGTATAACATTGTATGCTTATCCCAAGATCTCTTTTAATTTAATCCTGCTTCAGTTCCTATTATAGGAAATGTTGCTTGCACATGGAAATTCCTTTAATATCTAGGCCTTATTAAACCTCTTAATTTTAATTTCACTAAAGAATCAAATGGTAAAATAGCCCATTCTGAGCTTAGTATCTAAGAGTTAAGTTTGTGTTTTGCCTCATGTTTCTGTTTAACTTAGCCCTTTGTGGTTTTTTCTTTTTCAGAGGAGGCCTTGGTGCCCTATAGCAAGCCCAGTTTCCCATCTCCAGGCGGCCACAGCTCATCAGGAACAGCTTCTTCTAAAGGATCCACTGGACCTAGGAAAGCTGAGGTATTAAGGGGAGGCCACCAGCGCAATGCCAGCGACCTTCTTGACATAGGATATATGGGCTCAAATAGTCAAGGACAGTTTACAGGTGAATTATGTAAGTGCTTTAGGTCATTTAAAAGGCTATTGTAATTCAGAAAGAATATTGGGCTAATAACATTGCCATATTAAATTTCAGAATAATAGAAAGCTTGCTCTACTATGAGAAAAAAATCAATTACAATTTTGAACAAGTTTGCTCATAACATGGCTATTTATTTATAACAGTCCATGAAACAAACATTTTTGCTATTTAAAGTTTGATTTAAGCTATAGAAAAATTATTTTAATTTAGGCAATTAGTCTTAATACTTAAATATCATTAAATTAAATTAAATATAGCCCACTTTGTAGTTTTTCTGTGCCTTTTTAACAAAGCACAATAACAAAAGGCAAACATATTAACCTTTCTGTAGTTTTAAAAAACCACCTAAGGAATTACTCATTCTCTGGTTGCTCTTCATTTATTTACTTTTTAAATCTGGATAGTTAACTTTAAAGAGTTGATCTTTGATTTTTAGTTAATTTGAAATATTTTTATTAGAATAACATCTTATAAATAGATATATATTTATAAATAAAGAACTGGCATAGATTGTTAGTATAACCAATCTATTTTTTAAATATAAAACTAGGTAATAGAGAAATTTAATGTCACAATAAAAAACATTGTGCTCTTTGTGTTAATTTCATCAGGAAAGTTACCAATTTAGTTTTTCATTGTTCAAATTATTTGCTGAATATTTTCAATTGCTTCTTCGAATTCTGTTTAAAAAGCACTGCTGAGAAAATAGCCCTGGATTCTAATATTCTCAACCACTTAACTGGTTATGGGACATGAGAAAGTAAACTACCTTCCTAATCTCTCTATTTGCTCATCTAAAAAGTAGCATTACCATCATCTACACATTACAGACTAGAGGATTCCATGAAATGATGAAAAGAAAAAATAATTTCAAAACTGTAAAGTTCTTTGTTGATCTCAGTTGTCATCATTGTTAGCTTTTGCTAATCTAATTATTAAGATTTGTTTATAATTGTAATTTGATTGATAGCTACCTGGATTTTTCTTTAACATTTATTTTGAAATACTGATAGACTCACAAGGGGTACAAAAATAACTCTACTTGGATTTTAAATTTCCAAATTCTATAATTTTTTTTTCTGTTCATCTTCAAGTAAAATTATTTAAATTCACAAACTCACAAAGTCTTTCTGATGACCTTATTTTCACTTATTATCTGGTTTCTTTGCTTTTTGTTATGCTGGTTAGGATAGTAGAACACTAAACTTAAATAATTTAATTGTCAATTTTATTTCTGATTTTTCTTTTTTATCTTTTTCTAGAGTAACTGAGAGGAGACATACAAAGCTGCTCTGAAGGACCATCAGGTCCAAACTCATGGAAGTGATGACACTAAACAGTGCAATGAACAATTTCTTTATTTATGTACTATTAAAAGAACTGTAAATGCAATGTAAAGACACACAGCCACACATATCCCACAGATATTTTACTTGTGTTCTTCTCTTAAGTACACCACCCACCTTAACTCTTTCTTGTCAGGAGTATATAAAAAAGAAAGAAAACAAAATTCGCCCTCCAGGAAGAAAAGGATTTTCCTCTGTATATAATTTCTTTTGCATTGCTATGCAAGCTCACTCTTTTTAGCTCTGTTCATATTATTGTCTGTTATTGGTCTGTTGTACTATATGTGAATTAATAGGCTGTGGTGCCATATATTAACTTTTAATTGTGTAACTTTTATGTTTAAATTTTGCACTGCAATTTTATTTGGTGATAAGCACAAATCTCTACTCCTCATGACATGAAGAAAAAGACTGAATGTGAAGGGAGTTTCTGTACTGTAAGCTAGGTTGGATAATGATGGTTGTAACCAATCATGTTAGATGGTTTTCAGTTGGGGTGTAGAAATCGGAAGATGCAAAGGAAAAATGGTGTTGGCAAAGTCTTCTTTGAACATCAGGGACTGAGTCAATAAACAAAAAAAAAAAAGGTGGCTTTTACTATAGACAAAAACAGGGGTCAAAAGAAGGAAGCTTAAGTCTTAAGACTGAATATGCGTTAAAATACACAGGTAGCAAAGTTGTACTAAACTTGCTAAAAAAAAAGAAATTAAAGTTTTATTTAGAAGCAACTTTATCTGTCATTGTAATAGATCCATCTGAGAATTGCTAGAAGCAAAAGGAAATTAAAGTGTTTCACAAGAGCTGTATTTATATTACAATTTTTAAAGAAGCATTTTCTGAATTATCATAATTATTCTCTCTGATTCATTAAGTCAGAATATAATATGAAGTTCCCCAAGGAAACTAACAAAATGAACTCTAGAATATCTAGCAAATAGTTAAAGAAGCAATTTTTATTAGGGCATACTCTGGCTGATTCCAAATATAAACTCTATTGCAATATCTTGTTTCATCTTTCTAATACATGTACAGTACACACTAGAGGATAGAGCTGCATCACTTAAATTCATTACTTGTGAAAAAATGCAGTCTATATACAATTTTGTATTTTACTTGATTAAGAAGTGAAGTTGATGCCACCAGATATATAGCCAAATTGTAAGTGCTTAAAAAGCAGTGCTCAGAGTATGTTCAGTTCACAGTAAGTAGATTTATTGGAATAAATATTTTATGGTACATTCTCAGAAATTGGCTACCAGCTAAAATAGGTTTGACCCATTTTGAATGAGTAAATTGAAAAGAAAAATTAAAAAGGAGAAAAATGCATGTTTATACACTTTTTAAATAAAACCAAACCTTGTAAGTGGACATTAATAACAGTGTCCTGCCTCATTTGTTTTCACGACTTTGAGAACAAGAAGTTCCTGAACATCAGTCATGTATGCTCAAAATAAATGTGACTTTGAAATATATGTTAGCTACTGTACATGTATAGTCAGTCAAGTAGAAAAGTACCTTCCCGAAATTCCCACTTGTGACATTTTCCCATGTGCTTCCTACACAATTTTAAATTCTATTTCTGTCTATACTTTCTCATATTTTTCCTATAATGTATTCAATAGTTGGCACTTCTAAAAATATTCAGTGTCATAATCAGGATCAGCTCTGATCCTGAGACCCCTTTGAATGACAATTCACACTCCATGAATTATTGGCTCAGTCACCAATTTATGTCATGTTGTTATAGCAAAGGATGACATAATTAAATGTTTCCATCTATTTTATTCCCTGAGACTGCATCAGCATAGGCAAGTATAGCATGTAATGTTCTTTACGGGCTCCAACGACTTATTGGTGCCATGGAGTTTGTTTCGTCACTGAAAAGAACAAGAATTCTGAGACATACTTTTTAAACCCTTTATCAACTTTCTACCATCAGTGCCTGAATTTTAATGCAGTTTGGTTTCTCTGGGGAAAAGAAGCTGGGAAAGTGAAAAGTTTCTGCAAAGTATGAATACATACTGATTCACAACTCTAAGGTGTGAGGAATTTAAATTTTTATTTACACAGCTCCCTACTTCGCCTCTTTCTATTTAAAAGCAAACAAATTTCTAAGAGGTTTTATTCATTTGTGTTCTCTCTTTAGCTCCTCTATCACCCAATTTAGCTAAAACTTTGGCTCATTACACATATTATACATAGCCTTTGACCCCCAGTAACTGGTAGGTGTAGATGATAAATAAACCAAGACTTTAAAAATGAAGTATGTGTATGCAGAGGACCTTTGGAATAATGTGGGACATAGTATCATATCTTCCTGATTGACATTGCTATGTTAGATTATGTCTAAGCAGACCTTTTGGTCACTTGGAATGTTCTTATAAAATGAATAGTCCTTGTTGCCTGTTAAATCTAGTTTTAAGTAAATTGATTGGTCAAATCCTGCACCCAAAATATCATCCTCAAATTAACAGACAGCAAGATAACATGCTCTGGCTATACAAATGATTTCAGAAACACTATCAAAAATCAAAAACCTTCATCAACTTGCTATATATAAAAAGCTGCTAATCAATATAAGTTAGAATGTCAGCAGAAGAATATAAACATGTATAAAAGCCACCATAGTTTATCATTTTGTAACTAATTAATGGTATTATAAATTCACTGAGCTCACTCTTCTGCATCTAAACAGAAGCCTGCATAAGCCATTGAAAGGAAATCCTACCGGGAGAGAATATAATCTTATCTAGCACTCATAGGCAATGCTGCTATGCAGTAATGCCCCACACAAGCACAGCTCCATTCATAACACGCAAAATCTCCTTTGGAAAAATAGATGTATCAGTGTCCAAACTCAGGTATACCAGTGTATGCAGGTGGAATTGCCCTATTCCTTGTCCAAATATTTACCATGTGATTTTTAAAGTAAGGTGGGATATTACAGGAGTGTGAAAACAATTGATTTTGTCACAGGATTTTAATCTGGTTCAAGGGAGAGTATAGAAACCAACATGTTAAATTACCATATAATCAAGGGGAATAAAACCATTGCAAGTTTACTTGCTTTGAGTAGCAAAACTGATTTAATGGTGTTCTATGTCACAGTTTAATTCTGGGATTTTATTTTCAATGGGATTTGAGTCGAAAGTTTGTATGTGCTTTGGTGGAACACCTCCCAATTTCTATTTAATAAATTTATGTAATTGTCCATTGACAATATAATGATAACAATACCAATGAGCTCTAAATTGTGGTTTATCTTCACCACCAGAAAGTGATTGTGCAATGGTATTAAAGATATGCAGAACCTTAACATTCACTAATTTGTTCATCTACTTCTGTATATTGTTCATAGAATACATGACAATACTTGATGTAAACATGTCTTTCCACACTATCTTAGAGGTGAAGTTACTTTTGTTTTGCTTCTCAATAATGTATACTTCAAATGAAACACCATACATTTTTTAAAACAACGTTCAATTTACTAATTTTTTTAGTCTCATAATTTCAAAAGCATTTATTGTGACTTTAAAGTGTTGCAAGAAAGGGGATTTTGTGGCCGTGGTAGACTTTTTATACTTTGTTTTATAGATGGAATTTTTTAAACTGTAGTTTGTTTAAGTCACCAAACAGCATCCAAAATCTTAATGTGTTTCATTTGATGTCGTTAGATCAGCAAAGAAATTGGCATAAAATTGGTTAATAGTATTGTCAAAGAATTGTGTATTGTGTACTCACTGGGAAAAAAATAAAATATATTCACATTTCAAATTTGTAAAAAATCCATTTATGTAAAACAAACTTGCTTGTAGATAAACCAAAAATAGATCATCTGTTACTTTTAGAACTCTACATTAATATTTTGTGACCACAATTTCTCATTCAGTTATGGTTTGAACAGTACTAAATAGGAATTGGTGTCAACTTCTAGCAGTGACTAAAAGACACTGATGAAGAATATAACAAGCATTTGAAACCCCATTCCATTCCATCAACCCTACTTTCCAGATCTGTTACCTTCCTCCCACAATAAAGACCTTTAGATATATGAAACACAAGCATCTTATCTACAGAATTACTTAACATTACCTTTAAAAGTACATGTTAATATGAGAATTGGAAGAAAGTAGGTAATATTTCTTAATTACTTCAGAATAGCTAATTTTAAATTTAGGTTGGATGTTTTTATATTGGATGTTGCAAAATTATCTCAGGGACTGAGTAGAAAAGAAAATGTCCTATTTTATAGCATTTCATAAATATTTCATTCTTTTTCACTGCCAAGTACAACTATCAGATCAGATTTTATCCCAAAATAAAGAGAAGTAGTTTCTATGTTCTTTAAAATATTAATCATAGGAAGAGTAGAAGAGAAAAAGAAAAAATAAAATTGTTAAATCCTGAAACATTCATTTAAAAAATATTTTTAAAACACATGGCAAATAAACAATACATTTTATAGTCCCATTTAATTTATATTAATAATATGAGAAGAAAATAGTATTAGAATAATTACAAATGAGGGCACATTAATATAATACAATGATGTTACATAATATATGTGGTTAAAGACAAAATATATCAGTTACCAATATGATAAATGGTGGGGCAATTACAAAACAACCATTGCTTTATGGAATTTGTATGTATTATAGGAAAAGTGCAAAATTATCAGAAAGGTTACTTGAAATAATACACTGTACTCTCTTGGTTATTATATATATTAGCTAGAGAAAACATATATCACTGTTGCAGGAAAGCATTTAAAGAAGAAATAATATTTAATGTTGTCAATTTTTGAAAATATATTTTATCTCTTCCACAGAGCAGGGCAGGAGAGTTCATGCTAAACTTCATTTCATAGCAGAGATACCAAATAAAACTACAATAACAGAAAACTAAGTTTTAAGAGTCAAAAAAAACATGTAGAAAGTCTAGCTAGAAGGGGAAGAGTATGTGTTGTCTCCAAAAGTTTTCAATGACAACTTTACTTTGATTAATTTAGTGCAGTCTCAATGTTGGTCTTCAGCTT
Source organism: Cheirogaleus medius (assembly GCA_008086735.1). NCBI lineage: Eukaryota > Metazoa > Chordata > Mammalia > Primates > Cheirogaleidae > Cheirogaleus > Cheirogaleus medius. The sequence continues at coordinate 85,900,579 of VBSM01000272.1, read as the reverse complement.
CATAGGCATCGAGAAGGAATTTAGTTCATGGGAGTGTTGCAAAGTTGTCAAGAGTCCCAGAGACAGATGCAAAAATCATATGGCTATGTGTTTAATTTATTAAGAACTACAAAGGAAACTTGTCTTTGTATCTCCTAGTCGACACATTTTCTTCTAGCAATAGTCAAACTATAAGAAAAAAAGGAAATATACATATTAATATATATCTGATTAGATATTACTAAGATGCTTTCAAGATATTTTATATATAAATAAATATATTTTCAGATATCTTAATAATCAAGGAAAGCTACATTTGTGATTCAAATACAAGGAATTTGGGCTCAAGTCACTGTCTGTGACAGGTAATTTGCAGGACACGATAGCACCGTAACAGCATTTACCTATTAAATACTTGGATGAATACAGCCTCTACGTGTAGACATTTTTTTTTGACAATCTTTAGACAATGCTTTTCTAGACAACACTTCTCAATAATTTGTTTCTGACATACCTGTTTTTTGTTTATTCATTCCCCTTGCAAGCAAATTTCGAGGAGCTGTATTAAGAATTAAATATTCAGAGCAGTTAAAGAAACAATAATTTTTGCCTTTATCAATAGATTATATTTCTGTGCATTCTTGCCCTAATTTCTAAAAAAGTATCTTTTTGATGAATATTTTGAAGCTAAGGGGAAGAGCCAATAAGCAAGGCTTTCAAATACATTTCCAAGCAATAAAGTCTGTATTAGCTTCATTCATATCTTCCACACTCATTATAATATCCATATTCCAGTCTTTCTCAAAATAGTCTACAGGATTTTAAGGAATATTTTAAAAATAAAGAAGGTAAAGGAGTGGAAGCTACATAGTTGACTATGTGAAGATATGTCTTTACTGCTTGACTCCTTTACAAATCTTTTCAAATCTTATATGATGTAAAACACTTTGTCCTAGGGCATTTTAAGAGACTAGTACTAGTACTATGTAAAATACACCTTGAGAAATACTCTCTTAGAAATTCCTTATTCTGCTCCAAGACTCAATGTTAGTGTCCCCAAAGGATTTGCATGACATGCCTTGCTGGGGTTTCTAAAAAATCAATATTATGTTATGGGAAAGAATCATTTGAATCCCAGGTATTTTTTGAAGATGATGGAAGAAAGGTACATGAGAAATTAGTTCATTAAACTATGTTTCAAGACCTTAATTGAGATCAGTGCTCAGAACTCTAGCGACAGGTAAGATTGCATCATATTGTTTAACTTTTCTACAATTCTTTTTGTGTACTGTCAACTCTTGAAATCATTAAGCTAAACCAAAATATGAAAATACACCTACTGTCTCCCCCCGACCCTAGTTCTCAACTCGCAGAAAAGGATAAATATTTATTTTTTAAGACTACTATCTGATTATTACAAGGTTCTACGTCAAGTGGAACTTTGCTGAAAATAATAGTGAGTATCACAAAATGCAGGAAAAGTGGGCTTACAATTTCTCAGTACGATAATATTAATATAAAGTTAAGTACCAGTGAAATTTGAAATATAGCTAATATAGCTAATGAGTAATGATGAAAATTCATGTACTCTGAAATAGCTAAATATAGAACTACAAAAGAGAAAAAGGAGGATAACAATTGCATGAACTTTCACTGGCTATGAGTACAAAATAAGATGATACTGTTATGAGGGAAATTAAAGTAGAATGTGAAAAGTAAGAATTTAAATTTACTTGGTTAATTTTGAACCACGGTAGATTGATGCAATCAATAAATTTAAATGCCCCAACAGAGGTGATTTGAGAACAGTTACAGATGGGTAATGATTATTCTAATAAAAAAGATGGAACAGGCAAATTGGAGGCATAAGAATAATAAGTATTCAACTTAAGAAAAGGGATTAAAACATTTTCAATAAATGTGCAAGCATTTTTTGTGCAAGTAATTATCCACAAAGAATTAAGACCCTGTTTTCATCAACGTTGGCAATGCTAATTGTTTCATAGCATTTTCATGACATTTTTAGTATACAACTATACTTAAAATGTATAACACAACTCCCCATACACATATGACAACAAAGTATATATTTAGAGAAATAAGTGTGTTAAATTTCCAATGTCTACTAATTCCTACTAAAATTATTTAAATAGTTATTTTAAAAGTTAAAATCCATGATGATGATTAGAACTCTTATAACTGAAGCTCAAGTAGAAAGACATTTTGGATTTGTTCTAATAATATTCCAAATTAAAAAATTATAATACTTAAAATATATTAAGTAGCCAGTAAACGTATTAGTATATACTCACATATAACACTTTCTCATGTGTAAACACACACACACACATATATATAATTTTCAAACATTAGAATCCAAGATGGGATGGGTATTGGAAAATATCCCTACTTACGGTGTATGGAAAAGGGAGAGCCTAACAAAAAATATGGGGATCAATACAGGCATTCTAGACTGAGTAATACTTGAAATAATCTCTATTTCTTCTAGGCAAATTATATGTATGCATTTATATTCATGGGTATGTACACATGCACTCAAGTACACTCCTTATACTTTTTTCCATCAGTTATCTACACAGAAGTTTGGTTCTAGGACCTCTTTGAATACCAAAATTGGTGGATACTGATGTCCCTTATATAAAATGATGTAGAATTTGCATATAACCTATGCATATCCTCCTGTATATTTTGAATCATCGCTCTATTACTTATAATACCTAATACAGTGTAAATGCTATGTAAATAGTTTTTATACTGTATTTTTAATTGGTATTATTTTTATTATTTTATTTTTATTGTTTTTTCATTCAGATATTTTCGATCCATTGTTGGTTTAACCTGCAGATTCAGAACGTGCAAATGAAGAGGGCCAATCTTACGTATCTCTATGATATACATCACATATATCATATTGTATATGAGGAAATGTATATCTGTTACTTGAATGACCAAATGTTTTTAAATGAATGAACAAATATTGTGTTCATAGTATTGTGCTTAGCACAATGTAGTGGGGAGGCAGCCAATTATATTTTACATGATCTCATTATAAACTTGTTAGAGTGATATTAGTCACACAGTGAACATTATATTAAAAGTCTGCAAATATTGTAACAACCAATTTTGAAAGTTAACAGATGGGAGAGAGTACTAAGGGTTGCTATGGTCAGGTGAGACTTCAGTGATAAAAGGATTGACCCTGGCTTTCAGTGGGAAGAAATGATGGAAAGATAACTTGGAAAGAGGGAATCAGACACAAAAGAGTCTGTAGCCTACAGGAAGCTGTGGTCTGATATGGGAACTATTCATTTTAACTCAGTGGAATCTAAGATATGATAAATATACCATATAATGTTACAATGAGTTAAGGAAGGTAAGCACTAATTCAGACTCCAGGAGTCAAGCTAGACATTCTAGACTAACACCTTACAGAGTTTCTATTTTTCCCAAGCAAAGTAAGTCAATTAAATGAGGGTTAAAAGGGCAAAAGCACTGATCCATAAGACAGTATGGCATAGTAGAGAATAAATAAAACAGTCAAAGGTAAGAATGTTTAGAAAACAACAATGGAATATAGTGGGGAGATACAGTGGAGAAAAGGGTCAATGAGTTAGAAAGAGATAGATTAATAATGCCTAGATTTAGCAAAGGCCTAAAGGAATACAGATGAAGAGTCTAGTACATCCACTTTGCATACTTCTTTTTCTGTTCTGGGGAGATCATGATATCTTATCCTCAAAGGGGATTTGTGCTATTGGAAATGGGAAAAGTCAATTCTACCATCAAATGCTATGTATTCAAACTTGCCACCACGCGCGTAGTAAGATTCAAAACAAAGACTGCTATAGAAGCCTAAACCTGCAAACTAACTAAATATAATTATAATAGTGTGTTAAGTATTTCCACTTAGAAAGTATGCAATTTCATGTAAACAACAATGGCAATATCAGACAAAAACAGAATGAAACCAGTTATGATGAGCATAATCCCAAATGGGTCAGAATGACTTTCTATACACATGCAATCTGATGATGCAGAGCCAAACCAGACCCCAGGGCTCAGATAGGGAACTTCATTAGGGAAAATCAAGAATACACACAATGATGATAAATCTTGCAACAGTAATCTGCCTGAGGACCAACCACAAAAGGAGCACAAATAAAGCTATATCCTGAATAGAATAGATGAATGAAAACAAAGATGATGATGTGCAATAAAACTTAGTGGGGAAAAATGAAATTAAAAGCATAACTTGGTCTTTCCGTCTTTCCTCCCTCCTACCCTACCTTCCCCCAAGGCCTTAATGAGTTGTTCATTATCTCTTATTAAAAGTCAAGAACAGAAAAGCTTAAAAACATGAAAAATAATTAGAGCAAAAGAGTAAGTATGGATAATTATGAAATGGCAAAATATAATTAATCATCCATTCTCTGTAAATGTCTCTTCTAAAATGACTCCATGGCTTTTAAATGCACAATAATTTTAATTTTATAATACACACACTTATGTACACACACATACAAACTGCACGCGAAGCTATTTGCTGACAAAATAAACTTGTTATGAGACTTAGGGACAATATTCACCATATATTTGAACATGGATTTGCTAGATTAGCTCCCCAGGCATAAACTCTACCTGCTGAACATTTTATTTGATATCTTTCTCTAGTTATAGCTTGTCATCAGGTATTTCAAGTTTTTCATGTTTAAATTTAATGCTACTAGAAGTGATGTTTTTCCCTTTGAATACATGTATATTCATTTCTCTAACTCCTTGAAGTTCGAGAGAGTGTTTCTAAATAAAGATGGTGGATAATTTAAGCATGTACAGCACTAAAACACCATCTCCTATACTCCTTTCGCAACTGCCAGTTTCTGACACAACATTGAACTGAGGGGCTGACTAAATGTTGAATTGATTTAAATATACTAGAACCCACTGAATGATTTTACCATATTAAGTTGAATGGCATTGTGCCTTTATTTGTAAAATCATCCATTTCATTTGAGTAAGTACTCTAGGAGCTTAAAGTCTAAACCTATTGCAGAACAAGTTTATTAGTAGTGAAAACAAAATAGATGACATTGAAAAAGAGTGTAGAAGCTATTAGGCCCTTGGTTGTTGAACAGCATGAGTTTTGGGCTTAAACCCACCTAATAAGAAAAAACATTACAAAACATCACTTTATTTCTTTATGTCTAAGTAAATATGAAATTCCTTTAAAGAGACAAATGTATTTATTCTGCTAATATCTCAAGTAAACAAAAGTTTACCAGGAGATTCTCTGTACAAATTCTGGGTAAGATGATAGCACTATCTTCAACCACAGCTTTGCAAACTTCAGAGGACTATTTTTCAAATAGATCATTGTTTTAATGTAAACTCTTTATAAAAGCTGAGGATTGAAGTCAAAGTAAATATTATCTTATCTAAGGCAATTATTAGTGGTGTTAAAGTGTGGACAGTAGGCCAATATTTTTTACCTGGAGCGGTCAATCCACTTAAGCAACGTGTACTTAGGAAGCAGATAGAGTCAATATTTTCCTAGGACAAGATATCTGGATCATTTTAAGCATTTAGTAAATGCCTGAGTGCTCTGTTTAATGAAAGAAATTGCCTTTAAGCTAAAAATGGTTCCTGCGTGTGCTCCCACACAAGACCTATCTCTAAAGCAACTCAGCTAATGTGGTGGAATATGTACTTCAATCTGTTGAGCCCACCAGGAGTCACCCAATACACTCTGAAAAAAGCAACTCATCAGTTGAGTGAGTGTATTTAAGAATCTCCATTTAGATGTTGATGAATGTGCAATATGCACACTGGTTTTTCTTAGCACAATGACTGCTCAACAGCAATTATCCGGAAAAACTAGACAACAGGCTTTACTCATTAATACTTCAATTCTGGTTTTCTTGTTTACTAAATAAGAGGATCTATCCAAATTGTTAAGGTTCATATTCAAAAGAAGGTATAAATTAAAAGAAAAAATATAATTTTTATTTAAAAATTATCATTAGACTACTCCTTATTTATCAGTTAATCCTTCTGGATGCAAGAAACAGAATCTACCCCAAAGGTATTGGTTTAAAAATACAGGCTTAATATAACTTAACAAGCTGTCAGTGGTAAATAATTCCAGGGTGGTTGCAATGAATGAGTTAGAAACAAAATAAATGTAATTAGTTATGAAATAATTTTGTCCAAATCTTGCCTACCTCTTTTGCACAAGAAAAAGGTAGCATCAGGTTTTAAAGCTGTGTTCAAATTCTTATTTTATTTATAATAGAAATATGGTCAAATAAGAACATCTTATTTGTGATATTAATTATTTTTCAAGAAATAGTGCACAGATTCTCAAAAATTTCAGTGGAAATAGATATATTGAGATTTTTCCAGATTTATTTCAACCATCGGATTTTTTAGAAAAGATAGATTTAGTAGCTTCCAGGCAAGAAATAATAACAATAAAATAAAGGGCATAATATTGATAACCCAACGATTTTCAATTATCTTACCAGTACCCTAGATGTCCTCAGGATGTCTTCAGGGAGATCATGATGTCAACACAATTTTCATCATAATATTAAGATGCCATTTGTGTTTTTCACTGAGTTGATATTTATAACCATAGGGCAAAATCAAAGATGGGTCAAACTGCTACTCCCTTAGTATAAATCAAGTTAGTAGCACCAAACTATACTAGTAGTCATTTAAATCTTCACTCTACTAGTTTCCTAGGGCTGTCATAACAAAGTACCACGGACTAGGTGGTTTAAACAACAGAAATATATTTCCTCATAGTTCTGGAGATGACAAGCTCCAGATCAAGCTACCTATAGGGTTGTTTTTTTCTGAGGCCTTTCTCTTTGATGTGGAACTGGGTAGTAGGTAGGGACTGGAGGAGTTTTGAGGTACATGCTGTTATAGACTAATCCATGATGGTTGCAGAGGGAGTATAGGTAGAAATAAGGACATGAAAGGCAATTCTGGTGAAAGCTCAGAAAGAAAAGAGGAGTTGAAGAGAAAGCTTCCATCATCATAGAGAAAACATAAATAATCGTGAACAGAAAGTTGGTAGAAATATAGACATTAAGAGCCATTCTGCAGTCACAGTGGGCCTGGAGGGCAGAGCATCAAACCATAAAGGATTACTCTTGAACCCTGAGGTCTAGTGGAATTCGTCTTGCTAGGTTTTACACTTGCTTTGGACCCATCACCCCTTTATTCTTTCTGAACCTACCTATCCCTGTCCCACCATTGAATTTTGGAAATACCTAGTTCGATTTCTCAGTTTCACAGCTGGAGAGGAATTTGGCCTTAGGTGAATCATATCTCGATTCTCACACATTCAGATGATATTTAGATGAGACTTTGGACTTTAGACTTCAGAGTTAATGCTGAAATGAATTAAGACTTTAGGGGTTATTGGGCTGGAATTCATATATTTTGCATGCAAGGACGACATAAACTTTAAGCTGTGGACTAAATTATGGCTCCCCCAAATTCATATGTCAAAGCCCCAATGTTACTATATCTACAGACAGGGCCTTTAGGAGATAATTAAGGTTAAATGAGGTCATATGGTTGGGGTCCTGATTTTATAGGATCAATGGCCTTATAAGAAGAAGAGATATCTCTCTTTTTTCCCATGAGCATGCACCAAGCAAAGAAGAAACAGCAAAATGACAGTAGTCTGCAAGCCAGAAAGAGGGCCCTTACCAGAAACTGACCCTGCTGGACCTTTAGCCTCCAGAACTGCAAGAAAATAAATTTCTGTTTTTTAAGCCACCAGTCTATGGTATTTTCTTATGGCAGCCCTACCTGACTAACACAAGCCTCATTTTTAAATTTGAGATAACAAAAAGAGAAGAAAATTCCTCTCTCCCTTATCTTAAAACAATACAACCTATGTAGGTTTTGCCTTTTTCTTTTTTAACTGAGTCTGTTAGTTTAGGTCACAAGCCTGATTTGGGGCTTAGGGAAGAAGCACGAATAAAATAATACACTGCACTGGCACTGTTCTTTAAGCCAGATGGCAAATGATGCTACTGCAGGACTCTCAGTGAAGACTATTGTTATCATTCAAATGACCTGGCAGTAGCTTTTCTTCCCTACCACCAGTTGCCAGGGCGACTAGAGTATTGATTTGCTTCTGTTAGTTCCCTTTGCTCTAGCTTATGATTTTGCTGAGATATGCTTATAGGGAGGCCATGTATATGGGTGGGTGTTTGTGTGTGGGTATATGAAAGTGAGATGCTTCCTCACATGCACTAATATTACCCATCTTTGGTTTTTTTTAATACATCTAGTAGACCACTGATTCTTTTTGGATCTGGGAAAAATTGCCTGTAAGAAACAGAGCCAGCCTTTACTGTAATTTTAGGATTATTTATGGGCTTTAAAGGTACATGGCATTCTAGGTTTATAGGGTAGAACACAAATCATATACAGGAAACAATAATTCCTCTTTGTTTCTCAAACCATAAGTCTTACATTTAGCATCAAGCAAGAGAGATATTTTCTTTTGAGAAGGAAAAAAGCACACTCTTAATGTTCCAGGTCTCATTAAAGCCACATTAAAGAGTAATGAGTATGGTCTTGGAAGTCACAGAATCTTCTGGTTCTGGCTCTACCACTAACTAGTTGGACAGCGTGGGACACAATCATTTAGCCTCTCTCAGCCTCATGAAGTCATTAAATAAATATTGGTCAAGGACCCATTATCTGCCTTATGCTGTACCTAAAGATAGAAACAAGAAGAAACCAAAACAAACAAATGAGCAAACTCAACAAAACTAAAAGCTTCAAGTTCCAGAGGAACTTCCAACCTTGTAAAAGAGCAGATAGAAAACAAGTATATCAGAGTATCTCAGATGAATTCAACCTGGGAATCACAACCTACCTATATTTGAAATGTATGATCAATGATCACTACATTAGATGTCCAAATATGTGAATCCCTTAGTAGTAGTAAAGGAAGAGGGTGAAAAATTTATGCTTGAGTTACAGGGAAAACAGAAGGACATGGAGGAGTAACTAGGCTGTACTGGCTTCTTGTTTCCCATATTGATCACGGGACTGGATTTGTGCTGCAAACTGAAAAGATTAAGGTGGACTATGCTGCTTTCACTTGGGAGTTTAATGCAATTTTGTCACTTTGGTGCTTTTACAGTTTTTAGCTGCCCTAGATTTCTGTACTAGGAGCAGGACATTATTCTCTCAGGAGGAGGGAGTTTTCATGGCAGACAGAGTCGACGAACAAGATGCTCATTAGATTCAGCTAATGCTCAGCAGAGAGTAAAGGCTACCAGTAGAGCCTTGGGGCTGGGGCAACTACACTCAGAGACAGAGTTTGATCCTTGCACATATGTAATACCCACTGTATTCGAGAGATGGGTGGTTTGTCTCTCTAGGAACTGCCTTTATAAATGTTGAGGGAACTGAGACAGCAAAATGTGTCTTAATGCTGATATAACCTGAGAGTCTATGGAGTCTGAATGGGGATATGCAGGTTATATAAATTATAATTAACATGTAACAGTTATCTAATGAATGTGGGTACAAATAGCAATGAGAACCCATAAAGGTATAGAATTAATAACTCATAGGGGATTTAAGGGAGGACTCAACAGGAAATGCTATGGTTGAACATATCGTGGAAGTAGAATAAAACAGTTCCAGGTAGAGAAAGAGAAGACATTCATTTCAACAGGTCAAGAATATGAAAAAAAATCTGTAAATAAGGATGGCACTTTGAGAGAATATATCAGTTAGAAATGCAATCTGTTACATATAACAGAAAACCCAAGGACATAGTTTAAACACAGAAGAGTTCTAAGTAAGAAAGCTCTCAATAGATAGTTGTTGGATATAGTTTAGGGGATCAATTATACCTTTCCTTCATGGTTGCAAGGTGGCTGCTGCAACTGCAGACATTACACATATACAGTTGACCCTCGAACAATGCAGAGTTAGGAATGCCGACCCTTGCTCAGTCAAAAAGCTGTGTATAAAGTTTGACTCTCCCCACAAAATTAACTATTAATAGCCTACTGTTGACCAAGAGCCTTACCAATAACACAAAGAGTCAGTGAACACATATTTTGTATGTTGTATGTATCATATACTGTATTCTTACAATAAAGTAAGCTAGAGAAAATAAAATATTAAGAAAATCGTAAGGAAAAGAAAATATGTTTACTATTTGTTAAGTGGAAGTGGATTGTCATAAAGGTCTCCATCTTGGTCTTCATGTTGGGTAAGTTAAGGAGGAGGAGGAAGTGGAGTTGTTAGTCTCGCTGTCTCAGAGGTGTTCAAAACTGCGTTGTTCAAGGGTCAATTATACTTCAAAAGAGAAGGAAAAGCTATGACCACCATCCTGTTTTATCTAAAAAGATAATGCTTTTATCACCTGGGACACTTAAGTACTTCTGGTTAACAAAGGTTGAGCATAAAACCTACTGCCGCTACCACAGCTGGCTCTCACCTGCAAGCACCACCTACTAGGTGGTCACCTACTAGGAGATCAACCTGCACAGCATATTACATTTTCTGACACCATTATACAGTGCTCAAGAGGGAGACAAGCTTTGCATGACCTCTGTTAGCACCACTTCACATGCTGCACTAGATACTCAGAAGACCTTGAGCCCACTGTTTCACCCAATGGCAGATTAGAGCCTTTGTGAGAACACTTCACCAACTTGTTAATAGCAAAATAGTGTATATTTAAACAGTGAGCTTTTATTTGAAAAGTAATATGGGAGTTATCCAGAAGAGTGAAGGACATTTCGGATCCTGGGGAAGAGAAGGTGGGCAAGTAGCCTATGTGGCAGTAATCAGCTGAGAATTGTGAGTGAAGCCCAATACAGGATGGGACAGAGTGCCCCACTGTGATCCACCTTTCCACTGGGGAACCGTGCAACCCAGATCATGGGAGAGCACCTTGTCCCACTCAAACCCTAAGATTAACTTTAGGAGATGTCAGAAGACTGTGAGAAGGAAAGGCACAGAGAGAGGCTTCGGGCATTCTTCCAGACCCAGGGCCAGTAGGAAGAGGCCATTTTCAATGCAGGCTCATAGCAAGCTGGGCAATTATTCAGAGACCTGGCAGAGGTGGCCACTACAGGCATTAGAATCTCAGGCCAGAGAGTGGAGTGGTTGGTCTGGAGTGGCAGAAGGGACCTCACAGCCAGAACTGAGGGGCAGGTATAGAGTGTACTTCAGCCATAAGCACTGGAATTGGGATTTTTCCTTTAATGGGAATGTAGCCAGAGGAGATTTGCCAGAGATGTAATTTTGCCTGGGTGGTGACATATGAGAAAAGAGACAGCTTTGCAACCTGCAGCCAATCTGTAGGTGACATTGCCAGGTGCTCCAGCTCACTCCCTTGGTCAGATGGGGGAGTGAGCCCCACTGGTCCCAAGAAGCAGGGGGGAAGGCAGATCCCACACCTACTTATCTGGACTGGGCACTTGGGCTGCACCACCCTTCCTGTGCAAGAAACTTGGTGCAATGAGGTTTCTACATTCCCCACCTGGGCATATCATGGGGTGTTTTGCAGCTGCCCCTGGGCCTACAGCAGAGCCTGCCATTGGGGATACTAAGTGCAACCTTTCCTTGTCCAGATCCACCTAACTTCACCTTGCACCTGGGGCTGAGCATGGACCCCAGGACCCAAGGTAACTGTGATTCCCACACGCTGCCCATTGCCTGAGGCACCAGAGAGCTTCTCCTTGTAAACAAAGATTAAGTATAAACCCTACTGCTACCACCACAGCTAGCTCTTATGTTCCTCCTCACCCATCACAGTCAATGCTAGGACTTTGGCCTCATAAAGATGAATATAACAGAAAGCAGCTGCTACTTAAGAAAACCACAAATGTGATGTATCCAGCATCAAGGAGAAACAATGAGATGAACAAAAGTCCTGGAGGCAGGAAATCTTGTTCAAAGCCTTACTGTCACAGATGATCTGTGTGGTCTCATGCAACTCATTCTCTGGGGGCAGGTCACTGAGGATAAGCTAAAACAATAGGATTGACCTAGTGAAGTTCTAGAATCCCTTCTAGTTCTATGATTATTTGTTGATTTATTTCCCTCTCCCCCTCTAAACATGCACATACACTATGGCTGTATTTTTAAAGGACCGATAGAATGATCTTTAATGGGAGGGGGGGAATCAAGGCAAAAAAAATCCCTTCCTTTATTAGGAGATAAATGGAACTTTAACTTAGATTTACAGTCTTTGGCAACTAACATTTTAGCCATGAAGAAATCTATTAAATAACCCCTCCTCCCTCTTGGTTTGAAGTACTACATTTCTGTGAATTCAGTCTCTCTTATTCCACTGTCAAAAGTTTTTAAAGTTTTGAGTTTTGGGGTAATTCTCTTGTTTCCATAATAGGGTATTTCTGCTCATTAAGCTTGGAGCTGCAGCCTTCATGTTCCTAGATAGTCACAGATATCTTTGAGTGTCTTTCAGGCATGACGGTGCTTATGACAATGATAAGGTTTCCCAATTGAGTTCAGGGAAATAATGACCTCTCTGCCATTTATCATCAATAAGCCCTTGACAATGGTCCATGTAGGACTATGCTGGACACAGATGCCAAGCCAGGCTGCTCGGCTGCTCTACCAGCATCCACGCTCAGTTGTTGTTTGCTTTCCTTAGACCATTTCCTTTATTTAATTTTGTCAAGTTACTAAAGTTAAAGAAGGATGTTTGCTGATGTTGTGGGTGAGATCAGCTCACTTGTCAAAAAAGTGGTTGTGAGAATTTGGGGGAAATGTCTCAAGTGCTAGGAACCAAAGACAACAGTGTTCACCGATGGAGGAAATCTTTATTACTGCGAGGATAGAGCATGCTGTTGTTGCAGGAGAGTGACATTTTTCTAACTGGATTTCATCTGCTCTTTTAAAAGACAGACAACTAGAGTATCACTGGAGATAATAGGATCTGGGACTGCAAGGCCTTCATATTTTATTAGAGCTACATTGATCCCATTTCTTTAAGTCACTGGAGTGTTATTTCACATTCCGGTGTCTGCATAACTGCATTGTCTTTGTTTCTCAGTTCCATTTAAAATTCCCTGGCATATCAAGGCTAGTGAATGTCACTGAAGATAACTATCAACATGTAATAACTTCCAACTACAGGAATGTGTGGCCTGAAAACACTTAAATGAGCAGGCCTTTCCGTAATAAGTGGGAGCCAAGGGAGGACAAATTAACTCCAGCCACTCTGTGTGCATGTCAGACTTAATTTGAGTTTTGACTGTGCATAGACATAGACATTCATCACAGATGGTCAAGAAGTGGAGTGTGTTCCAGTGAATAATAAGGCTACATAAACCAAATGAGAGACTGATACTGTACCTCAGCAGTCCCTAACCTTTTTGACACCAGGGACCGGTTTTGTGGAAGACAATTCTTCCACGGATTGTGGGGGAGGGGCGTTGCTGCCTCGGCTCCACCTCAGATCATCAGGCATTGGATTCTCATAGGGAGCGTACAACTTGGACCCCTCATGTGTGCAGTTTGCAGTGGGGTTCATGCTTCTATAAGGGCCCAATGCCATTGCTTATCTGACGGGTTGAGGGGAGGTAGGAAGGAGTGGTTGAGGACCGCAGCTCTATATCACAGAAAGCCTTTGTACCAACGAGCCCTAAAATCATTTAAGAACTTGGGAAAGAATGTAACTTGAATTGTAACCATGAGAATATCCTGCAATGAGAACTTAATTTAGTAACTTGCTTAAAACTCTCTTCCGGTAGTCTGTATTTGCACAACAAACCACAGCAAATTTGGTGTTTTTAGGCAACAGTGCATTATTATCTTTACTAGTTCTGTGAGTATTACGTAAGATTACAGTCAGATGTTGGCAGGGTCTAGACTCTTGAAAGTTCATCTGCCTGGACATACAAGGGATCTTCTTCAATCACAAGTCTGTCATCTACCTCAGATGGAACAACTTAGGGCTGCCCAGGCACCTTTCTCTGCATGCTACCTCTTTGCATGGCTTTCAGGGAGCATGGCAGTCTCAGGAAGCTGGCTTTCCCTGGAGCAAATGTTCAAGAGACCAAGGTAGAAACAAGATTTCTTATGACATTGCATCAAAAGTCAGGTGTATTACTTCTGTCACATATTATTTGTAAGAAGTAAATCACAGACTCAGCCTAGATTAAAGGGAAGAGAATTATACAAAGGCATGGGCATTGGCAAACTTGGTCCTTTGGGGTTTGTGTTTAGAGAACAGATACCAGAATATTGTTAGCACACTAGCTGAGTGAATTGTTATAGCTTATCATGAGCCAAACACTATGCTAAGTATATTTCCATAGATTTTCTGTTTTAATCTTCATAACAATCTCATGAGTTAGGTGATATTATTATCTTTGTTTTACAGATAAATTATTGATTCAAATATTTCACTGCAGTGGCAACACTGTAACAGACTGTGGTGTACAGAATTTTAAGTTGGCCTCCATGATCTCTGCTCCATGGTGTTACACCCCTACCTCTACTATGTCATGTGACAAAGGGATTTTGCAGATTTAATTAAGGCTGGTAATCAATTGACCTTAATATAGCGTGATTATCCAGGTGGGCCTAATCTAATCAAAAAAGCCTTTTAAAGGTAGAGGATTTTTTCCAGCTGGCAGGAAAAGGGAAAGTCAGATAGATGTAAAACATATGAAGGATTCAAGAGGCCATTGCTGACTTTGCAGATAGAGAAGTTGTGCAAAGACTATCAAGCACACTTTAGGAATTGTGAGTGACCCCAGTGACAGTCAACAAGGCAACAGGGACTTCAGTCCTACAACCACAATGAACTATATTGTACCAACAGCCTAGATGAACTTTCAGGCAGGTTCATCCTTAGAGTCTCTAGATAAGAGCTGACACTTTCATTTTGGATTTCTGACCCCCTAAACAAAGAACCCACTTGAGGCTGCCTGGACTCCTGATGTAGAGAACTATGAGCTAGTAAGTGGATGTTGGTTTAAGTCACTAAGATGTGGTGGTTGTTATGCAGTAAAACTAATTTGGCACCTGTGGGGCTTTTCTTGGTAACATGCCCTAGCTTGACTTCTGTTTTAATCTGTTTTGCTGATATAAAAATACCACAAACTGGGTAATTTATAAGCAATAGAAATGTATTTCTCACAGTTTTAGAAATTGGGTAATCCAAAATCAAAGCACTGGCAAATTTGGTTGTTTGATGGGGGCTGAATCCTCCAGGAGGAGAGGAAGACTGTTTCTTCTAGGTTGGAAGGCAGGAGAGCTAGCCAGCAAGCCTCTTTAATTGTGGCCTTAATGCCATGAATGAGGGAGGAATCCTCATGGTCACTTCTTAAATGCTCTACTTCTTAATACCAACACATTGGAGGGAACACATTCAAACCATAGCAATCTCCATTCTTTCCAAGTTTTATTTTCCCACTTTTCTACTAATTTTTCTGTCAGTAAATTCTTTCTAATAAACTCATTTCATACAAATACTTGTATCAGGATTTGATTGTGGGGAATCCAATATAACTGACTTGTTAACAGAGGTGGTCCTGGAAAATAGAAATGGAATTCTGGAGTCAGGTCATTTACCAGCCAGATGGCAACACAAGTGGAATTATTGGTAGAAATCGAATAAATGGTAACTCCTGGTAAAATACTGCCTTATAGTTGCCAAGACTTTCTTCTGTGGTGAATCAGGATGGCTTAAAGATGGAAAAAGATATATTGGCTTATGTAGTATCCCTAGCATTCAAGTATTGTAGAGGAAATTGTTACTTTTAGAATTGTGGAGTTGATTGTTTTTTTGCTGGATGTCATTAATATGCTAAAAAAGAAAAGAAAATGACAAGCTCAGGTCACTCAATGACAAACACAAAGTATAATATGAAATAGAAAAGGCTTCCCTGGCAACAGAGACCATCATCATCTATAGCCAAAGAGTGGACTATGCTGAGGAACAGATCCAGAAGTTGATGGTGAGTCTAGCAGAGCTGCAAAGAATGCTGAATTCATAGCCTTGGCAAGCTGAGGAGTGGGATCCTGAGGACCCAGATGGAGATATTTGGGTAGATGTGCTTGAATACACTGGACCTGAAATAACCTAGAGCTTTCTGTGTTTGCAGAAGTGGTTGCTTACCATGCTTGAGGATAACAACATTCTAGAGATCACACACAGGCATCATTTTGCCTAAAGATTAATGTGAAACCTCCTCTGAGGAGTGCACCTCCTGGCTGGAATCCAATCATCAGAATCAAGTTTTAGGATGTCCCAACTGGGAACTACTGACTCTGGTAAATGACATTAGGGTTTATTCACCAAAGGAACTATAGTACATAGATAGTATGTAGCACCTGGAACCAAGAAAACATGTCTCGGAATGTAGTTTGAACATGCTGGAGCAGGTGAGTAGTATATAAAGCTGAATTAAGAGGGTTGGACGATACAAGGACTCTTTCCCATGATCCAGATTTAACACCCCAGCAAGGACTTCATCCTAATGCATTGCTGGCATGGCTACTGGAAGATTGGAAATAATTATGGTCCACATTAAATTAAGAGGAGATGACAGAAATCCTTTGGCAGAATGTTGAGGAAAAAACAAAATGCTCGGAGAGGTGAATATGCAAGAATAAATGCATTACATTAGATCAAACTCCTGACCAAATAGCTATGTTCCCTGGAATGGCCTTGAGGACACTCCTGCACTAAGAAAAGCACATAGTGAGGGAGGAACCAGCAATAGGGAAGCTCAGTGAGGCAGTGATGGCTACCCACTGGAGGCCAATGTTGGTAACAGGAAATGATGTTATAAAACTGCACCCTCTGTTATTATGGGGATGATAGGATTAAAAAACAACAGAGGCAAGGTGGCATTATTTAATTATAAGACATAGAATGAGTGTATTCATCATTATGAGAAGTAAGTTTGAAGTGGAAACAAGGGAGCTTGGCTCTGACCCTCAGGGATCTAATACACCATGGTAGTCTTAAGAATCAGATTAATGGACAACCAAAAAGGGGTATCTTAATATATGTAGTCAAAAACATTTGAAAGCAAATGACCTTATTAGTTAACAACCCCAGTGGGAAATCATTTTTGTTTATTTGTTTGTTTTTTGAGACATAGTCCTGGTCTGTTGCCCAATCATAGCTCACTGTAGCCTCAAACTCCTAGGCTCAAGCAACCAGTAGAAAAATTATTATCCTTAATCTAGTTTTCAGACCTGAGTTTGATTGAAAATGCAAGTGCATTTGAGGAAGGTCCCAGCAATGCTACTGCAAGTATGTATAGCAACTATTTACTCAATCCATCACCCAAAAGATCTATGTACATTGGGGTAAGGCAGGAATACTCTACATTTTTTAAAGTTGCTTATTACAGAGTCCAAGCCACCATGATACCAAAGACCCAAAATCCCATTGTGCTCACCATCACAGAGAAATGCCAAGTGATAAATGGAATCTTTATCCAAGACCAGAGGAAACAGACTCACCTTGTGGTTATTTCCCAGTCCTCCGTTTCTAATTAGGGTGAATATACTTACAATCAAGACTGACAATATTATGCATTCTTGTCATGATCAGGGCTATTTTAAGTTTCTTGTTCCATGTCACAATATATTTCAAGGGGATCCTGATGGTCTGGGTATTTCTGCTGTATCACAGCCCCGCACAGAGGATCAAGAGAGAAAGTGGCAATAAGAAATCCTCCTAGTGAGCAGAGTTTGTGTAGTATTTCTGGTCTTCTACCTTACATGGAGAAAGAAATGGCCTATGGTAAGATATATTCAGACTTCTGGCCAGTAGTAAATGGCTTGGATGGCTGATCAGTGACTTGGAAAGAGCAAGATTGAAGAGAAAGTCTAGAGAAAAAGCACATGGATGGATGCATGGGAGTGGTATAAACTGTGCAGACCTTCATGTTAGAAATTACTGTCAACCACAGAAAATGCACTCCATAGGAGGCACTAAACAAGCAGGCAGACAGGATGAGTCATCCAGTGTATGTCAGCCACCCTCTGTATTCAGTTATGCCAGTGTGTAGATAGTAGATGCATATATGGACTAGCCATAGTAAAAGAGATGCTGCTTATGAATCAATCCAAAAGCGTGGTCTTATTCTAACAAGGCTGATATAGCTGCTGTCATTGCCAAACATCCAACTTGTCAGCAGCAGAGATTGATGCTGGGCCCTTGATATGTTAACAACTCCCAGGAGAACCAGTCATACACTTGGTGGCAAGTTGATGACACCAGTCCCCATCTACTCTGGAATGAGCAATAATTTAAAGATACTCTAGTATATGTTTTCCTTTTCTGACCTTAATGTCTTGGTAAATATTTAAGGGCTTACTGTATGTCTGATTTACTGACATTTTATCCTGGATAACAGTTCTTCAGACCAAAGGACACATTTTGCAGAAATATTGGTGTGACATTGTGTGTGGGTCCAAGTAATCACTGGTCCTACTATTTTTGAGATCACCCAGAGCTGTCAGCCTAATACCATGTTGCAGTGACCAAAGGCATGGCTAAAGTTCCAACTTGAAGATAACACTTTGCTAACTTGAAGAATTTTCTTCAGATGTGGTACGTACCTGTAACCAATGACCATTTTTTACTGTGTCCCCGGTAGTTAGGATATATGAATCCAGAAGGGATGGGGTGGAAGCAGGAGTGCCTACTCTCCCCACATTCCCAGTCACCCTCGTAGAGATTTTGTGCTTTTGTCCTTGAAAATTTAAAATAAGAAGACCTAGAGTTATAAAGTTATGACTTCTACCTAATCTTTTTGAACTCTTTAAGCCATTAGAATAGCAGATGAGAAAAGAGTTACCATATTGGCAAGGATAATTGACTTTGATCATTATGAGATAGCAATCCTTCTGCATAAAGGAGTGGAATATGATGTCTTAAATTCTGGAGAGATACTATGGGATCCTTGGTTATCTCCTGTCTTATTTTAACCATGAACAACCTATAGTCAAACAAGGGTACAGTAACAAAGGCTCAGTCACTTGAGGTACAAAGATATGGGTCACTCCACCATTTAATTAACCCAGAACAACAGAATTGTTGGCCAAGGGTGAGAGAAATTTAGAATAAATGGTAAAGGAAGGAGATATGAATATAACTTAAGCTTCAGGATAACAATAGCAGTGGTTATGCTACAGTGAAGGCTGTAGTTTAATTCTATATTCCTTCTTTTAAGTATTTATTTCTTCTAGAAATGTTACCAGGTATCATCTTGAAGCACTGGAATAGTGAATTTAATGTGAGTGTTGGATGGATCTTACAACTGAAATGTTTGGATTGTAGCAGATACTGTCTGTGTGCTTCACACACATTCCCTGGAATAACTTTACCAATTCCATTCATTCTAATTCCAACAACCAAAACCTGCATTGATCATAGGGCTGTCCTCAGGATGTTGGTTGAGCTTATTCAACCTGCACAAATACAGAGCTAGAAATGCCAAAAATTTATATCCCACCAGGTACAGCCCTTAAACAATAATTGGTATTGTGAAGATACAAATTCTCAACTTGTTCACACTTTGATTGAAGGGATGGGATGGAAGCAGGAGTGCCTACTCTCTCCACATTCCCAGTCACCCTCATACAGATTTTGTGCTTTTGTCCTTGAAAATTTAAAATAAGAAGATCTAGAGTCCATTTTTAATGGACATAACTCTAAGGTGTAACATCCATAGAATATCCCTTTGGGATTGAGCTAAAATTATTGTCTGTAGGACATTGTTTACCACATCTGTGATTGGAATCCCTCTGTTCCCAGTACACTTTCTCTTGAATTTTAGACATACATCTCCCTGCCTGGGTAATATAGAAGCAATTCCATCTTTTCTTCTTTGACCCTCTTGCTATGATTTGAATGTATGTCTCCTTTCAGAATTCATATGTTGGAACTTAAAACTAAGATGCTGGTATTAGAAGGTGAGGCATTTGGAAATTTTTTTCTTTGTCCTCCTCCTCCTCCTCCTCCTCCTCCTTTTTCTTCTTCTTTCTCTTTCTCTTTTATAAGAATCAGAGCCAGGAGTTAAACCCTGGGTTTCTGAGTTCAAGCCAAAATATACTTCATGCTTCCTCTTTAAGTAAGTTTATGGTACATATAGGGGATGGGAACAAAATTTTAAGGTGAAAACTGGTAGGCAAAAGCCAAAGATACTAATAGACATATTGGCTTCTGCTTATCACATGTTTGGAAAATTATCATCAGTATTATTGTATACATTCTCAAATACCACCTAAAATCTTGGATTATATATCAAATTCAATACATATTTTGTCTCACTTTAATGAATGCCTCTGTCTCATTTCTTTACTAGATATAGTATTAGTATGATTATTCCTTCTTACACCATTCCTGATTTGTGTAAAATATTCTAATTGCATGATGATTTCATTGCTAGTTTTTAGGCTTTGACCTCCTATTTTTTCCTTATCTTCATCATAGTTAACCTATAATAATTCCTATCATCAGGAACCTAATCAATAAAAACTACAGTCAATATTTGCTGAATACTTTCCACATGAGGAGGACTGTTCCATACCGGGACTCCAGATGAAGTAATGTCTATTCATATGCTAGCCATTCAGTATCTATTAGCTACATGTGGCTATTTAAATTTAAATTATTTAAAATAAAATATTCTGTTCTTTAGTACTAGCCACATTTCAGGCACTCAGTAGCCACATACATCATGTCTAGTGGTTACAGTATTAAACAGCTCAGGTTACAGAACATATACACCATGGTAGAAAGTTCTAGCAGAAAGGACTGCTATATACACCAGGAATTCGCATGCTGGCAATTTATGCCTTGAATTTGTGCTATTTGGATTCACTATTACTTTTTTCCATTAGATTTGGAGTTCCATATTTTTGTACTATTGTATAGTCTGTCCAACACTCTCCTTCTTCAGTGCAGTGCTTGCTATGTGAAAACTGCTGTATAAATAAATGAGAACAAAAGGAAAGGAAAGAATCTTATAACTTGCCTTGCAGAGAGATGAATGATTCAAATCTGTCCATTTTTAATTTTTCATGTTTATTTTAATCAGTATTCATCCAGCTAAGTTTTCACTCATTTGTATAAAGAAAACCTTCAAAGATTTTGAGGAACTAGAATAAAAAGAAAAAATGATTAAATACCTTCTATTTGACAAAATCATATATAAAAGGGTTAAATTGTGTTTGTACTGATTTGTCTGATACTTAACCAATAAACACTCTTCAGGATTATTTCAGGACCTAAAATATGGTTTAAATAAATGATCTTATTAAGAAAAATAAATTTGAGTACCAAACCTGGTACGATAATTTTTTTTTATATACAACATAGTTAGTGCAACACAACACCTCTTTTCAGGCTGCCTAAAAATCATTGATCGTGGTAATTATGTTAGGCAGTTGAAGCTTAGGGACTTCTAGAGACAGGGCTTAAAGGACTGCCGGATTCTCTTTATGTATTAACTAAGGTTCTATTTGTCTACTGATACCATTTTTTTCAATATATAAAGTTATAAAGGTTTCCTCTACATGGTAGAAAACTTTATTTTAATTGCTTCTGTGTTTTTCATCTTAAGATTTCAAGTCTTGGAGATGAATTTATCCTCATTAGTCTGGTATGGCCAAGTTCCCAAGCCTGGACCAAGGAACTTCAGCCAGGAATCAGGGAACTGTATTTTTACCGGCTTTAGTCAGGGTCTCACTCCTGGGCCATTGATGGTGCTTAGAAGATGGACTCTTGAAAATACGGCCACCATTGGGAAAATTATGAATAGATAGGGAAATTCTACAAGAAGGAGAGTGTTGGACAGACTAAACAATAGATCCAGTACAAAAATATAAAGAGATAGTTTCCAGTTCTACATCAGGTTTGCTTTTGAGACTCATTCATGTGGTTCGTAATGATCCCTGGTTACCAAATCTCAGATTGCAGCAGGCTCTTCAAGCAGGTCAGATCTACTGGGCATAGTTCTACTGTTGTTTGTTATTCCTTATCACAAAGAAAGCCTTATTAGTATTTACAAAAAGACTTGATATAATGAAATGATCTATTTACTCAACACCAAAGACAGTGTTACATATTAATTAACCCTTATTATTGTTACAGAAAAAATAATAATAGTTCTCTCTTCTTTCATTACTAAGATTGTGATTTAGCAGTTTCATTCCTGAGTCTCTTTCTTTAATAGGCTAAAACCTTTAACAAATATCTACAAATTACATTAATATTTTCCTTCTCAATCCTTGCCCTCTTCACCCCTTGCCTTCACTCTGTCTTTCACATCACATTGGGTCATGCAAAGGACACCTGCTAGATGTTTGGATTCCAGAATTACAAGCTTCACAGCCAATTTGTATTTGCATAAAAGCATATTCCTTTACAGACATTAGACATACACAGCAGTATTCAGTTCGCCAACTTTATTGCTGTTCATTTCACCATCCTACTGGAGCTCTTGCTGAAAAGTGTAACATAAATCTCAGCAGTATAAAAGTAGTATCCCATAATCGCTCATCAAAGAAATAAGATATTATCTTATTCTATGACACACATCAATGATGTGATATTTCTTAAACATTTGTGATTTAGAAACAAAGAATAATAAAATCTGATTGAATATTTTAACTAGTTATTTTGAAAGATAAAAGCAGAAGGCAAGGCAAAAATATATAGATCTTTTATTTGGGAGTAGGAGTGCTATGCCAGCAATACTGCCAAAATACCCGGGTACAAATGTGGCAGCATAATGAAAATGCTTGGATAGGTAGAGACTATCTCATATATTTTAAAGCAGACAGACACAAACACACATTCCATATACAATATGTTCACATTCCAAGGCCCATTCTGTGACTTGCTGAACCAGCTAATGGTTTACTTCATATTTGAAGATTTACACTAAGCTTTTTCTTTCCAATGTTCCTTATATTTCAGGAGTTACTGATGCTGATTGAACTCAGTGGCTCAATAAACAACTTTGCTATCTTAAAAAAAAATACACCCTCTTTGCTAGCAAGATGCTTGGAATCATTCCAAGAAAAGGAAAAAAAGAAAACTTCTGGTCAATGGAGAGAAGGGACCACATTGAAAGGTATGCATGCCTATTTTCACTCTGGTCATAAATCATTATCCACTCTGGCATTGATTAATTAGTCTTTCTCAAATCCTCCAGAATTCTTATGAAAATCTGGGATAAAGGGCGATTACACTATTAGCAGCAGACAGAAAGAGATACATTTTCAAAATGTTGTCTGGAGATAACAGTGCATTTCCAAACATGTGACACATTCCAAGAAGTATTTTGGTTATTTACATTTTTAACGTGATTTAGTTCCTTTTGTCAAAGTCTTCATTCATCCCTTTTCTTATCTCAGGTCTACAACCAAGCCTGAGAAGGTGAGGATGACATGTTCTACATATTCCACCCGTCAGTGTGACACCAAAACATTCTGGCCCCATTGAAGATTTCTGTGTTATGGTGTCTAATTCTTCAGGGTTTATGGCTAATGATCACGTTTTGCATTGGTAATTTAAACTAGTATCTCAAATAGATTAGAAATGGGCTAAAACAGCTGTCTGAATGTCACATATGGTCAGTCTTGTGGAGATTAGGCTCATAATTCTAACAATAGTTTCACTTTGAGAATTAATAAGCTTTTAATTTGAGGACTGATGTTTGCTAATTACTGCTTTCTTTTCACCCACTTTTTTTCTCACTTTACTTTATCCCTCGATGACTACATTTCTTTCACATTTTTGTTTGTTTTAAAGAATATTTGTCAATATGCTTTACAGTTTAATAGTTACCATCCTAAGTAATATATATTGCTTAGTAAATAATGGCTATTTCTATAAATGTATAAAAGCAAAAATGCACAGGGAAAGAAAAAGAAACAGACCAACAGATCACATTCAAGAGTTCAGATAGAGAATGATGTACATATTATCTAGACACTTGGTATGTGACAAAGTTAATATTATATGTGTATGGCTTAACAGATGGCATTGGGTAGACTAGCTAATTATACAGATAATAAGATATCTAGATGCTTATTTTATATCATGAAAGAAATTTAAGTTCAGGTAGATTAAAGATGAGTGAGAGGTAATACTATAAATCTAATAAAAATTTAGGGTCATATTCTCACTCCATCCCTAGAGTAAATAAAGATTTCACAAAATCTTTATTTCACAAAATAAAAGATTTCACAAAATAAATAAATAAAATAAATATTTCACAAAATCTCAAAAGCAAAAAGTCTGAAATAGACATTAAATTTAGCTAGATTTAAACTAAATGAAAAGTATAGATTAAATTTAAATGTTCTGTCATATTAGTTAACCATCTTAGTTCCAATGTTTCAGAGGATTTTTAAAAAGAAAGATAAAAAATGGGAAGATTGCTGATGTTCTTAAATTCTAAAGCATTTTATTCATAAATTTCCAAAGAAAATGACAGGTAAATTCACAAAACTGAGCTTTGTAATGAATTACAAAAAAAAGACAATAATCAAGTATTATTACATATCCATATTTTAAATACAAATTCTTATATAGCACAACCTGTGGCAAAGCATTGTTTTAAGTACTGTTAAAAATGTTAAGCACTTGAATCATCATAATAACTACATGAAGTTGGTACTATTGTGATAATCCATATTTTACAAGTAAAAAAAAAAACATTATTTTACTCACCCCAGGTAAGACAATGAGGATATAAATTAACTGAGATATGAATCTAGGTAGTCTGGCTAGGTAGTCTGCCCTGTCAACAAATACTGTGTATTGCTTTCCTCAAAATTGTATATAGAAATAGTATTTAACATTAAATGCTCTACCTTCTGGAAAAATTTTGTCTTTTTCTTTGATATTTTCCTCAAATATTTAATTTAAATGATGGAAAAAGAGAGCAAATATTCTACTTAATGGCAATTTATTTCCAGCACACCAATGTAGCTTTGTGTCAAAAATTACTATATCTTTCCACAATTACAATATATTTTCATTCTATTGCTTTTGATGTTTTTTCCTAATTAATCTATAAATTAATAAAAATAATTACATAAATTACTTAGCTAAAAAAGTAACATTTTTTGGTAAGACAATTTTAAATATTTGAAAGAGATGATAATTATTTTGCTATTTTTATTAATTTACATATTAATTAGAAAAAACATCAAAAGAACTAAATGAAAATATAATTGCAAAATCAATGCACACATATAAATAGCTTTCATATATGCCAATAACAGTCAAGCTGAGAATCAAATCGAAGACATAATACCTTTCACAATAGCATCAAAGAAAATAAAATATTTAGGAATACATTTAACTAAGGAGGTGAGAGACCTATATAGGAAGAACTATGAAACCCTGAGAAAAGAAATTGCAGAGAATGTAAACAGATGGAAAACCATACTAGACTCATAGATCAGAGGAATGAAAATTGTTAAAATGTCTATACTACCCAAAGTTATCTACAGATTCAATACAATCCCTATTAAAATACCAACATCCTTTTTTGCAGATCTAGGAAAAATAATTCTATATTTCGTATGGAACCAGAGAAGACCTCATATGGCCAAAAAAGACAAGGATAAAAAAAAATCTGTACTCGAATGTTTATAGCAGCACAATTCACAATTGCAAAGATGTGGAATCAACTCAAATGCCCATCAACACATGAGTAGATAATAAAATGTGGTCAATGTATACCATAGAGTTCTACTCAGGCATAAAAAACAATGGTGAACAAATACTTCTTGTATTATCCTGGATGGAGCTGGAGCACATTCTTCAAAGTGAATTATCACAAGAATGGAAAAACAAGCACCGCATGTACTCACCATTAAATTGGCACTAATTGATCAACATTTATGTGCACATATGGAAGTAGCATTCATTGGGTGTCGGGCAGGTGGGAGAGGAGAGGAAGGGATGGGTAAATTCATACCTAATGGGTGCTGTGCACACTTTCTGGGCGATGGGTATGCTTGTAGCTCTGACTCAGGCAGTACAAAAGCAACATATGTAACTAAAGCGTTTGTACCCCTGTAATATTCTCAAA
>VBSM01000272.1:85848615-85874365 GCA_008086735.1 Cheirogaleus medius | reverse complement strand
AAAAAAAAAAAAACCTATCCAACCATTTATTCCCTTATCCTATACTCCTGACAAGTAGAAATCATGCTCTTTGAAGAGCTCTGGACATAGGAAACCCAAGATTTCCTGACTGAAATGTTTCAGTCCCTGTTTTGCTTGCTAAAAAATACACAGTCCAGGCAAGATGGAAATATCCGGTTTGAGTTGAAATTCTATCATTTGGAACCAAAAGATTTCTAACTGACATTTTTATAATATTAGGCCTTACAGGAGTTTTAGCTATCCTACTCATTTAGTCCTCATAAAACCTTATTAGCACTATTTTATGGCTGAGAACACTAAAAAAATAAACTATCTCAGGGTCACACAGCTAGTTATTTTCAGAGGAGCTAGGAATCAAATAAAAGCCTTGTTTATTTCGGTTTCTCCCTCCTAATGTCTCATACACAGATTAAACACCTAAGGGGTATTAAGACCAGGTTGGTGACCTAAAATAACTCTCCTTGGCTCAATCTCAGAGTCTGAAGTCCTCAGCATTCTCCAATTCTTTCCATTAAAGGCAGCTACTTAAATGCAAATCATGTCTGGGAAGGTGTCACATTATTAGCTACTACCAGCTATTAACTCCTAAACACAAATCAATGTTCTTGTTCTCTAGACTAGACAGGATTCTAAAAGAGTCTATAGTTTGAAGCAAATTTTTGAACGGAGAATAAGGGAAATGGGAAAGATTGGGAGCATAAGGATGCTGTCACAATGGGGGCCTTGGACAAGTGACAGAGCATAAGTGCTGGGAGGTGAGCAGGCCATGACACATGCAGGTAGGACACGGGAACAATCTGAAAGGGCTGTTAGGTGTGATAAAATCAAAGTTGTCTGCTTTACATTTTTGCATATAACCGTTTCAAATTCTGGCATCGATTTTGACCATACTTCAGTCTTCATGATAAAACTCAGGAAATTACCCTCCCTCTTGAGTGTGTAGTGTGTGTTAAATATGAAGAATTAATCCCAGACTGCCAAACCTAATTCACATAAGGTCCCAGCATGAGCTCACATTCGATGATCATTAACATCTTTAACCTATGCTTCAATTTATTTAATGAATAATTGTATCTTACTTCCTTAGAATACAGGACAATTGGACCTTTCTTCTTTAGTGTCATAGATATATGCAATGTAAAATACGATGTTAAAAGGATTAAATCATATAATAAACATTACCTTGTTGCTTTGTTGTCAGAATCATAACATAATGTCATAACATAATGAAATGATGTTGGAAAGGCATTGCAGAAACAACTCTATATTTATAATTTTTCCCATGAATTACTCACACAAACAGATTTCACAAACCAATAAAGTATTTCAGAGGCTGCATAAATTACTAAATTACTTGTTAAGTTAAAAAATAAGTGACAGAGCTATTTGAGCCATAGTGGCTAATGTCAGTGCCTAATAAATTTGTTATAAAATGTTACAGGAATTTTTAAAAAGATCAACACTTAGGCGTGGATTAACAATTAAAAAGCAGGAGCTTTTCCTAAAGCTGTAGGTGAACAATGGCACTTGAAAATGAAACACTGGCAAATTGCCCAACTCCTGTGGGAAAAGGAGGAAGAAGGCGGCAGCATCTTTGTAAGCAATCACACTATAAAAGGCAGGCTTCTTCCTAGGGCATTAACAACATCTCAACAGGACTCAGAGATTTTTGTCAAGAGCCACAATTTACACAATAATTACACTCATTGGAGCAAATACTGATCCCAAATTGCCTCCTACTTCTTGTCCTCTCCCCAAAGCAAATGTTTTGTCGATGTCCCTAAGTTGTTTTAAAGGCTTAGTCTATTCATATATTCATTTAACAAATAGAAGCCTTGGTGTGTGTGTGTGTGTGTGTGTGTGTGTGTTTTATTTTTCCAAGCCATCAATTCATAGAGCTGACACCATTTCCTTTCTATTAATGTGCTAAAAAAATAAAAGAAAATGATCATAGAAGCTTTTGACATACCTAAGCATATTTTCCATATATTCTTAAAAAATACACATATTTTTTTAAATTTGTGGCTAAGCATGCTAATCATAATTCTTTAAGAAATGCAAAACCAAAGGCAATGAAAGACAACTTGGATTTATGTGGAAATGGCAAAGATTATATTGTGCATTTTACAAGA
The DNA here is from genome assembly GCA_008086735.1 of Cheirogaleus medius. Taxonomy (NCBI): domain Eukaryota; kingdom Metazoa; phylum Chordata; class Mammalia; order Primates; family Cheirogaleidae; genus Cheirogaleus; species Cheirogaleus medius. The sequence goes on along the minus strand of VBSM01000272.1, from coordinate 85,872,212 downwards.
CAAAGGTAGTTTTTCCAGACTATTAGTTGCTGATTTTTCAAGGACATATGTAAAGCTATCATTTTTCCAGATGACTGAGATGAGGGTGAGAAGTGCATTTGCTGCAGCGAATGCTCATGTACTTACTGTTGCTGTTCACAAAACATTCGCCTATGTGTTTGTCTTGACAACATGGGAATTCAGTGAACCTATGATCAGACTCTGCCTTCATAGTGCCATGAAAGACAAGTCATTTTGGTTCACTATAGCTCAAGTTATCGACGACCAAGCTCATTATGCATTATTAACTTCTTTATGGTGCTGGGACACCAAAGAGAGATCCTGTTAAGAAGCAGAAAGTGCAAAACAGGATCAGTGGGATATTGTAATCAGGTGAAGAAGGAACTAAAGTGCCTGAGAAAAGACCTCCAGATGGTGATGAAAAAAAGATGACCTCCAGTGGAGATGCTACACAAACTCCTGGAGGGGAGCCTTGTGACCACAAGCTGGGAAGGGAACTCAGAAGAAGAAGAAAGAGCAGCCAATATTTCCTTCTAGGTAGAGATAAGGTCAAAAACCTCCTTGGGGATAAAGTACAAACCCTGCAAGGGAGAGAAGATTGTTGATTATCTGTGGATTTCCATCCCTCATGCATACTCCCCACTCCTGAATTAGGTGTTGTACATATACATGAAAATATCCTTGCTTATGGAATTCATGAGTATTAGCACTTCAATATCATGCACTGAATTCTGTTCCTTCAATGTTCTAATGAAGCAAACCTAATTCATATTCCAGGAATTCTCACTTTGAGGCAAATTGAATGGTGTTATACAAGAGGCCTTTTCATTTTTGCTTCTAGGAAAAACACTAATGATTTATCTATTTACTTAACCATTTTTATATCCTCTCTTAAGTTTATCTTCTCATAGGGGTTGTGGGAATAAAATAAATTAATATCTGTTTAATATTTAAAATTCTCTACAATTGTGAATTATTTTTATCACCTTATTGAAATTGAAATTCATGCATTACCTACTAAATTGATATAAAAATTCCACTATGAAATGATAAGGCAACTGCTTAATATTGGCATGCTACCACTACACTCTAGATTTTCATCCTTGTTGACAATAGGTCCCCAGAAATATGAAATGAGATCATTTTTTAAAAGTGAAAACAAATATGTAATGGCTAAAAATGATTAACCATCAGTAGCATTTCCCCGACCTAAAAGAAATAATAAATACTGACTTGGGGAAATTTAAAGACATGGTCCTATATTTTATTTAAAGCTATATATTAATGAACACTTTTTTAAATTAACTGAATCTCTAATGTAACCTATCCCATCTAATTACAAACAAAGACACAATTACATGCAAATATATAAATAAAAAGAAATTCAGAAATAAATATATTTTAACAGGAGATAAGTTATAGGCATGTGATTTAGAAACTAGGACTTTAGACAGTAAGACTGTCTCTAAAATTTACAATGATGCAATTAGACAGTCCTTTGATCTGGTAAACTTAACCATACCTATGATTTGAATTGGGCTTGAATTATCACATTACCTACTTGAAAAAGCCAGAATGAATCATGAGGTCAAATAGTGATCTAAGTTACTATAAATTAGAGTAATAATTATCACCATTGCATATACATAGTAATCTCAAAAAGAACACAATTAGTGAGACTGGTGTGTGTGTGTGAGTGTGTGTGTGTGTGTGTGTGTGAATAAAGAAGGGTCATGTTTAATGAGAGTAATTTTTTTCCATTACATATTCTCTGGAAAAATAATATAGGCAAGGGATGAGAGGTGTGAAGCACCATAGGATATTTGGAAGATAGGACCATTCTGGTCTCACTTGGAACATCAGCTGTGAGGTATTGTAGGAATGCAAGAGAGGAGAAAGCAGCCACATTTTACCTGGCAGGAGAAGAGTACTGGGACATTTTATCTTCCCACAAGAAAATCTTATCTTTCTATTTTAAGAAAATATCTCTTAATAAAGTATGTTTTAGAAAACCATGATTTGCCACCCCAAAATGTGAAGGCTATTAAAAAGAAGCAGATGCCAGAAAGCTCCCTGTTCTCCCTCCATTGGCCTAAAAGCAGGACATAGATTTACAAAGACAGAGGGTAGACTGCCCTATCTTCTACCAAGAGGAACAAAGGTTTACCAGAGAAATCTACATGAATAAACTTTACTATCTTCATCTGTCATTCATTTGCCTTCCCACAAGTTGCTGCCCCCAGAGACTCAAAGTCCTTGTCCTTTGTCTTGTCACTTCTCTAAAAACTTACTGTTCTTTGTTTAAGATGCTATATAAGCTGGAATTCAAAGCTATCCCTTTGAGTATAGCTCATTTCCTGGATATCTCTCATGTATATTTGAGACATGTATGTTAATAAACTTCTAGGTTTTTTTTTTTCTTGTTAATCTATCTTTTGTTACAGATGTCCTTTCCAGTTAAGAACTTACAATGATTGAAGAAAAAATTATTTTTCTTTCCCTTCACCTTATGTTACTGACACACAATTACAATGATTTAGTTGTTTGTTTATTGAAGGTAAAGATTTTCTTACTTATCTCTAATTCTCTATTATTAGCAGTGTACTTGGAAAGACCTAGCACTCAGTAAATATGGGAGGTAAAAGGGGTGAGAAAAAAATGATTCATAAACCTGAGACCAGCAATTGACTTGCTGAGGGAATCTGACTCCTGCTACCAGGACCCACGATAAAGATTCTTCTCCACCTCGACCTACAGTGAGGTGTCTCTCTGACAGAGAGGAGAAGCTTCTGAAGATGTATCCCAGGAGAGGGTATAGCATTAGCTGTTGTCTTGTGTAACTGCTTAGTATCAGCTTAAAAGGAATGTTGCATATAAAAAAATAAGGTGAGGGAATGCTGAACTAAATAGTCTCTAAATCTCTAAGCTCCTGCCATCTCTACCATTCCAAGACTATATCCAATTGTACATTGGTTAGATGCAGACCACGTTATTGATGCTTAATGATTTCATTAACAACAGAAGTCTCATTAGAGTAAGGTGCTAAAAATGAAATGTACCATTCCTTAATAACCAGTAAAAGAATCTGAAATGGTCTTAATTTAATTTAGCTTTAAGGAATTGTAGGACTATATAGCAAGCTGTGAGTAATCTGCTTTAGATCACTGCAAAAATGCTGTGTATTCAAGTCGGGGAGAGAGAGCATTTCAGTCTCTTCCGTGGGTATAGATTAGTGTGGTCATTAGCACAGCTTTATAAATCTACCCGCTTAGAGTTACAGAAGGCTAGAAGGTCACAAGCTGAAATTTCTCAGAGGCCAGCCTATCAGAATCATTTCAGAAACAGTTTTAGAGTTTCTCCTTGAACTCGTGTGCTTTCTGCATTAGACTATTTACATTTTTGACACACATTGTGTCAGTCAAGTGAGAGAAGATAGACATCAAGTGCTTGAGGGCCCTAATATGCCATTTAGGAGGGAGACTCCAGCTGTGGCAATGAAAATGTAAGAGAAGAATACAATCTTTTTTAAAGAACCCTTTGAAACATAAAAGAAAAATTACAGTGTGCCTTGCTGCTTGATTGTCTCCTGTACAAAGGCAACTGACACTGACTTGAGTCTGTGGCCTTGCAGCCCACGTGCCTGCCAGATGATCTAAATTACTCAGGCTTGAAATGAGAAAACTTAGGCTTAGTATTGTATGTAGACTGATGCAGACATTTGGTTGTTTTCAATCAAACTTCCATACATGTCCCTCAGTCCTCTTTTTTCCCCACCACCTTAAAACAAAATAAAATAAAATCTGACATCATAAAATGCTGTCTTGACTCTTGCTGAACATTGTCAGTTAAAAACTACATCTCTTTCATTAAAAAAATTATACTAATCCTTTCCTGATAATCACAATAACATAAATATTGAGACTCATTGTGTCGTTTCTAAACTTATAAATGGAATTTGTGATCTTTTTTTCAGGACATTATCAATTCTGAATTTTGGGCTAGATATAATCAAATGCTGCTAGCTAAAGATTTCTTGAAAATCAGACTATTTCCATCTGAGTACAGCTTTTAGCTAGAGAGAAATTTGTCTACTTCATCTAGTTTATGCGAGTTGTCAACTTCCCTGAAGAAAGAAGTAAGGTACAACAGATGAATTTGACTCAGTGCATGTGATTTACAGGATGAGAGCTAATTTATGTTACCAAATCTTATATTCCATCTACCTCTTCCCTGACTAAATAGATTAACCCAGGCAAGTCTTATGTGATATTTTTTCCTATCAGAGGCTCAGTACCAATATCTAGATCAGAGATACTTTTTCCATTTTAATTCAAATATATGGAAAACTGATAACCAGTCTTCACTGAGTGTCCATATCAAAGGCATGACACTTTGGCAGTATTTTCAAACTTTAGTATGTATCAGATCCCCTGGGTGGTTGGTTGTTAAAAATACAGATGCTAGGGCTTCTTTTCATATCTACAGAAGTAGAATCTCAAGAGTTGGGCCTGAAGCTCTTTTGTGAAGAACATCTAGGTGATATAGATGGACTTGGCTTTATATTTTGAAAACATTGGTTTACGATCTACATGGAATCCACCAGCATGTAATAGTACCTCTAAGCTTTAGTTTGTTTATCAGTAAAAAACAAAGAGAGTCTAAAATATTATAGCTTTAACCTTAAGGATCCATCTAGCTTAACCCAACTTATAACAGAGGGAAGGGCCTGAGGGGGAAAAAAAAAGATTTTCTGTCTCTTTAAAATTTCCCTCACTTTTTTTGGAAACTGCAGCCTGGTCTGCATCCCTGAGGCAGGTTATGTCCTTTGTTAAAATAGGTAACTCTAAGGTGGCACCAGCCAGGCTAGCAGAGTTCAGAGGCTTTGTCTTTGGCAGAGATGGGATGATTAGAGTAGCTAACCAAAATAGCCTAGAACTGAGGGGCCCTCTCTTTAAAAGCTCTGTATTTCTGCCTATGTTCAGGAAATTTGGATTTTGAGAGGAGAAGGTCTACCATTTTTCTTCCTTTGCCGGTAAAGTAATTTCTTTCCTCCTCCCCAAAACATTTGTCCTCATTCTTCTGATTTGGCCCTGTGGACAGTGTTTTAAAGAAATTTTAGTCTTTTTTTTTTTATGATTTTTAGAAAAAAATCTATGCTCACTCTACAATGTTCTTTGATACAGTGCAACTCTGAAGTACACATACATGAAAATGAACTTCACTTTTATTTACATAGATCTGAAATACATCAACATTAGCAATATGGTGCATGGTGAAGGAGGTCAAAAAATTTCACCCCAAAATATGACTGCTTAGTATAAAGAGTATTTTGAATTGCAGGCCCCTGGAGATTAACAAAGCATTGGAAGAGGCTTTCCCTTTATCTGCATAAACCAGACTGACCTGATCAAAAGATCAAAAGGGGCAATTGACTTCCCTTCCTTTCCCTGTTATCTCAATATATTGCAAAATGCAACCAGACCTGGCTCAAATAATTTAAAACAGAATACCTGTCCCTTAGGTTAATTTATAAGTCAATCTGTTTCTCCCATTCATTCATCCTCCCTAGCAACTGTTTATTGCCCCTATACAGAATTACCTCTATTCCTCATTTCCCCCCTCCCCTGTAAAAGGGTTGTATAAAAATATATGAACTTCATTGAGATATTGGGTAATCACTATGTGATTCTCCCCATGTGCATGGTATTGGTAAATAAACATTTCTCTTATTAATCTACCTTAATTGTGACTTGATCTTTTGGCGAACTTTCAAGGGAAAGGGCAAGTTTTCCCTCATCCCTACCATGGCCAAAAATGGATTCTGGTACTAGTGAAATAAACAAATAAACAGAAGAAAACAAACTGTCTTAGACCCCAGAAAGTATAACATGGCCAAATAAATAAAACAAACAAAATTTTGAGTTTGGTAATGATATACAATATATTTGGGGTGTAGGTCTTGTTCCAGAACTCAGATTCTGGTTATTTCTACCATTCACCCCCAATCTCAAAGTCAAATGTCAAATGAGGAAAAAATTTACAAAAATGTACCCTTCTTTTCCAAAATTATACTCTTTAAACTATTCCAAAGCCATGTTAACTCCAGAGTTAATAGCTTATTTTACTTTATTTTTTTTTACCGTGAAGAAATTATTATGTATTTAGCTGTTATGGTTCTTGTCAGTGTGAATATCATGCATACTGCATTTCAAGGAGAACTTAAGCTTCTTAAAATTTTCCCCTTTGGATACATCCTCCTACCACCACCACTTAAACAAAAAGAACATTCAGATGAAAAACATTATTTGTGTACTCTATCCATGCCTGTCTATAGTAGGCTATTCAATAATATGGATGGAATTTTATGTGCCATGTTTACAAAAGTGACTTTATATATGCCACTTGGCAAGGGTGGGTTTAAGAGTGGGGAATAGGCATCAATAATTTATGATATTTTAAGATCTTATCAATATTTTGAATTTCCTTTGTTCCATATTTCCTAGTCTGTATTTCTAATTCAAATCTTATCAAAAGGAAACACATACCAGACCAATGATGTTGTCTTCAGAAACAGAGGAGTACAAAACTAGGCATTTGGCAATTCTTCTGTGGATTTTTTTTTTTTTTGCACCTGCACAATTCCTTTCTGAGTTATGTACTTGGAGGCCTAATGCCATGCCTCAAGGGTAGATCAAGGTGTGCCCTGGCAGCAACCATCTAAGTAAATTTCCCAGCACCTGCAAATATTAATTGTTAGTTGAATTTGGACAGCTGAGGTAGGCAAGTTTTGTTTATTATTTTTTCCCTTTTTTTTCCCATGTAGTTCCAATCACAATTATGTGTAACTAGATGATATTTGACACTAATAAATGCAAATGCACTTCCAGGTCATGTTAGTTTCTACAATATTAAAGAGAGGAAGTGATATTTTCTTTAACTAGTGATTAAAATTGAGATTTATCATAATTAAGAGAAAGAAAAAATTACTGTGTTAAGCATCAACAATAATATGGTGTCTAAGAAGGAATTAAATACTAAGATGCATATATAAATCTCTGACTAACACTGGTAAAACTTTCAAGTTGAGGAGGAGATAGAGCTAAGGAGGCCAGAAACAAATGCTATAAGAAGACTCAAAATATGGCATTTGTTTCCCTGGTACCTAATTTACCTGGTGCCTGCCAAAAGTCAGTAGATCTTGGGTGACTATATCTGTTTAGGGGCAGAAAGAGACTGTACCTGAACCAATTCCCTTTCTTTATTTTCAGTATTCAGCAGTGTGAGTAGTGTAAATTAGAAACCCATAAATATTTATTGAGTGAATGAATAAGTCAACTTTTTTTTTTTACTAAAGAGGATGATGAGACAGAGCCTGAAAGTACAATGATGGAAGGTTCTTCTTCACTGTAAGCATATGAAAATATTCCACAACTTTTGGCTAGTATTTACATCTTATTGCCAAGTTCATATATAATGAGCATTTTAAAAAATCAGTTTTCGACATGTGAAAGAGGAGCAGGAACTAATGTATTTTCTGTTAACTATGCTACAACATTCCTTCATGAAATAGACATCATACCCTCCCATTTTGCACATAGTGAAACTGAGGCTTGAAGAAAAGGACAAGCTAGTGAACTGAAACATTGCTATTAAGTGGCAAAAAGTACTTAACACCTTTTAGGAATGGGACACCTAAAAGGCACTATAAGTAGTTTTAAAAAAATACTAGAACAAAACTTTTTTGAATGGCTCTTTTATATAATGTATGGTGGACTCTTGTATAATTAAATGATACATGCTCTTATTTTGGTTTTCAGTCCTGAAAATCTGTGCTTTTAATTTAAATCAGTGTTCAAAATTAAATATTAATGCATACATACATGTAGATACAAATAAAATGAAACATCAGATAGACTTATAAGCAATATAGTAATAAAACACCAGATTCTACATTTTATTCAGAGCTATTTGCTTGCTATAATAGCAACTATATATAGTCTCAAATGAGTAAGACACAAATCACTGTTGAACTTAAAGAAATGAACATGAAAGATAGTTAGAAGGACTGACTGTACTAAGTCATAGGGACTGTCATAGAGATATGTAAATAATCTATGTAAACTGAAGGTAGGGACAACCTTTCTGTTAGGTAGGCAGGATCTCCAGCTTTTCTAGGGACAAGGGTTCCCTACTTTGGTGTTGTTTCCAGCAACTGATCCACCTGGGAAGGTGGATAAGAGCTGACACTCCATTTGGTGTTGCCCCACACTTAATCCTATCATGAGCAACTGCTCTATCTGGGGAAGGAGGGAATGCTTTATCAATATGGGAATTCCTCATACCAGGCATAATAGGATTTAGAAAGTGACCTTGAGTAACCTAAGGGTAATTATGTCGTTAGCTTAAATCTACATTGTGGTTCACCACCCACCACTAGGTAGGCTTTTGGAGAGGGAGCTTGTATACACTGATGGAATTTTGAGGACACCTGTTGATCATTTGATAAGATACCACACGTCCTGAGAGTCCTCCCCGAGACTGTGCTAATAAAAGGAAACACTCTTAGAATTCAAGTGACAGTGGGTCAATCAGTCAGTGAGTTGGTCTGTCTCTCTCCACTTTCAGAGACAAACCTATTTTGTTCTACAATAAAAAGCTGCTCCTGTGAAACTGCTTCTTGCCTGGAGTTACTCCATTATATTGGCCCTACTGGAGATTTTTCCAAGATAATAGTCTGGACTTGACACTTTGGTGTATTTGGTGATCTTTGACTAAGAGCACACCAAGAACTGAGGGCAGACTGCCACCCTGACAATTTCATCAATAGAAGATGTGAGTGGAAATAATGCATTCAAGAATAACTTGTAATACTCTCTCTCTTTCTTTCTGTGTCCCTCTCACACTCAGAATTTTGGTTGTTTAGTGAAATTTTATTTCCTTCTTATTGTGCTCAAATGCATTAGAAATTGAAAACTACAGTGTTCAATTATAAAGATAACAAATGGGAGAGAGGGAGCCAAGATGGCCGACTAGAAACATGGCTTATTGGACTCTTCTGGCTGAAGGGTAGAAGGTTGGACTCAGGAGAGTGGAGAACAGCTGTGGCTCAACTGTCGATCACAGGGACAGACTGCAGAATCATCCAGGGACCCCACCGAGAAGGGCCGCAAAGCTGAGAAAGAGGGAGAGAGAGTAGAGAGGACAGTGGCACAGAAGTAATACAGAGAAACCCGGAGCCCAGTGAAAGGATAAGGGAGCTCCCTCCCCAACTTGGGTGACTCTGCTGGGCAGCAAACACAAAACTCTCACACACCGGGAGAGTGTCATGAAAGACCAGAAAGCCAGAATTCTTATATTAGACACCTCCTCCATTCCTGTCACCACAGAAAGTAATTTTGATTCAACCCAGCTTGTAGCTGTGGCCCTTTCCCCCAAGCAACTGTCAGAGTGCTCTGTGCTTAGCCTGTTTCTCTGCAGTGGGGGTGCATTAACAGTCAAGCCTACCACTGAGAGTGGAGCCACATCAGCAGCATTTTATGGGATCATCCACTGAGGGCTTAGACAGGCGGACAGGAGAACAGTGCAGGGAGATCACTGCCCCTCCCACCCATAGCAAACATGAGAGTGCTTATTGCTGAGAAGCCTGTTTCACTAGATTAAACAGAAGGAGAAAAGATAGGACTCTTATAATTGCCACAAAAAATGAAAAAGGAGAAATCACAAGTGATGCCACAAAAATAAAAAATATCATCTCTGAATACTACAAAAATCTCTATGTTTATAAACTTGAAAACATGGAGGAAAGAGACAAATTCTTAGAAATAGCCTCCCTAGGCTCAACCAGGAAGAAATAGAATTCCTGAGCAGATCAATACCAAGTGTCAAAATTGAAGCAGCAATAAAAACATTTCCAACAAAAAAGTCCCTGACCAGATGGTTTCAAATTCAAATTTTACTAGACCTTTAAAGAAAAACTGGTTCCTATACTACAGAAATTATTCCATAACATCCAGAAAGAAGGAATCTTCCCCAACTCCACCTAGGAAGCCAATATCAGCTTGATTCCAAGTCCACGAAAGAACACAACAAAAAAAGAATCCTACAAACCATTATCCCTCATGAATATAGATGCAAAAATTTCCAATAAAATCTTAGCAAATTGAATTCAGGTGCAAATCAAAAAAATAATCCACTATGACAAAATTGGCTTCATATTCGAGATGCAAAGGTGGTTTAGCATACTCAAATCTATAAATGTAATTCACCACATAAATAGAAGCAAAAACAAAGGAATATGATCTTCTTAATAGATAAAGAAAAAGCACTTGACAAAATCCAACATCTTTTTATGATAAGAACACTTAACAAAATAGGCATAGATATGACTTACCTCAACAATATAAAAGCCATATATGACAAACCCACAGCCAACAAATGAACAGGGAAAAATTGAAAGCTTTCCTGCTTAGAACTGGGATGAAACAAGGATGCCCATTATCACTACTTCTATTCAACATAGTGCTGGAAGTCCTAGCCAGAGCAATCAGACAAGAGGAGGAAATCAAGGGTATCCAAATGGAGAAAGAGGAGCTCAAACTATCATCTTTGCTGATGATATGTTCTTATATCCAGAAAACCCCAAAGACTCTGCCAAGAGACCCCTGGAATTGATAAGCAAATTCAACAATGTTTCAGGTTACAAAATCAATATACACAAATCAGTAACATTCATATACTCCAACAACAGTCAAGCAGAGAATCAGATCAAAGACTTAATACCTTTAACAATAGCAACAAAGAAAATAAAATATTTAGGCATATATTTAACTAAGGAGGTGAAAGACCTCTTTAGGGAGAATGACAAAACACTGAGCAAGGAAGTTACAGAGGAAGTAAACAGATGGAAAAACATATCATGCTCATGGATTGGCAGAATCAACACTGTTAAAATGTCTATATTACCGAAAGTGATCTACAGATTCAATGCAATCCATATTAAAATATAACAGAATTTTTTTTTGCATATCTAGGAAAAATAGTTCTATGCTTTGTATGGCAACAGGAAAGACCTTGAATAGTCAAAGCCACATTAAGCAATAAGAACAAATCAGGAGGCATCACTTTACTAGACTTCAAGCTGTAGTACAAGGCTACAGTAACCAAAACGTAATGGTATAGGCACAAAAATAGAGACAAAGACCAATGGAATAAAACATAGAACCTAGATATAAAACCATCCACATAGAGCCAAGTGGTCTTTGACAAAGCAGACAACAATATATACTGGGAAAAATAAGCCTTATCCATTAAATTGTGCTGGGGAAATTGGATAGCCACATACAGAAGAATGAAATAGGATCCCACCACTCACAAAAATTCATCCAAGATGTATAAAACACTTATATATAAGGTGTGAAACCATAAGAATTCTAGAAGAAAATGCAGGAAAAAACTCTTTGAGATATTGACCTAGGCAAAGAATTTATGACTAATATCTCAATGGCCATTACAGTAACAACAAAAATAAATAAATGGGACTTGATAAACTAAAAGGATTCTGTACATCCAAGGTAACAATCAATAAGCAACCTATAGAACAGGAGAAAATACTTGCATTCTATACATAGGATGAAGGGCTGACGACCAGAATTTATAAAGAACTCAAAAAAAAATTAGCAATAAAAAGTCAAACAACCCCATAAAATATGGGCAAAAGACATGAACAGATACTTTTCTAAAAAAGATAGACTAATGGCCAAATAAACATATGAAAAAATGCTCAAATCTCTAATAGCCAGGGAAGTGCAGATCAAAACCACAATGAGATATCACTTAAGCCCAGTGAGAATGGCTTTTATCAAAAAGTCCCCAAACAACAGATGCTGGCTTAGATGCGGAGAGAAGGGAACATTTATATGCTGTTGGTGTGACTGAAAACTAATACAACCTCTATGGAAAATAGTATGGAGATACCTCAAAGAACTAAAAGTAGACCTACCATTTGATCTAGCAATCTCACTATTGGGTATTTACCCATAGGGGAAAAAAGTCATTTTATCAAAAATACACATGCACTCAAATGTTTATTTCAGCACAATTCACAATTGCAAAGATGTGAAATCAACCCAAGTGTCCACCTATACATGTGTAGATCAAGCAATCTCACTATTGTTTACTTACTCAAAGAATAAAAAGTCATTTTATCAAAAAGACATGTGCACTGGGATGTTTATTGCAGCACAGTTCACAATTGCAAACATGTGGAATCAATCCAAGTGCCCATCAATTAATGAGTGGATTAATAAAATGTAGTATATACTTGATACTATGGAGTACAATGCAGCCATAAAATGGTGAAATAAAACCTTTTGTAACAACCTGGATGGAACTAGAGAGAATTCTTGTAAGCGAAGTGTTGCAAGAATGGAAAAACAAACAGCACATGTACTCACTATTAAATTGGAACTGATGAATCAACACCCATGTGAACATTTGGTAATAAAACTCAATGGAAACCAAGTAAGTGGGAGCAGGGAGGATGGGACACATATATTTACCCCTAATGTATACAATGCATGCTTTCTTGGGGATGGGCACACTTATAACTTTGACTCAGACTGCACAAAAGCAAATCATGTAATCAAAATGTTTGTACTCCCATAATATTCTGAAATTGAAATAAATAAATAAAGATACTAAATAAAAGTTCATATAATCCTGATAAGTAGTATTTTACAATGCCAAATTACAAAATAATTTGCATACAAGATAGTAAGACTTTTTTAAAAGGATAATAATTTGATCAGTTTTGTGTTTTTAAAAGATTATTCTCTTGTTATTGTAAAAAATGACTTGGGAAGGATTGCAATGAGTCCTAGATACATGGCAAGATGCAATGGTTCAAGCAAGAGATGATGAGGGACTTGTGCAGACCAGACAGGAGGGGAGAGGAAGGACAGTCAGAAGGGACAACAGTTATAATGAGTTATGAATAACAGCGTGGTTTTACGGGGGGTTGGATGAAAAGAAGCCATTAGATGAATCATTGCAAAATTTTCTATGACTACACACAAAGACTTCAGACTATGCTATTGGAGTCACTTTAGCTTTGAGGACTCTGAAAACAGTAAGGTTTTTTGATATGGTGTCGTGATACACAGCATGACCAGTGCCTTAGCCCTTTCAGGCTGATATCATAAAAAACACTACAGACTGGGTAGCTTAAGCAACATTTATTGCTCACAGGTCTCGAAGCTGGAAAGTTCAAGATTAAGGTGCTGGTAGACTCCATGTCTTTAGAGGGCCACCACTCTTATTCACAGGTGGAGGCTTCTCTGTGTGTTTTCACAAGGCAGTAGAGGTAAGGCATCTCTCTAGGGTCTTTTTTATACAAGCACTTGTCCTATCCATGAGGGTTCCACTTTCATCACTCAATTACCTCCCAAAAGCCCCAACTCCTAATACTATCACACTGGAGGAAAATATCAGCATACAAATTTGGGGAGAACACAAACATTCAATCTTTAGGAGCCAGTTTGTAGAAATTTTTTCCCACTTTTTACATACATGATGACTATTTTCTGTTTGCTTCTCCAAACACACTTCTCTCTCTTATCCCCCAATTCCTGCCTTACCTTGGTGCCCCGTGACACTGACCTTTGTGGACATCCTGACCATCTGTACCAGGTCCAGTTTATATGATTCCAGATCTGCATCATTCCCTTGCTTGTTTTCTCATGCAGCCCCAGAAAGTGCTAACATTGTTCTGAAGATCATGGAATTAGATTTTTGCCACTGCTTCAGGCCATGAGTGACTCTGTTTTGGTCGTTTTCTTTCCTTCAGATCACTAAAAAGCACATCTATACAGAACCCTAGCTCATGCTTCACATCGCTTTCCTTGCACCATGCAGCTTCACCACTGCTGCTGGGAGGGACATAACAGGCAGCCACTTAGTGCCCTTGCATGACACAATCCAGAAGATTAGGGAAGTTGACACTTCATGGATCTCTTTTTTTTTTTTTTTTATTTCATCATATAATGGGGGTACATATATTGTTAGGAATACAAACGTTGCCCCTACCACTCCACCCCCCCCCACGTGCCGGAGCCTCAAGTGAGTCCAGTCCCCAGGTGGCGTGCATGGATCTCTTAATAGCCAGTGGAACCCCCAGACTCTTGAAAGACATCATAGCTTCATACCACTTCTCTGGAATGTTTTGTGAAACCAAGAAATCTCCTTGCTGTGAAGTTGTGGCTACTTTTAAAATTTGTTTGTGCTCTCTTTTTTGCTCCATACTCCTTTCCCTCACATTTGCTTCCCTGGGACTGTACTCCCAGAGTCTGTGATAGCACATGCTCTGTTTTGAAATATGCCTGGGTTAAGACACCATTTGACTTTCAAATGGGGGCAATAGGAGATATGGTAGGATAAGGTCAGTTCGGAGGAAAGTAAGTTTGGAGTCCTTGTTTCCCTGGCTTTATCCATGCAACTCTTCCTCAGCCTTCTGTAGCTATTCTCTCTGGGTTACAGTATTTGCTCTTTCCCCTTGTCCCTTCAAGCGTAAGGGAGATTATGATTCCAAGATAATGAACTATCTCTTGCTGCTTTATCTTAACCCTGCCCATACCTTTGAAATTAGTCCTTTTATTACATATTCTCAATTACCCAGTTGATTTGTTCAACATCTTACTTGAAATGGTTTGCAAGTGATCCAGAGTACATACCTCAGAAGTAAAGTTAGAAACCGGCATGTCGACAATCTTGGAATAGGAACAATGGATAAGGTCTGCCAAGTTTATAGAAGGTACAGGCCAAAAAAGGATCTGGCCAATATGGTACCAGGATTGAACTATATCATCTCTAAAATCTTCCAGGTCTAATATTCTGTGATCCCAGCTCAGGGAGGAACACGCTCACTAATGTCAATCATATCTATTGAATGAAATAATGGAGAAAAAAATTTGGCAGTTTTTCTGAGTTGCATCAGTAAATGATATAAATCAAGCATAAAAGGTCCTCTGATATACTAAAAACAAAAACAAAAACACAAAAAAATCTCACTCAGCTTAGAATCCAAATAGATGAGATAGAGCTGTCACCAAGATTATTATTAACTACGTGATACTGAACAAGTCATTTCCATTTTCTAAGTCTTTGTGTCCTAATATGTAAAATAGGGATTAAAATGCCATGGAACATAGGTCACATAGTTGTTATAAAGATTAAATAAGATAAAGCATGTGAAAGTATATTAACTTGCTAGAGTAATTTAGAGTACTTGAGAGTACTTGAGAAACAGCCTAAAGTGCATAAAGGATTGCATCCTAAAAGTATGAAACAAAAAACATAGCTTAATCTTTGGGAAGAGAATAAGCTCTATGCTTATCCACAGTGAATTCACTATATGATGTCAATATATATATCTTTGCCTAAATAATGCACTTAGACATAATATGCCATATAAGTAAAAAAAGATCTATTTAACATTATTTTCAACAAAAAATTTATTTGACTGGAAATAATTTTACAAAGCTGTTTCTCTATTCAATACACCTGAAATTATTTTTTCTGACACCTTTTTAACACTTTCCTAGTGTAGAGAAAAAAAAATATCACTTTTCCAAAACAAACAAAACATGTGCCATCTAGGAAGCTAGCCCTAAGCATAGATAAAGTCTAAAGCAAATCCCACTCCTCAGGTAAGCCTTAGAGACAATTCCTCTGGCTCCATGATGATTTGCCTCATTCTGCAGATAACACTGTGCTGCTTTGAACCAGCTTTTCACGATTTCAGTGCAAACTCTGAAACTGTAGCATATGTTATCACAGACATTTGATTCTCTCTTATTTTCTGAGACTGATTCAGAAAGGACATTTATCAACTGTTCTTCGGTTCACATGTTGAAGTTTTGCTGACATCCACTGTAGAACTGAAATCAGATTCAATATCCCATCAATTTTCAGCATAGAAAAGCAAGCATATTTAAGCTGTGACAGTGCATCAGCAGTAAACATATTTAATAATATCAATTACTGACTGTAACACTTCCATGATCTGCAAAAACATACAGCCTCTTGGAGGTAGAGTCTTCTGTGACTCAGAGAATCAAGCATTTATTATAGAGTTGGGTACAAATGGTTTCAGTGAATACTAACTATGCAACTACAGGAATAATATAATTTTTGTGATTATTTAGAAAATAGGTGCTAAATAAATAATCTAATTCCTCTAGGTAAGATTCTTCAAGAAATCATTGGATTCCTTTAGAAAACTACATTTAAATATTCTAGAGAGGTAAATGACATTTGATTTTTTTTTTAAATTGCAAGAAATTCCACACTGACTTTTGGAAATTACATATAAATTCAACATAGTGATAAATAGTGGGGTTTTTTGTTGTTGTTTATCACGATAATCATCATACTGCTATTTGTTCTATTCAAGAAGCCATTTAGGATTAATTTCTTTAAAATATTGGCTTCTAAGTCTACAAAGATTATTCTTTTCTAGAAGTACAACTTTCTCTACCACTCCCTTGTGACCTCACAGATAATGCTACTCTATTGAAAAGGTCTTTTTGTGATAGGTAATAAGTCTTATTTTATTTTTTTAAAGAAGTACCTAGTTTCAGTCTTTTGTAGGATGCAAAGTGCTTAGCTAAGGGTCATATTGCCCATGAATATTCCCTCAGACTTATGGAGGCAATAATTGAATGAGGGCTCTAAAACGTAAGAAAGATTAAAAAATAGTTTTCAGGATAGAGAGGATGGGGTTCTGATCATGAAAACATTCACCCAGCCAAAGGAGGTAAGGAAGACGGCCCATTTCTCTTCTCTACAACCCTTCTCCTAATACGTTTGTGGAAAATTGTTCCCATTAACTGAAGTAGATCCACTGGCACTGCACTGGCAGTGACACTAACCTTAGATTCTCATAGCTAAGGAGTGTGATGGGTCCGTTAAGTACCCCCAGATCGGGAAGCTGGATACACAGGACTACACCTTGGGATCCACAGGACTAAAATAGAACTTGATCAGTGAAGCTTCAGCTGTTAAAATGGTACTATTGATAGCAAATTCTCCAACTACAAATGTCAGAGAGATAAGAAAAGCAACAAAGAATTCTAGCACAAGTCAGAGATGAGAGGTCAAAGGCTGAACTCTTGGAACCAGTCAAGCTCCATTGTGGAAAAAGAACCTCGCCACCTGGTGAGAAAAACTGGGCTGGGAGAGAGGGTGAGTCAGTTTTCTGCCTTGACATGATTGGAGAAAGCTGCATGGACCTACTAGAGCAAATTCTTTGCGGCTAGCCACAGGGAGGGCATTTCTTTTGGAGACCAGTAAAGTAGGAATTTCTTCCAGATGAAAGGGAATCTGAGAGCCCTAGCAGAGGATTAGCACAAAGCCAGTGTGCCTGGTGCCTCTGCATTTCCAGAGTTGCTTACTTGTCTTTCTATGGCAGGATGAGGTTTTTTAGTTTCCCACAGACTTTCTGTGGTTCACTTCTCCCACCTCCACCTCATCCCCATCCCTTACCCCTGCTCTTTAAATATATTAATTAATTTCATCCCTAAACTATATCATGAGGAATAGAAAGCTGTTACATACTGTCAAAACAGTGTTTCAAACCCAGGCATCCTGGCTCCATAATCCATGAGCTAAAGTATTTTTTTCACATCACCAGACTTTGCCTCTTAGTGCTGGAACAATATTGTATAAAAATACTTTAGGGCAGCCGTCCCCAACCTTTTTGGCATGAGGGACCAGTTTTGTGGAAGACAATTTTTCCACAGACAAGGGTGGTGGTGGTGGTGGTGGTGGTGGTGGTGGTGGGTGGGAGGGCAGGGATGGTTTCTGGATGATTCAAGTGCATTACATTTACTGTGCACTTTAATTCGTTTATTATTACATTGTAATATATGATGAAATAATCATACAACTCAGAATGCAGAATCAGTGGGAGTCCTGAGCTTGTTTTTCTGCAATTAATGCTGACACTGATCTGACGGGAGATGGGGTTCAGGCAGTGATGCCAGTGATGGAGAGCTGCCCTAAATACAAATGAAGCTTCTCTCACTGGTCCACTGCTCACCTCCTGCTATGCAGTCCACTTCCTAATAGACCACGGACTGGTACTGGCCTGCAGCCCAGGGGTTGGAAACCACAGCTTTAGGGGATGGTATAGGGAAATTTTGATATGAAATTATGCTAATAGAGAAAGGTTTATCTTGTTGCTACTCCATTCTAGAGAATCCAGGGGACTTTAGCTTCCTTGTATGAAGGCCAATAAGGATCTGTCACTATCCTCCCAGGCAGGAGCAAGGATCCTGCCAGAATGTCCAGAAAGGTAGAAATAACCCAGGGCAAGGCAGGCAGAGAGGATGGGGGAGAGAACGCCAGGAAGGGAAAAGATGCCTGATAGCCATTTTAAAAGGTCCCTAAAGGGACTGAATGTTTCCTGTGCAAAGAAGCAAAGAGGTTTTGTATCATGTCCTTGACTATTTTTGTTCACAAGTGATTAATAACAAGGTTGATTTCCTTCTATTAAGGGACTAGTCCTTGGGCTCTTCCAGACAATTCAGCTACAACTGAGGGGTTACATTTATTAATTATTGTAAAGTACTTGTTTATGCATTACTCTTCCTCAATAGATTATGAGTTCCTCCAAGTCAAATCCATGCTCATTTCATCTTTGTCCCCTGCAACCAACTCACTGCACTGTTAAATGAATGAAAGGGCAACTGTTATGTTTGTGCCCAGCTCTTTAGCTTCGATCTCTAAGATGCTAACACTTTTGTTAGTAAAAGATTCTATATAGCAATTCCTTAGTTATCAGAATGCTTTTATACCCTAGAAGAAGTTACCTATGACCATGCTCGCTATGAGAATTTTGGAAAAATGAAGACTGGGGGCCTTTGGCTGTTGGGACAACAACCTCTGAGGTCATTGCAGGGAAGGAAAGATCTCTGCCCTCATCAATCACCAAGTTCATGGCTGAGACCCCTATAACAAAGGACAGATTAACAAGAGAAAGACTTACTAATATAGTTGATATAATTTTTATGTGACACAGGAACCTTCAGAAATTAAGACCTAAAAAGACAGGGAAACCTGTGTAATTTTATGCGTAAGTATGATGAAGTGTGAATAGTCAGGCAGAAATGTGATTGGACGAAAGTGTTTGCTCTAATGGTAATAAAAAAGGGGAACTTAGCAAGGCCTATTGGTTCATATTCTTCTCTATGTCACTGCATCTTTGGACATAAGGATATTCCTTTCCTCCAGGAATAGGGAAGACACTCCTGGAATGAGGGTCTTATGACCTACTTCAGGAGAAGAGGTGAGAGGAGTGTGAGAGTGTCCCTTCTGCTTCTGTTGTTTTCTCAAATGCCAAGGTGCCATATTTTGGCGTAGTGTGTCCCGAACCCCATCAACATAATGTAGTTCTTATCTCTAATCAGTTCTATAGGAGATTTATAACATACATAGAAACAAGATTGGACAAAATTTTATTTCAAAATGAATATGAACATTAGTAAGCAGCAGTGGAGACAAGGAAAGGCATGAGGCTCAGACACAGAACATTCATTGTATGACTCCTGTGCCTAATATGTGCTCAGCGTAACTGAGCAATTGGCCCATTTAGAAGTCAAATAATTAGTATGGATTTTTTTTTTTTTTAGTTTTTAAAAGCAAACTCTATCCCTTGAATATTAAGCACACTGCGATCCCACAAAATATGAACTGCTCTAATATGTCCCATTTTATTTTTAGAATAATATGCAAATATCAAAGTGAGAAAATAACTTCTGTGTGATTTACTTAAAATTCAGACCTATTAATGGTTTGTGTGTGTATCAAATATTATGAAGATAAAAAGAAAGTTATTCACTTTGAACATTTTCCAAAAAGACCAACTTTTAAAAATAAAAAAAGCTAAAATTATTTGATGTTAGATGCCAGATTTCTTCACTTTAATTTGTTTTTTGCTTTAATAAGGACAAGGAAAATGGGAAGCCATTTCATGTAGTTATTGGGATTAGATCATATTTTTCCTAGTTGATCAAATAGTCAATGTGTCAACACTATACTTTATATAATAATTTTTACTTATTAATTTGTGTGTATGGGCACAGGGGAGGGGATAAATGAGAACAGTGAGAAGGCTGGGTCAAAGTGGCTTTCCTTCCCCCACTACAAGGCATACTTGCTGCGTTTGTTAGTAATCAGAAAGTAAAACACTTTTCTAATTTAATATGTTTTAATCCAAATTAATTATTTAATTAACTGGGGCAAATTGGTCATTATTTTATTTAGAACTATGAGATCAATGAATCCACATTGCTCTGCTTAAATGCAAGCCTCTCTGTCATCTATTTTTCTCCTCCTCTGACCACTTTAGGATTCTGTGCTTCCTTCCATTATCTTCCTTTAGACCTTGTTACCATGCCATTTGGAACTTCCTGGTCCACTGACAACAAACTGCCTTATACTTTAGTGTTTTCACTTGCATTTCCTTCTCTGCATTGCCTGAAATCCGATGTGGTAGATGGGTGGAGTGCTTTCAATTTTGCTTAAAATTAGTGTTTTAATCTAAACACACCTCTAATGGTGTTGTTTCTCTCATGGTCCACTTCTGCAAGGGCTCCTTATTCCTCACTGTCCTACATATCAATGGGACATGAGGTTGATTGAGATGGTATCACCCTATCTTCAAATAGCAGCTGCAGCCACTGCATGCCTAGCATCATCTTGGAGGACGTCAATAACCATGTTCATGATTCTCTAACATCCTAGTCCCTTACCTAGTTTCAAAGACATTTATTAGGCTTGTGATCATCTTGAAAGTATTTACTTTTGGAAAATTAAATATCAACACATCTGAATACCACATTCGACATTTCTAATTTTTTCATTTTGCTATTTCCATTAACTATCTTTGCTTATCTCTATGTAACAATAAATGTCTTGATTTCTCTTTGTTCTCCAAATACATTGGTTTTTTCATCAGTACAAATATATTGGTCCCTTCCTCAATCCCTATCATGGTGTTTTGCATGTTAAAAGTATTTGGTGAATGCTGCCTTGTTGGTGGTGATGTTGTTATTGTTCTTCTTATTATAATTAGTATTCATATGGACCCCATGGTTTATAGTTTTGGCCATTTTCTTGTTAGTTTTTCTCTGATCTTACTCTTCTTTTACTGTCTCCATCTGGTAAATTTCAACATGGATTCATCTAACCCATCACTTTTCTGTTTTGCTCATAGTAACCAATTTTCCTCACTAAATTGTTTCTTATCCTTATTTTACCAATGTCTGTAACAACACATGTATCTAACCTTTTTTCTAATTCTAACCTTCTTTCTAGTTCACTTTAGGAAAGAAGAGTTAGATGCTAACAGTGAAATAACATTCAACAATTAGAAACAATTACCTAGGTGTTCACATATCAACGTGGATAAATTGTGGAAATATACGGCTGAGTGAAAAAAAAAAGAAAGGTAAGAAAGAAAAGGAGATATATAGTACAATAATAACATTTGTGCTCATTAAAAATACATTAATACAGAATGACACTAAATGTTTTATAAGAAGCTAAGCCTCTCTTATCATAGCTACCCTGGTTTGTTACTGTGCTCTACATACTGGTCTTCCAGTTTCAGCCCTTAGCCCATTATACTCAGTTTGTTAAAATTCTTCCAAAATTTCTCACAATACTCAGAGTGAAACTTATAGTGGCCAGCAAAGCACTGCAGGATTGCCTATTGTCCATGCTTCCACTCTGGGCTCATCTCTTCCAGCCACAGTGGCCTCTTCACTATTCATTGAATAAGCCAGACACTCTCTTCCTATGGTCCCATCCCTGGGACATCTGCCTTGCAGATAGTTCACAGTTTGCTCCCACTGCTAATGTATTCGCTAAATATTTATTCAAAAGCTACTGTGAATGCACTTTTCCAAGTACTGCAGGAAAGGAGTGGGTGGTTGGTGAACACATCTGTGACTAAAACAGAAGAAAAAAGAATCCTACCCCTGAGGAGCTTGCCTTCTAGTACAGGATGGGGGAAGAGACATAAACGAAATGAGAGATCTGTATAGCATGTTAGAAAGTGATACATTTTATGAAGTAAAATTAGGAAGGGCAGAAAGATAGATTCTGTAGATATTGGTGGGTAGAGGATATTTTAACATTTTAAATACATGCTCAGGAAAGGTCTTGTTGGGAAAGTGGCAGTTAAGTGTAGGGTAGAAAGAGATAAGGAGGTGAGTTCTTTGGAAATCTAGGGAAACTGAATTCTAGCTGAAGGAGGAGTAAGTACAGAGACCTCCAGGCTGAGAGGTGCTGTTCTGTTCTAAGTGTAGGCTGTTTCTGGAGCTGCAGAGTCAGGGGAAGTAGGAGATGAGGTTACAGCGGTGAGGGGCGCAGGCGTGCAGGACTTGCTTTCTGCTCTGGGTAACAGAGGAAGCTCTTTGAAGCCTTAGGGCAGAGAATAGACATGCTCTGGCTTCAGGGCACTTGTTCAAATATGACTTTTTCAGTGAGACTCCCTGCCTACCCCATTCATAACTCCAACCTCACCTTTCCTGGCCTCTTCCCATTCTTATTCCGTGATTTCTTTTTTCTTCATAGCACTTATGAGCACATAAGCTGTATGCTTTACTTATTTATTTAATTATCTTCTTTTCTCTTGCTTCCTCTTCTTATATTAGAATAGAAAATCCTCAAGGGAAGGACCATTTTTTTTTCTATTTTGTTCACTGACATATTCCTTAACCCCATCTTTACATGAAAAGTGTTGAGAACAATGCACTGTTGCATAGATAAATATCACACATAAAAGATAATTAAATAACTTTGCAATTGTGAACTGTGATGCTATAAATATTCGAGTGCAGGTGTCTTTTTCACAGAGTGACTTTTGTTCTTTTGGGTAGATGCCCAGTAATGGGATTGCTGGATCAAATGGTAGATCTACTTGTATCGCTTTAAGGTATCTCCATATTGTTTCCACAGAGGCTGAACTAGTTTGCAGTCCCACCAGCAGTATAGGAGTGTTCCTATCTCTCCACATCCATGCCAACATTTATTGTTTGGGAACTTTTTGATAAAGGCCATTCTTACTGGAGATAAGTGATATCTCATTGCAGTTTTGACTTGCATTTCCCTGATGATTAGAGATGTTGAACATTTTTTCATATGTTTTTTGGCCATTATTCATGTCTTCTTTTGAAAAATTTCTGTTCATGTCCTTTGCCCAATTTTGATAGGGTTGTTTGATTTTTCCTTGCTGATTTTTCTGAGTTCTAAAGAGATTCTAGTTATTAGCCCTTTATCGGATGTGTAGCTTGCGAAAATTATCTCTCATTCTGTGGGTTGTCTGTTTGCTCTCTTGACAGTTTCTTTGGCTGTGCAGAAGCTTTTTAATTTGATCAGGTCCCATTTATTTATTTTTGTTGCTGCTGTGATTGCCTTTGGGGTCTTCTTCATAAATTCTTTGCCTAGGCCAATGTCTAGAAGAGTATTAAAATGTGGTATACATATACCATGGAGTACTATTCAGCTTTAAGAAATAATGGTGATATAGCACCTCT
>VBSM01000272.1:85774357-85848515 GCA_008086735.1 Cheirogaleus medius | reverse complement strand
TGAGATGTGCAACGTTTGGGGGATGGTCACGATTGAAGCTCTGCCTCGAGGGGGTAGGGGGCATGGGCAATATACGTAACCATAATATTTGTACCCCCATAATATGCAGAAATAATAATTCAAAAAAAGATAATGAAATAAGTGCCTGTAGGGGCAGGGTAAGTAAATGAAAGTGGAACTGGGCATAAAATTAATGAATAACTTTAAGAAAAAGGAGAGCAAGAGAGAAAGAGAGAGAAAACTTAAAACTATTTTGATAGAGTGACCCAAAATGTTGAGGAAGTTTGCTCAACTCTTGGAAAACAGATAAAAATACACATATACATGTCGAGATACAGAGAAGTTCTCAGATAAAAAAAATTTGAAGTACTGGTCCGCTGCTATAAACTTTATTGCCTTTGTGTCCATTTTCATATTCACCACCCCCTCATTTTAGACACAGAAGCCTCTCTGTTAGGAAAAATGAATCCTCTTACATTTGCTCAGGGTTATATTTCCTTCCTCCTTTTTAGGGACATTGCTTCATAGTTTGTGCCCTCCCTTTCCAGACATTTTTGCTTTCCATAGAGCCTTTTTCTTCACTATTTTGACATGTCTATCTTTTTTGTCTTAAAAAATGAAAAACGAAAGTAAGAAAATAAGGTAACTTTTGACTCTATATACCCTTACAAATGCTGTTCTATTTCTCTCAGGGCAAAGCTTTGAGAAGAAATGACCTAAACTTTTGTTTTTACTTGGTAATTTCCAGTTCTCATAATCATTTTTAATTGGTTCCTGCCCTTATTATATACCTAACACTCTTTAGTGAAGATTATCATTCATTTGCTAAGATTTTGGTCATTTAAAAGACACTCACTCGTATGTAATATGTGGCATCACATTGATAGAGATTGAGGATGCAAATTTGGCATTTTTTCACCCATCTATCACAAACACCTTCTTAGGCATAAAATTTACCCTCCCCTTTCTGTGTGTATATCATGATAATATGAAAGATGCAGACCTTTAAATAAGAACTCAGAGAAAGAAAGAAAAAAGTCTCTCTCTGTATAAAAACCCAGTATCTAGGCTTTGGAAAAATTGTTCCCCACAATGTAAATAACTGATTGTCTTATTGATGTTTGATCCTGAGGCTGAAACTAATTCTTTCCTTCAATATTTTCTTTACTCTCAGAGATCTAAAACTTCTCAGTACCATTCTAAGAAAATTTAGGCCAAAGGGAAAGCTTAGCAACCAAAAATGAAGTTTGACGACAAGAGGAAGGAACGTGGGGCAGGAATCAAGGAACAAAATTATTTAAGGGACTCAGAACACATGGGAAAGGGTTGAATAAAAAAAATAATTTACAGTAAAGAGAAACTCCCAAGTGTACTGGGAGTTGAGAATAAGAAATAATAAAGTTCTGCCACATTCAGGAAAAAAATTGGTGGGTTGAGCTGTGTGGTGCTTATAAGTCTTTTCCCATCCCCCAGTCAAAATGGGATCTGGACCAGAAGTAAAGAACTCTGCACATCGATCTGAATCTGGGTGCTTGATTCATTGGTTAACAGAGACGGGAGACTTGATTTTGTAAAGAACTGTACTCGTGGCGTCTTCCTGTGTTAATGACATTATATAATGAATAAGACACTGCCTAAGCCCTCAAGGAACTATAGTGTACTGCAGAGGGACACTTTAAGTAAGCAGCTGTAACTAAATAAGACAATTTCTTTAATGATCTGTGTGCCAAGTGCAGCAAAGGAAAAATAAGCACCTAAAGCCTAGGGTGTCAAGTTCAGCATCACAGAGAATATAGCATTTGAGCTAAGAGTTTTAAAATGTAATAAGTTGGTTATACTCCCAAGAGAAGAGGATCCCAGGCAGTGTGTATAATGCATACAAAGTATGACGGCGGAGGGGAGCAGGTTTGTTCTGGAATCTGTAAATAGTTTATGCTGTCAGATTAAACATAGGAGTTAATAGCTAGCGTTTTAGTCCATTTTGTATTGCTATAATAGAATACCTGAGACCGGGCAATTTATTTATAAAAAAGAAATTCATTTCTCACAGTTCTAGAGGCTTGGAGTCCAATATTAAGGTGCTAACATCTGGCAAGGGCTTTTTAGCTGCATCACCCCATGGAAGGTGGAAGGGCAAGAGAGTGTGAGTGAGAGAGTAAGAGGTTAAACTTGCAGCCTCAAGGCCTTTTATAATGGGCATTAATCCATCCATGAGGGTGGAGCTCTCATGACCTAAACACCTCCCATTAGGCCTCGCCTCCCAATATTGTTGCATTGGGGATTACATTTCCAACACATGCTTCCTGGGGGACACATTCAAACCATAGCAGACATGGAAGGTTGGTGGTGTTTTTAAGAGGGTGAGGGTGCAGAGTGTAAGTAGAAATTTAAACACAAGTACATTCCAAAGATTCTATTTCTATAGTTCACTTGCTTCCATTTTCACATATAAAGAGTACTTGAAAAAAAAATCCAGGTAGGAGCTGAATTGTGAAAAGGGAGAGTGTTTAAGTTTCTTGAGGTTACCATGACAAACTATCACAAGCACGGTGGCTTACAATAACAGTTGTTTACTTTTTCATAATTCCGAAGTACAGAGGTCTAAAGTCAAGGTGTCATCGGGGATTGAAGGAGAGTATGATCCTTGCACCTTTCTGCTTCTAGTGGCTATTAGCATTCCTTGACTTGTGGGTGCATCACTCCAATATCTCCCTCTGTGGTCACATTGCTTTTTTCTTTAATCTGTCTAAAATCTCCTTTCACCCTTTACTTATAAGGACACTTGTTGGATTTAGGTCCCAGGTGGATAATTCAGGGTGATCTCTTCATCTCAAAGCCTCTAATTTAATTATATCTGAAAACACCCTTTTTCAAAATAAGGTGATATTCACAGGTTCCAGAGATTAGAGTGTGCACATATGTTTTGGGGGGCCACTATTGAATCCACTACAGAGAGGAAAAGTAAAATCCATAATCACTAACCTTGAGTAGATTCCCAGGGTCATTCCTTTAGTAGGAGGTGGGGGTGGAGGCAAAGAATCTCTCTGTGTACTTATGAGCCCCTCAAAGCATACTTGTGAACCCCTGCCTTCAGAAATTTTCAAGCAATTTGCAAGGACTATTTCTTTTTTTATTTTAGAATCACTGACCCTTAATGGTTAATTTTATCTATCAACTCGGCTGGGACACAGTGCCCAGATATTTGGTCAAACATTATTCTGGATGTTTTTGTGAAAATGTTTTCTGGGTGAGATTGACATTTAAAACAGATTGCCCTTCATAATGTGAGTGGGCCTCATCCAAGCAGTTGAAGGCCTTAAACTTAAAAACAATTTTAAGGGTTGGTCTGTTAGGGTTCTCCAGAGAAACAGAACAAACAGTGTGTGTGTGTGTGTGTGTATTTCTGTGTATGTGTGTGTGGGGAGAGAGAGAGGGAGAGACTGTAAGAAAGAAAGAAAGAGATGTTTTAAGGAATTGACATTGTCTTACGTGATTGTGGGTAGAAGTTTAAGTCTACATGGTAGATTGGCAGGGTAGAGACCCAGGGAAGAGTTACAGTCTGAGTGCAAAGAATGTCTGCTGCAGAATCACCTTTTGTTTAGGGGAGGTCAGCCTTTTGTTCTATTAAGGCCTTCAACTGCTTGGATGAGGCCCACACACATCGTGGAGGGTAATCTGCTTTAAATGTCAATCTCACGCAGAAAGCACTTTCACTAAAAATCCAGAATAATGTTTGACCAAATATCTGGACACTGTGTCCCAGCCCAGTTGACACAAAAAATTGACCATTAGTGGTGGAGCGATTCTAAAATAAAAAAAGAAATAATTTTTGCTAATTGCTTGAAAATTTTTGCAGGCAGGGATTCATAAGTATACTTTCCAGTAGGACTCAGGGAAATGTGTTTTGTTTAAGTAGGAGAGTCTGGAAGACCCAGAATCTTTCTGTTCCCCCCCAACCCCGCAACACCCACCCAGAGTTGTGCTTGGATATCAGGTTATAGGAATACAACCTGCCACTGCCAGGCTCATGTGAACCTGAGAAAGAAGAATTAGAGCCAAAATTGCTCAGCCAAGTGATGAGCTAGAAGACCTCATGGGGATTTAGCACTTGATGCTGACAGAAGCCAAAAAGAGAGAAGCTGAAGGTTGTTGGAAACTGATGTTATCTTTGCCAAGGCCACTGTAGAATCAGAGATCAAGGACATCAGATCAAATCAAATCTCGAACACAGGCATCTGTCTTTGACTCACCAGCACCAAGTTGAAGATTTAGCCAACAATGGACTCCACCGTCACCAGAGGCCAAACTGGGGAAGGATATACATAGCAGGAGCCAGCAGAGGAAGAACTCCCAGGCCCCGACACACATACATACCTTATGTATAACATCCCCATAATACACAGGCCCTATCTCATAAAGGGAAAGTAGCTTTGAATATGAGGAAAATCTTCATCCAAATGATATTCAGTTTCCTTTCATTGTGAGATTAAGATTTTGCACCATCACTAAAAATTGAGGTTCCCAAGCAAACATGAGGCAAGTTGTTGAGATGTGTTACCTGTAAAATTTTGTTGAAGTATATTTTATTATATGAAAAATATTTATTATATATTGTTCAATAAAAAACTATAAGTTGTAAAATACTGTTTGTAACATGGTATTATATTTTCTATTGTTAAAATAATATTGTTACATTTATTTATGCTCATGTGTACACATCATTTAGCTCCAAGTTATTAGCTATTATTGGGAACATTGGAACCAAGAAGGGGGATGGTTGGAGGGGGGTGAAGGATCAAAACTTAGCTATCAAATATAATGACCACTATTCCAGTGATGGGCACACTAAGAGCCATGACTTAAGCAATAATGCTTAAGCTACACATGCAACAAAAATATTTGTACCTTCTTTAATATTTTGAAATTAAAACAATATTGTTAACATTATATAATATATAACATAAACATAATGCATAAAATACTATAAAGTATGCACAAATAGGCTAGAAAGACGCCCTTCAAAAAGCTAGCAGTGCTCATTTGTAAGAGAGTCAACTGTGGTTAATTATTATTTTCCATTTTTGGTTTATCTGTATTTTGTAGACTTCCCACACCAATAACCTTTAAATTGGCAATAAAAGGAAAAAATAAATGTAAAATTATTGTCCCCCACATAAGCTTGGGTGGAATTAATAAATTGACATTCAACTCCAATATTCTATCTCTTTTGTTATGTATAAATATGTCTTTGAATCTGATCACTACTTAAGAATTGATAAAATCCATTCTTTAGGTATAATCAACTATTTTCCAAACCATCTACTAATGAGGAATAAACTGAAGCACCTGCACTTCACAGAAGGAAATGACAACCAGAAGAAGCAAATTTCAAATTCTGTTTTTCAAGGTTCAGTTTCACCTGTCTTAGAAACCACACATGTACTCACTGTGTGCTATAAGGCTTTGCCTTTTAAGGAGTTAGATTTGAAGATTACTGAACTGTAATTTTTTAAAAGGATTTTTGCTATGCCTAAAATTGCCTCCCATTTTTTTACAGCACTATTTTTAAGCTGTTCAAATCTGTGATCGAGTATACCTTCATGTATGTTTTATTTTCATAGCTGTTTCCTTTATTAATGGATACTGCATTTTTTTTTTCCATTTTATCTTAAGCTTCTGTTAAGGACACAGCTGTATGATCTATTGTCCCTAGGAATGACTTCAAATTTTCTCATTACTGCAAGACATTAAGTTGCCAAGATATGATTTACTTTAGTAAGTGCCTTTTATGTCATCTACATTGGAGAGTTTTTTGTGACTGTTATTTAAATTTCATTTCCCTGGCAATCCGTCTCAGTGTTAAAAAACAAAGGAGAGACTCTATGTTGGCGATACCTAAAACATTAGCTAACTGCCACTGCCTCATTAGGCAGATACCACCACGACAGACCACACACCACATGAAACCAGAGCAGCCACCTAGAACTAAGCGGGGACGAGGGCACTCCTTGGCACTGCCTTTCCAAATGTAATCAGCTGCACACATTTCTGAATATGTGGAAGCAAAGAGAAGACCACAGAAGTGGAAAATTGGAAGACAGAAAAAATCCCCTCAGGCAAAGACTTAAAGTTCATTTTAAAGAATGTTTAGGTGGAGAATGCTTGCTGGAGTTTGATAAAGGTAAAAAGTACAATGGAAGGCTTCTGTTCAGATGCTGGGGACTGTGTTGAATTGGCTGATAAGAAAATTGTGTAAACAAATTTAAAGCAACCATGAAGGAGTTCAGTCGTGCTGAGGACTTGCTAAGCAAGGCTTAGAAAACTGTCACTGTTATCTCTCTTAGAGAGTCATGTTTTACATGTTTGTACTCAGTATAATATTTGGAGTTAAACAATAAGGTATATAGAAACGGTCTCCTTTAAATCTTTGCTCCATTGGGTGGCAAAATATTGAAATATTTTTGTATAACACATTAAGAAACAGTGAATCATTTAGAATAATGGGTTAAAACAAATGTTTCAGGGAAGCAAAATAATAACACATTTTGTATGTAAGTATTAGTTTAAAAGTTACTAAGATAATTTAATAGTCATATTTTATTGGATGATAATATCTAAGGCCATTATTTTTATTTCTTTGATTTATTGTATGCACTTACTTTTAAGGCCTCCAGGCACATGTAAAATGCAAACTCCTAAATGATTTAAACAATGGCATAACTAACAATGTCACTTAAGAATTGTGTTAGCACTACAACATCACTTAGTCATATCAGCAAACCTTAGGTACATTATCTCAGAAATTACGCTACTGAATTATTCTCATCCTTGCCATCATAAAGAATAAAAATTTTAATTTGTGTTTTCCAGAAAGATTTCTAATACTAATTTTTTGGCTGATCTCAGTTATTTTTTTCCTCTAATGACATCATCCTCAGAAATTGCCTTTGTTTGAAAACAAGCAAACAAGTAAAGTCAAGGTAGGATGTGCTATATTATGCAGTTTATATATCAACAATATTACAAAGTAGGTCTATGGTATCTGTTTTTTGCAGAGAAAAAAAATCAAGGCACAAAGAGGTTTCATAATTTTTTCCAGTATCAAATTGTTAATAGCCTAGCAAGGTTCAAATCCAAGCTAATTTGGCTTAGTTTTGAAACAAAGAAGAAATGCTTTTCTTTTCATCACTGATCATTTCAGGTTTACTCAATGTGTTTTGTTCTTATTTTTTACAGAAAACAATAATAAATATAAAGTCTTCATTCGTGTTGCCCATGGCATGAATTGTCAATTGACAAACACCAAAATATTTGGAAAACATTTGTTTTTAAACCAAATGTTTAAAAAATAAATAAGTAAACCAATGTTTCAACTTTTTGTTATTGTTTTTGGGGGGGGTGTCTTGGGACCAGTTGATGGTTGGGCAAAAGAGACCAATAGAACAACAAAAAAAACAACAACAAAAAAATGAAGCAGAAAATCAGGGAAAGTTCCTGAAGCAGGCAATGGAGGAAGTTTAGGCAACTAGGATAACCTGCAGTTAAAATAGGCAGATGTCCCGGCAGGTGACATGAGTTGGCAGCAGAGTCCCATAAAGCCATTAGCGTGAGGGAGATCTCTTCACAACTATTGCAACCCCAGCCAAATGATATTTAGAGGTTTGTTCCTGGTCTTTAGAAATTATACAGAACAGTGTAATTGAATAGGAAACTATTAATAAAATATGTAAGATACTGGGATACATTGAATAAAATAGAATCTAAAATGTGTAGCATGGACCTCTTTGGAGCAGGAAAAAGATGTGAAAGAAAAAAAAATCCATCCTGCTGATGAGAAGACTGAAATGTTCCTCAAGGAACAACAGTTTTCCAATGGATTAGGGACAAGGCAAACAGAAAACTGTATTTCTAGCATAATCAGACACAACGCCATACCACTGCTACAGAATTTAATTTTACTAATTTCTTCAGAGTGATTACTGCTTTCTTACTAATGGCATATCCAGCACTGTTTCATTTCTTCCGCCTCTTAAACAAAGATTGCTGAAATACCCAATTGTAGAACTTTTCCACTTCTTGCAAGCATCTATCTCAAAAAGCGGCTCCACTTTTGTGTTCCTCTCAGAATCAGCCAGCACAAGCCAAACCCTGTAAGAGATCCTCTTCCCACCCCCGTCGTCTCTTTTTACAAGTTGCCCTCACAGTAGCTCTAGTATGTGTTATCCCTTGTTTCAGGAAACTAACAAGCCCTCATTTGTTGTGTTCATGGTTCTCCTCAGTCAATGGACTTTAACAAAGAAAAGAGACTCATTCTTAGCTTGAACATAGTTGGACAAATACGATTTCCTTCTGCTACAAAACTGGCATATGGTAAACCTGACTAGACTCAGACTTTGGTCCAAAACCTTGAGAAGAGCTAATTCATGGAGTTAAGTGATCCTAGCTACAATGTTCAGAAAGATCCATGGCTAGGAAGTGAAGAAGATAACTATAGACAAAAATTAATTATACCATAGTTTCCTACTGCATTATTTTTTTACACTACAATTACAGAGACTTGAGATTAAGGTGGTCTTTTAGGTAATACAATATGGAAATCAGACATTTATTATATTTGTTTGAATATTTAATCTCAAAGTCAATTTTGTGATATATATTTTAAAAGACCTAAGACTTTTTCTATCTTAATGGGTTTTAAAATTTGTCATTGTTTTTTGAACTTCTGTAAAAGAAATTTTCATGTTTATAATCATTATCTGGAAAAAAATCTATCCTTGACTGATGCATTTATATTTGGTATAAATTTCCTTAACTTGTCTTCCATGTACTGATCAGGGATGTTATGAAGACAGTATGAGCAGAAGAGATGCATTGCTTTACCCCAAGAATTTCATTTTAGAACATACATATTCTATAACATTCTAAACCAAGACCACAAAGTCTGATCTTGAAGATTTTTCAAATCCTCCTTCCTTTGTGTCTACCAAAAAAAGTGAAAAGAAAAGAAAAACACTACCTAAACCTCTTTATAAATTCCTGACTGTGCAGTAAAGGTACAGCTGTTAGCTATTCATCACCTAAATGTTGCCTTGTTTCTATTGACAGATCATTTTAATAACCACGATTCTCCAGTTGATGTAAAATATTCCACATTTCTGTGTGCAAGCAATTCATTATTTAACTGCCTAAAACAGGAAGTTTTATTTTCTGCACTTCTTGGTAATTCTTCTGCCTTGCAGTACATTTTGTTGTTTGTTTGTTTGTTTTTTCTTTTAAAAGTGCACTTGAATAACAATGATTGCCTTTTCAAAAAAATTTTAGTCTGCTAGTTTGGCCTGACTTGATAGACAACATAAAACTATTCAAATAGAAGATACTTAGTGTCTTGTGACCTACTATGCTTGAGTTCTATTTGGTATGTTGGTTGGCTGAAATATTGTTTGTTCTCTTCTGTTTGTAGAATATAGTTTATAGAATGTTTAAACCAAGTAATTTTTTAAAAAGGTGGAAAAACCAAAACACATAAATCAGGGACAATGCCCAGTGTTGTCTGTATAGGATAGAAAGAAAGACTAATGTGTGCCTAAGATTCTGCCTAATATTTTCCAGTTGCCTCTTCTAACTCCCAAACATGTTATCCTTTCTGCTTAACAAAAGGTGACAAATAGTGCTAATTCTTTTTATCATGGTTTGTCTAAGAATCAATACTGCAATGACATTATTTTTAACAGTAAAGCATCTCTTCCATATTGTACTCTAAGTTAATGAAGTGACAAGATCTAGAGAAAATTCACTCCAGTTTCACCTATGACAACAAATAAGACTCGGGTTGTCAACTTTTTCACTTTATGTATTGAACTCTAAAGCTGAATAATACTTACACATGAAATAAGAAATCACAAGGTTTTACCGAGATGTGCTCCAGCATGTCACTTTCATGCTATTAACCAGCTGAGTGGAAACTGATTTGAGAACAACCTGATAAAGTTTATATTTTTAGTGTGAGGGAAAAATAAATGATAGAGCACAAGACTGTTTTCATTGGCCTTGATGATTTTGTTCTTCATTGCATTTCCGTATTTCTTGCTAAATCTATTTTGCTAAAGGCTACAATATACTAAGAATGAGAGCCAGTGGAGTGGAAGTAAGTCAGCTTTGAAGCTAAGTGGCCAGACTGCCTCCCTTGGCAAAAATATCTCCTTATGAAAGAGCAGAATTCCTTTATAATAGGCTTGGTGAACTTCTAAGAGATTACCTAAGTGTCAGGCCCAGTTTAGAATGTACTTATGATGCTGTTTTGAAGGAGGAGAATACCATGTTTGTTCAAGTAAGCCTTAAAAGATAATACTCAAGTTTACTTTCCTTTCCCTGTGGCAGGTAAGGCAGGATGAAGTTAGGGACATGGAAAATCTATAATCAGCATCAGCAAAAGGGTCATGACCATAAATTGTTGCAACTTAAGAAAGAATTTAGGGAAATAATGTCTGGCTTTACCAACTTTAGGTTCAATATAAAATTATGTGCCTTTTAATATCAAATCACTATGACTTTGAAACTGTAGCCTATGAATTGAGGGAATCTTATTCTACTGAGATAGTCTCCAAAGCCCAGTAGAATTAATTCTGAGCAAATCAATCCTGGTTACTGTCATTGAAAAGTCTAGTATGGAGTCCAATGCCACATTAGCCTATATTGTCAAGACATGGGCAAACTAAGTGGTTTGGATCAATGTTTGTTGATCATGTCTCCATATTCCACCATAGCTCCTCAGGGTGCAAGGTCAGGAGAAATTGAAAATAAACTACATACTTTGCTGGTCCTTTGCTATTTTTTCAATGTGTATTGTGGGTCCCCTCCATTCATGGAGATATTAGTTCCATGAACAAGGTAAACCGATAGTGCAAAGGGAATTTGCCAAAAATCTTTATTATTTCTCCCAAATAATCTATGGTAAAAGTCATTAACACTACAGTTTACTTATTTATTTCAAGGAAAATAATTACACTATTTACACTATTATTGTCAGCTATAGATAAATTCAAATTTATATAACCATATACAACTCATAAATATCTCCATTCCAATTTAGACAATTTGCAGTTCTCTCCCTGAACAATAAGTTGATATCATCTTATATGTATGCATCAAAGTGCCCTTTCTGGTACCCTTGCCAAAGTACAAGAAGATTAGTTGCAAAAGTAATTATACTTTCTAAAAGTCCATATTGTCAGGCAGGACAAAGAAGCAGCTCCATTATTAAAAATTAAAACAAACAAAAAATAATGTACATTCAAACAAACCAATCCCTACATTCATTTTTACTGGGTCTCTACCTCTACAATATATACCTGTTATTTAGCTTAATGCTTTATATATGGCATCCGGGTTATCATGATGGGGACCCTCCAGAAGCATGTCAACACCAGGCTGATATAATTTGGGTCTGGCATTTAAAAAAGGAGTATTTTTGAATTATTTGATTAATATATTCTGCTCATGAAACATCCTCACTGTTTTTGTTTTTTTATCATTTAGTTGGAAAAAATAACTCCTTGATTATGAATGTTATTCAGCACAAGTAGCAAATGTTAATTAAATAAATTCTAGCTGCTTAAGCTGCTGTATTATGGGTATTTAAAACACATATTTTAAATTTATTTAGTTCTAACTGTCCAATTCTGATTAAATTTTTCTCTCTTTAAACAGCTATTTAAAGGGAACCAAGGTCCTACCTTAACATCAAGACTTGGAAGCCGGGCGCGGTGGCTCACGCCTGTAATCCTAGCACTCTGGGAGGCCGAGGCGGGTGGATAGCTCAAGGTCAGGAGTTCGAAACCAGCCTAACCAAGAGCGAGACCCCGTCTCTAAAAAAAAAAAAAAAAAAAAAAAAAAAAAAAAGACTTGGAGAATGAGACCAGTGGGGTGTCATTTTTAGTTGCTTTGTGTGCATGGGTTAGAAAACAGTTATCATAGCTCTATTCCCTTTTTTGCTCTGATGACAGTGTTTAGCATATTTTAATAGAGTTCCATTAAATCTTTCTAATTTTTAGTCCTCTGGGGGATAAAGAAATGGTCTTAAGGTTTTTATTCTTGCTATTCGAAACACTTCTCTATAGTAAACAACTTCTCAAAATTTCTCCCTTGCTCAGAATGCAAATGAAGTGGGAAATTCATAAACTGGGAAAAAAAATTTTTGCATCATGCTTGAATAGAGACTTTCTAAGCTAAGTGGGATATACTGTGGTTATTAAAGTGGCCTGCCAGGTGAAACAGGAATGTTGCTAGGCTTAGGCCCTTTAGTTGTAAAAACAGAACAACTGGGAGCTGTTGTGTATGTAAATGCTCATCCTTTATCTGTTTTGAAGGATTTTGTACAAGGATGAGCCATGATTCCTAATGTTGCCAGACTACCTTGGGGAAGGATCATTAATGCTGGTTGCTATGGCAAATAACCTCCAAACCTCAATAGCTTAATAAACACACACACACATACACATACACACAATTTATTTCACTCTCACACTTACATCACAGTCTGATATAGTTTGGGTGTCTCTCCTGAGCAAGGTTTTCCTCCAAGGTTGTGCCTCCAAGGGCTTCTGGCTCTTTTCCTCATGTGACTCTGCTACCTCTGAACCATTTGCAATCACCCTCAGGGCAAAGGGTAAAGATAGCTCCAGTTGAATGTCTCTGGGAGATTTTAGCATATAAGACAGGAAGAAGAAAATATCACTTTCATTCACATTTCATTGGCCAAAATTTATCACATAGATGTCCAAGTTAAAAGAGGCCAGGAAATGTTCTTTTTGCATGTTCAATAACAGAAAATAGACCAGGTGAGTATCTAACCAGGGTCTCTTGACAATAGCCAGTTTCTGCTGTGTTTTTGTGAAGTTTGTGAAGCTCACAATTACCAATTTGGGGTGAGCAGAAAGCCTGATGTGATCACTGCCCTCATCACAAATCCTGCGCAACTCATTTTAGAGACCTAAGTATACTGTGGGGTTTCAGAAAGTATAGGCCATTTATTGAAGCTACACCTAGACTGTCAAACTTCTCACTGATTTGACCTGAGCCAGGTCATGCTAGGTATCTGTTTAGTGAACAGCAGCCTGAAGTAGCAAAATTTTGTGCGAAGGGACTTGTTGGCTCTGACTTGGGACTGTGATCTTTTCCAAGAACAATCACAGAACTTGAGAATATTCTCCAGCACTAAGAAGTAACTTCTTGAGAGGGTATGTTGTCTATGACATGGTTGCTTAACTTCAGAAGTGAAATGAGGCTTCCCTACTTAGTTTTTTTCGTAACTCTGGATCTCTTTGGTTTTCATTTCTGCTATCTAAATTAACTCCATTGTTAATGATAACAAAAGGGGAATTTTAAACAAATCGTATAGCATGAGCTAGACTATTAGCTCCTAGATATAATTTAAAAATTGCCCAAGCAAAGCCTGATCCTGTGCTGCTTTTTTCTCCAAAGAAGAAGCATGTTAACTTTATTTCCTGAGTAGTTAAGAAATAGAAATTTTCTTCCCTCACTCTTGCTCTTCTCCAAAACTACTCACTTTAAACCCAACAACATATAGAGGGAGGTGTTCCAGGATTTCACCTTTACAGAATCTCAAGGGCAGGGCCTTTCATGTTCTATACATCCCTTGTTCTTTCTTGAACTGATCTAGGTCAAGTGCAAATAATCTGATCTTTTAGAACACGGTTATATCAAAGTCACTTGCTGTGCCTGACCCAATACTAATCCCAGAGCATTGGCCTAGTGCCTGTTACACACCGAATTGTTGTATCCCCCAAAATTAATATGTTGAAACCTAAATACCCAATGTGATAGTATTAAAAGATGGGACTTTTGGGAGCTGATTAGGTCATGAGGGTGGAGCCTTCATGAATGGATTATTGCCCTTATAAAAGGTGCCCCAGAGAGCCCTTGTGTTATCTTTCTACCATGTGAGGATACAGTTTGTCAGTCTGCAACCCAGATAAGAATTCTCACTAAAATTTGACCATACTGACCCCCTGATCATGGTTTTCCATCCTCCAGAAATGTGAGAAATACATTTTTGTTGTTTATAAGCCACCTAGTCCGGTACTTTTTTATAGCAACACCAACTAAGGCCTCAAAGTAGTCACCTGTGAATTAATACCTACTTGGGTTCTCTCACCAATTCTCTCCATGGACCTTCTCTCTTTCTGTAGAAGTCATGTAACTTTCTCCAAGTCTCTGTTAAAGGTGTGGTCCTACATTTTCCTTCATAGAACCTGTCTTCTTCTGGCATTTCCTAAGAGCTATCTCATGAGAACTATCCATGGTAAATTCACATAACATAAAGTTGTATCTTTATAATAGTGTTCTTATTCGTGGTTTGGAGACCAAGTTCAGTTCCCTCTGTCTCTTCCTCTGAGAGGGTAGTGTGACAAATAACACTTTATAAATATTTATTACATAAATACGTGCAAATACTAGGTATATTTTTTGTAAATTATATTAATACTTAATTGTCATAGTAGTATACTGCCAGATTTAGTTCTAGGGCATAATTTGATGAAAGTATAGCCAAATAGCGTGTCACATATAATAATGTCAGACAGTCACAAACTGTGACACCTCTAACAAATGGAAATAGTTTTGTTATAAGCAAAAAAGTGTAAAAAATTTAATTATGACTTTTCTTTAAGAAAAAATAGTAAATACTCTAACCCAAATAGCAAGTTTCACAAATGCAGCAGAGATATAGACTGTCCTGTTTGTCCCTGGGCTTAGTCTGCTGATACAGAAGCCTTACTCCTAGTCTTTCATAAGATACTGGGTATCATAGATGTACCTTCTTGCCAAGAAAAAAAAAGTAAAAAAGAAAACTAAAATAAAATAAAAACAAATAAATAAATGAATATGAAAGATACTATGTAGATACCTGTATGATCAAGAGAGAGTATTCCTTTTGGACCCTATTCTTTGCCCACTCCCAACACTGTTTCTTGGACTTTCATCTCTTTTATTCATACTCCCCACCAAGTTTCTGCTTTCCTTAGTTCCTGGCCTCTGGCTTTGATTATCAAGCATTTTCTGTTGCATTCATATTTGCTTATCAGTGGGGGCAGGAGTAGAAAGAAATGGAGAAAGATGCTCATGGATATTGGGAGTATCTAACAACATCCTTCTGTATGCCAGAAGGAGCTTAATCTTTGCAGTACAAAATGACTACTGATTTTCTAGGTCTGTCATTTTGTACTCTAAGATTAAGCTCCTTCTGGCATAGAGTAGTTATTTTGTTATACCAAAAGAGTATGTCTCTTCTCCAACTTTTGAGATACATTACAGAAGCTCCATTCCTATTACTTTAGATTAAGAAGCAGCAAAGAGAAAAACAGGTGGAAGAAAGAACAGAAATCTATCATGCCTTTGTATTCTGTGCCTATTTTAATTGACTTGGTTTAATTTGAAGCAATGGACTCCTTATACTCATAAAGAAGTCTTATGGGGAGGGTAAGAGAAAGATAGAATATAAACTTGGAGAAGAAAATATTTAATCGAGATATCTTGGAAGATTGAGAATTTCTTGGTCTTAGATGTTATCTTTGACTAAGGTTATTGAAGCTAAAATCAAAAGTTCCAGAAGAAAATCAATAAATATAGGTCCATTTTATTAAATAAGGTTAAAAAAGTTAAGCATTGAGATACATCATTTAATATTTTATACAATCAGAAAAAGATATTTTTCTTGGCTGCAAATTTTGAAGCTACTGTTTCCAGCTGTAGGAATGGCAACCTACGCAGTACATAAAAGAACAATTTCCCAGAAGTTCTCATCAAATCATTTTTCATTACAATGATTTTGACTGAATTAGATTATCTATTTTGATTTACCTCTAGGGTAGTAACATTATTAACTTGAGTTGTTCATTTACTTTGGCAAATATTTTATTTTTGTTGAATTATTTCTCAGTTATTTTGCTATTCATTAATGTCCTCATCATTAGGTAAGGATAGGAGGGGAGTATGGTAAAATAAAAGAGGTTTAGCTTAAATGAATTAAGTTTGCATTATAAGTAAGCATAGTATATGATTTATTTTTTAAAGAAGTAAGCTCAGGGATCAAAAATACTAAAAAATTACCTGTGTTTTTTTACTTGCTTATATTATGTCTTCATTAAATTATTATATATATTATACCTTGTATTATATTTCATGAGTATGTTGAAATACACTGAGATATGCCCTGGTCTGCTACTTATGATTATAAAATATTCCTAATATTGTAAATTTTAGGGAAACTCCACTTAGGATGGTTTTATTTAGTGAGCCATCTGCATGTGTAGTCCAAGCTCTTGATATAATTACTTTAAATGCTGTAATGTTATAAATAGTTGAAAAGAATATTTTATATATTCACTTTTGAAGATTTTATTCTATGGGTAATATTTGTAGACTAGAAATCAATATTACACAAGGAGCAAGCACAAAATAAGTGGTAAGCATTTCAAGAAGTGCTGTACTGCTACTTCAAATCTAGCATTTCCAAAAAAGATCTAGTTCTATTTCCTCAAATTCTCACTTTTGATACTGCAGCACTACCAGGTGTCTCAATTTGGCTCACAATATTGTTCTTCTCTGTGAAATCACTGCTCTATTCATGCTATTATCTCAAGAGTCATCAAGTACCTCCTCCTTTCTTTCACCTTTTCCCCTCACACATGCAATCACAAATGATGTCGATTTATCAATTATATCTCCAAAATCATATTGTGTTTTTTTCCTTTTTTCTCCCTGTTCTAGTTCAAGCTCATAATTCATTATGTCTTGTTAAAACTACCCTGATATATTTCTTCTTACTACCTCTAGTCCTATCCTTTTTTTCATCGACAGACACGACATACTAATATCAGAGTGAACTTCCTATCGCAGAGATACAATGGCACCAGTCCTCTTCTAGAAAAACCTTGAGTGGTGACTCATTGCATCAATCAGGGCTCTTGACTGCAAGCTCAGAAACCAATC
Source organism: Cheirogaleus medius (assembly GCA_008086735.1). Classification (NCBI taxonomy): domain Eukaryota; kingdom Metazoa; phylum Chordata; class Mammalia; order Primates; family Cheirogaleidae; genus Cheirogaleus; species Cheirogaleus medius. Next base: position 85,831,508 of record VBSM01000272.1, on the reverse strand, counting down.
CTAGTTCTTTAGCAATGAGCACTGGATGTAATGACAGTCTTAATGGGAGTCTGGAGAACTAGATTTGAAAAATTCATGGTAGAAAAGGTCAGTTGGCAGGGCTTTCCTGGAAATACAATAGCTGTATTTTAGCAGGAATGGTCTGGCTAGGATGCTGCTATTGCTGCTGCAGGGCACCATTAGCACTAGACAAGAGAGGGATCTTTCTTTTTGGCTTCTGTAGTGTGAAAAGATGTACGCTGGACAGCCACTCCAATAAAGGGCAAACAACAACAACCACAATTACTACTACTACACATTTCAATTAATTACATGAACAAGGCTGAAACTTATTAGCATTTCACTCAAATTTTATTTCCAAACTGATTTTAAGCTACATTTCCAAAATAATAATTGCTTTCTGTTGTGTCCCCTACCAACATATCAGCTATGCATTCTTGTCCTGGGCAACTAATTATTCTCTCAAACTGCTGCATACCTTTCACACCTTCAAGTTTGTGCATATGCTATCCCCGCAACTCAGGGTTTGTTAACTCTGACACTATCAACATTATAGGCCGGATCATTCTTTGCTGTAGGGAAGGGGACTGGCCTTTGTATTACAGAACTTTCCACAGCATTTCTGGCCTCCACCCACTAAGTACCAATAGTACCTCTCTGGTTGGGTTAATAATAACCCAAAAGGTCTTGAGATATTGCTCAATCTTTCCTAGGAAGTAAACTCACCTTATGTTAAGAAGACTAAAACAAACATACTTAAATGCAATATGGGATCCTACAAAAAGGACATTTGTGGAAACTTACGAAAAGTCTTTAGTTTAATTAATAGTATTGTATCAATTTAATTTCCTGGTTCTGATCATTATACTATGATTATGTAAGATATTCTTTAGGAGATGTTCGGTGAGAGATATATAAACATTCTCTGTGCTCTTTACATATTTTTTGCAAGTTTAAAGTAGTTGAAAAAATTCTGTGGGTTGTCCTCACCAGTTCCTCTAATTCTATATTTCTCAAATTTGCTTTCATTATTATACCTCCCTCAACCACCCAAGAGCCTTTTGAGATCCTTTTTTCCTAATTTTCCTACCCATAAATTTTGAATGCCACAGAGAGAGACTGTATATGTTTATGTGCTGAATGTATATCTGTGCTTTATACATAAAAAGAGTATTTGGGGGCTGGGTGTGGTGGTTCACATCTCTAATCCCAGCACTTTGGGAGGCCAAGGCAGGAGGATCACTTCAGTTGGAGGTTTCAGCAAGCTATGATCACACCACTGCACTCCAACCTGGGCAGCAGAGCAACAGAGTGAGATCCAGTCTCTTAAAAAAAAAAAGCAAGTTTTTTTTTTTATTGTTCCCTAATCCACAGAACCAATTCTTTTGAGAATTCATACTCTAGTCATATGCAGTGATATCTCCTCTGACCTTCCAAAACTTTCTTTTCATCTAGTATACAATTATCAAATATTGCTTTGCATTTTAGTAAAAAAAATTACTTGTGTTTGCATATATGTATATGTCTTTCCTACCAGACCCTTTAGCTTCTTAAGATCAGTGGTGTTATAACATTCACCTTATAACCCTTTCACCATGACTGACTCACAAAAGACTCCAAAAATTGAACTGCTTTAAAGTAGAGATTATACTAAGCTGAGATGATTTAACTATTTAATAAATGTGGTAGAATTAAAATAGAAAATACAGGAAGCCAAATTAACAGTAAAGATAATAAAGTAAAAAAAATAAACAAATCAAGTCTGTAAATGGTAATAACTGTGATTTGAGTAGAGTTTTATTTGGGAGAAAGTGAGGAAATAGGCAGAAAGATGGTTGTGTGGATTTGTACCGAATTCATTTACAATGTAATTTATTGAAAAGAGCACAAGCCTTGTACAATTAAAAAAAGGTCACTGGCATCGTAATGACAGACAGAACTTTAATGTTACATGGAAAGATATTGTATATGTAACCTAGTCAGTAAAATGAGTTGGGCTCAGTAAGATAACAGAACGCAACTGCAATCCTTTGTTTGTTGTTTTCTAAGTTATTCAAGGTCAAAAGCTTTTCTAGACAGTGTTAGGTAATACTTTTTCCTAGTATTAAAAGTCTTGCTCAGCATTATATTAAAACTCAAAATTTTACCAATTAATGTTTCTTTCCTCAAGCAGCTGGGCCTAACTCAGGCTGGAAACCTTGCTGTGGGGAAAGAGTCTTAGACTCCCCTTCTTTAGAGTTCTTATGGGTGATTCAGCGACCTGACTCTATCAAACTTCAGGGAATATGTAACATGCTCTCCAACAATCCTCATAAAGCCATCCTCTCTTGGCTTGAACTCCCTGTATCATGGAAGGGGCAGGCATACTGACCGCTCTCCCAAAATGAATCCACACTGCCATCGTCCTCAATTTCTTGTCACTCTTCCATTCCTTGTGTAGAGGCTGGAGGTAGTTAATTGATTAATGCTGGCAAAAACAAGCATCATGCAAATCCTGTGTAGATGACATAGGTGTCAATGTAAAACTAGAAGTCATCTATTATATGTATTTTTTTTCTGGCCTTAGAGACATTAGCTAGAAAGTCTGAGATTGTAGGAAATGTCTTATCTGGTTATATTTTAAAGCATGAACACTGTATCTGACACATAATAAGTACCAGTAAATGTTAGTCCCCTTTATTTCCCATTTTTCTCTTCTCTTTATTTTATCCTTCTCTGAATTATATTTCTTTCTAGCCCACAAATTCAATTCTATAAATGTCTTTTTTTATAAATACATAATATTGCATATTCCTGTACATTTTTATCAATCCATCTGCTTCCCATATCGTGGAAAAGAAAGGAGAATTGGGTTGAAGCAAACATCATTAAAGAATGTTAAAATATTGAGTATATGGAAACTTCAATATTATATACTATGCTTTTAGAAACCATACTAAATACTGGCAGAGATTTCATTTTGTCCCTCAGTTTCCCCAACCATAATGAGAGATTTAAACTAGCCAATGTTATTAATTTATAATTGAGAATAAAAAGATGTCACACTGGGTAGGAACATGTTCCATCCCCACAGTGCTTTGGCCACTTAGGGGTATTTCATGGGAGGTCCTCCACCATATAAAGGATGACTATTTAAGTCTTCTTTCTTCCTTTATGTATTTACATGGATTTTAATGTGTAGTAGAAAGCAAATCTTCTTGAATCTATTTATATTTTTATAGTCTACCATTTACAGAACAGTTTTACTATTATATGGGAAAAACTTTCTGTTTTTTGAATGTAGTCAATGTTTTAAGGTCCAAGGAGTACCCTCTAAACAACAACTCTGATTCACAGACCAGTAAGAGCTGAGATGACTTAAAGGAATGTCAGAAGCTGATAAGCTGGGGAGTCTAGGCAGTTGTCAGTCAGAGATAAGATAAGCAAAAGACATCCAGAAAATATCCATACCAATGAGCATAAGAATAGTGTCCAGAGTTCAGCTCAGTAATCTGAAACTACTGGCAGGCAGCAAAAGTAATTGATGAGAGCCTATAGGAAGGATGAAGAGGAAAGATGTTTGGAAATGGAAAATGAAACTAAGGAGAATTTTGACACAAAGCCAGCTCACTCTCTTGGTCTCCACTGCCTTTATGTTCCTCTCACTTGCTTGAGATGCAGTCCTGATTGAACCTGGCTTGGAGGTAAGCCCTTAGTAACTACAAACAGGTGGTTGGCTGTCTGAGTAGCACACACTCAATCTGCATTTGCTAGGGCAGAAGACAGATATATTTCTCCAGCAGAGTCACTTCCCTGACACTAATATCAGTGAACATGCTCTCTGTGCCTTTCATGATTTTATAAACTTTGATCACTTTGCTTCATCTTTCATGTTCACATACTGAATCATCCTTTCGCCCTTCCACATGCGGAAGTCCCTCTCTTCCCTCAAGAATTTAAGTTTGTTATTCTCCAGACTTTCTCCAACTCCGTTATTTCTTGAGATGGATCAAGGCGAGCTGTACCTCATTTTCCAAGTGTGAATTATTAATAGTAAGGGTCAAATAATGATTTCTGTATCCCTGAAAACTTTCTTTTTGATCCCAGCAAGCTTTGTGCTCCAAATGCTCATTGAACAATTGTATTCATGGATTAATACAATGCTTATTCAATTTTAATGTTTGTGAACTACCTGGGGATCTTATTAAAATATAGATGCTAACTCAGTACGTCCAATGGGGCCCCAAATTCTACATTTCTAGGAAGTTTCTAAGTGATGCTACTGGTGTGTAGACCATACTCTCAGTAGCAATGGATTAGTACAGTGATTATCAGAGCCTTTCTCTGTGTCAAAAGAAAAAAATTCTGAGTAGAATGTGGATTATTCCTCCCATTCAACCTCATATCTCCAAAAGCACAGCTTCCTGTTTTTTAACATTGGCATCCAATTATTGATGTTCCTATGCAAATAAACAAACAGCATCTCACTGCAGTTTATTTATGTAAATTTGACATTAATAAAATTTGGAAGAGTTTAAAGCTCACTGAATATATTTAAATATATTTAGTTATATATTTGTAACATCCTAAAACTTGTCATGAAGGCATGCACATACATAGAATAGAATTGTCAAAAAAATACTGAGATGATGCCAAATAGGAGGGACACAAGCTAAAGACAAGGTTACCTCATGCTATAATTTCACTCAAAATGATGCAAATAGTAGCCCAAGAAGTTAAACTATTTTCAGTCACAATTCTAGCAAAAGTTGGTACCAGGGACTAAAAATTTGTGCTATCCTAATAAATGGATGAAGAGATGGGGAATTTAATTTATATTTAAAAAAAATCTACTCATGGGAGTGACTAGGGTATAAGACTCATTATTATATTAGAGATGTAAAACTAGAGACTAAGGTAAAAAAAATTCAATATAAGTCTTCTCCTTCCAGGGTAGGTGAGAGAGGAAGACACAACCCACTTAAAGGTAGATCTAGTTGAGAGAAAATATTAAGCCTCAACTAAGTTGTTTTAGCAGGCTCCACACATTCTTCCTTAGATTAGCCTAAGAGGTGGCAAAAAAAATCAGGTATGTCTCCTCTTTATAGGTTATTATTTAAATATGTCAATGAGGATTGCAAGTCCAGCGTAAATAGAGGATTCCACAATGTCTTGTTTGAATTTAGGACTTCTATGTTCCTTCATTAACATTATTGTTTTTTTGTATAACCTTTTGTAGCAAATATTGACACCTTATGACTTTTGGAAAGCTCTTTCTGAAAATCTAAACTGTATTCATGTATATTTCCTGCCCCCATGATTATCTGACACTCAATTTTAGGAAGAAGGAATGTTTCTTTCCCTGGTAGTTTCTTCCATGTAGCAGGGGAGCTCCACTAGTTAACACCTCTGCCCTTCTCCACCTTCTCACTGACCTAATTGTGTGATTATTGGAAAAAAACTGGGCCTGGGAAACCTGGCTTCTTCTCTCCTCTGTGAGGTCTGCTTGCTACAGAAGTCAGATGCCCTTTGTCATGTGATCTATCTACTTAAACACAAAGGCTCTGCCTCTGGAAAGGCCTGTGGTGGTCCAGGGCTGTGGGTGACTGGGAGGTTATGTAGTCCTGATTCTTAGATCAATAGCAGGAAGTCCATTGCTGCTACCTGTCCAAGCCACATTCTCCATCTTTATTACTGATAAAGGTGATATTTTGGTTCCTACCTGTAGAATCTTCTGTCTTACTTCTCTGTTGTTTCACACTTTGTCAGAGAAGAGTGGTAATATTTACTTGGCATACCTTTGAACCCACACATTATTCATCATCATTATCATTCAGAGTACTCCAGAAGGCTGATTCTAACAAGAAATGTGTTGCTCCTTTCTTATAATTATGTGTACATGGATTATAATATTTATTAATAACCATCTCAGAATCAAGACTTGGGAAATTTGGCTTAAGAAAATTTAAATTCAACTTCCAACTTCCACTTTGTTATCACTGTTTAACCTTTAAGAAATTCAGTCTCTTTGACTCTCAATTATCTATCTATAAAATGGGGTTCAAATGTATACTACCTACCTTAGAGTGTAGCTGTGAGGTTAAAATTAAATGAATGTGAAAATGTATTCACAATCATAAAACAAAAGACAAATGTGTGCCATTATTGTAATAATTCTCTATGCATATGTAGGAAATATATTGGAAACATAAATGTCATTTCTTTTGATTGTATTCAAGTTGCTTCACTTTATAGAAAGCTAGAATTAAAACCATTTTTTGTTCTAAAAACACTATTACCTCTTATTTATTGGGTCAGATTCTTATCACATATTATAATATGCATTTTCTTCTAGAGTGACTTTTTTATGTACATTAACAATGGATCATTTTTATGTGTAAGTTCTGTGATAGGTAGAAAGTATATTCTGTTCACATAAAGATCTTTTAAAGTGAATTATGTTTATATCACTTGTGTAATCTTATTTAATGATGTAAATTTCACCTTGTTTTATTGTTACACATTTTTAGACTTATTACTTTTAGTTATACCAAGTGTTAAATAACATTTGTTAGCCTATTTCAGTGCAGGCACCTTTAAAAATGTCAACCAAACAGATGTTCTACTATAAACATGAATAAAAATGAGGGCATCATAAAACTAAAGATAGAGTATTTTATAATGTTAATATTAATATTACTTAAAATTCAATAGTGTTTAAATTATATATAATTAATGAAGATGGCAAGAAAGATTCCCAAGTTTATAATTTACAAAAAAAATGTTTGAGTTATTTTTAGTTTAGTTATTTTTCAAAGTTATGACATGATCTTTTAATCTTTAAATAGCAAGATTATAGGAATAAAATTAAGCAGATATGGTGTATAGTATTATCCTGATGATTTCTGATTCTGTTTCTAGCATTGTTCTGATACTGCTAAATCTTAGTCCCATTGCATTCAATACTCAAATGGATGCTATACATTGGTTATATATATATTTTTCCTATATATGTAATATCACATAATAAAAAGTGGGAGAGAGGAAGACTCATACTATCTAAGAAATGAAAGCATAAATGCTGTTTCCTAGTATTTTATATATCATAGCAACTTAGTACTTTGAATTTTTTAAATGTGAAATTCGTTTACAAAAATAAACCAAACATGGTAAGCTAAATTAAAATATCATGTAAAACAATTTTAAGTTGTTTCTTTAAAATTTTGACTCCCTTGCAACTGGGTTAACAACTCTTATTAAGTGTATTTGTGTAGATACAGTTTTACTCTTATCTCTGTGAAGACATACATATATTATTTTGCCCCTTTCTGAACTGATAACATAAATGATAATGATATAATAATATAGTGATAAATTTTTATTTTACTACAACTGTTTTTACTTTTTGAATGCCTGCTATATATTATGGATTTGTGAAGGTGTATTATATGTATTATCTTATTTGATATATTTGTTTTTATTGGAACTAAATTGATAACAAATAATTTTATCTTAAAACACATTTTTCCTGATTCAAGGTAAGAAATATATAAAAAAAGAGTGCTTAAATTTTTGAATGGTTTATGTAAAGAAAATTCAGAAGTTTAAAGCAAATAGCTGCAACATTATTAATAACATGCATTCTCATAAATATTCATTATGAACTAAATATAGCCCTGTATACATGATGGGAGTTCCTTCAAAGTTAAAGAAAATGTACATACATGGAAAGGCAATCAATTTCATTCCAGAAAATGCCTCATTGCCTCAGTCTACCTATGTAAAAATATCATATTTTAGATATTTATTTAAATATATTATATACTGTCTTCCTGTTGATGGTTATTCAAAGAAGCTCTTGGGAGATTACTTTTTCAAATAAATAATTCTTTAATTTGCTCTATATGCCTGGGACATCCTAAACTAGGGTTTCTTAAAATAAAAAATGCCTCAAAGTCTAGCCTTAGTTTTACCCATCCACATAAAAGATTTTAAAAAATCAAAATTTTAAATTATTTGATTTATTATAATTTTAAGCAATATTGAATAATCAAAAAATTTCAACTTTTTACTTTATATTTAAGTAATAAATTTTGCAATAAAATAAATTCTTTCCATTTGTTCCTTCTTTATCAACAAGGATTTAAACAAAAAGTAAGGTAAAATAATAAATGATTAACATTGTTACTATTTTAGAATTTACAAATGATATAATTTGATCCCCATAGTCTTCTCGAAATTAGGTATTCTTACTATCCTTCCTTCATTAATAATCTAAGAGAGAAATCTAGTAACTTGCCAAAGACTTCTGATCTCAAAGAACATAGTGAGATTAAAGTTAAAAGATTATCTCGATTACCATTCCAACAAAGATGAAAATATATCATTCAGGATGAAATGTTTTTACTGACTTCCTACTTATCTATACATTTTTACAGTTTGTTGTTAGCGGAAAAAACTTTTAAAAAATGTTGATAACTTTTTTTGAGTTATCAAATGGTCATAGAAACCAAAGCCTTTTATTTATTGTTTGGAGAGATCTCCAAATATAATCACTAACATTTTTAAAAGTTTTAAAGCTGTCCTATTAATTTTCTAATTACTTCTGTAACAAATTACTGCAAAGTTAATGGCTTTAAACAAGACAAATTCATTCTCTTATAGTTCTGTAGGTCAGAAGTCCAAAATGGTCCCAAAAGACCACAGATGGAGTGGAATCTTGCCATAAAATGTATCACATCTAGAGCCTCATCTGGACCTAATTTAGATTATTTAAATCATGAAATTTGGGAATTTTGAGCTGAGGAGACTTGTATGAGATTTTAGATTTAAATTGATGCTTAATTGGTTGAAACTTTTAAAACTTTGGAGTAAGGTAAATGTATTTTGCATGTGAGCTGGACATGAATCTTCAGGAGTCAAAGGGTGTCTTCTGCAGAGATGACTCAAGGAGTCCATGAGTCACTTGGCTAATCTCTTCAATAGTCCTCTGTGTGACTGAATAATTTGACCTTTTGATCCTTCAGAAGCACAAGTAAAGGTTGTTCAACCAGACCCTTGACTTTCTCTCTAGAGCCAAGCCACTTTCTGACAGTGAATCTTCAATTTAGCATCTTCCCCACATCTGGAGAGCCTGAGAATTGAGAATTCCCTTAGTCACCAAGTCCTGGTTTCTTTGTGCTTAGCAGTTATTACCTTAATCTAATCTTTTCTTATCACATTTTACTATAAGTAGCAAGAATAAACAAGGCTGCACCTCCAACACTTTCCTTGGAAATCTCCTCAGCTAAATATCCATATTAATCACTTACAAGTTATGTTTTCCACACAACCTACAGAAGACAATTCTGCTAAGTTTTCTGCCGGTTTATAACAAAGATGCAATTTCCTCCCATTTCTGATGACATGTTCCTTATTTCCTTAGGAGAGCTCATGAGCAGTGCCTTTAACATCTGTATTTCTATCAATAGCCTATTTATGATGATTTAGGTGTTCTCTAAGATGTAGATATTCTTTTTTAAATTTTTTTTATTTCAGCATATTATGGGGATACAAATGTTTAAGTTACAGGTTTTGCCTTGCCCCCACTCCCCAGAGTCAGAGCTTCAAGCGTGTCCATCCCCCAGAAGGTGCGTATCACATTCATTATGTATGTTTATACCTATCCCCCGATGTGGATTTTCTTCACCATGCCCCTCACTTCCTTCTGAGTTCTCACTAGCAGCAGAGTCATTAACAATTATATTTGCACTAATAGCCCCTCCAAGGCAATTTATACTGTCCCTCATGTGCCTCATATTTCTTCCAGCCTCTTCTCATGATCAAATTACAAAGCTGCTTTTACACTTTTGGGTATTTGTTACAGCAGCGTCCCACTTCCAGGTATCAGATTCCTACTGCTGTTCTAACAAATTACCACAAGCTCTGTGGCTTAAAACAACACAAATTTATTCTCTCACAGTTCTGGAAGTCAGAAGTCCAAAATGAGTCTTTCTTGGCAAAAATCAAGAAGTCAGCATGACTCCTTCCTTCCAGAGATTACAGGAGAGAACTTGTTCCTGCCTCTTCCAACTTCTAGAGGCTATTGAAGCCATCTCACTCCCATCTTTGCATGTGTTGTCAACTCACCTTCTCCTTTTTGGTCAAATCTCTCTCTGCCTCCTGCCTATAAGGGCATTTGTGACTGCACTGGGCACACCTTGATAATCCAGGATAATCTCCCCCTCTCAAACCCTCTGATTTAAACACCTCGGTAAAGCCTCTTTTACTATATAAAATATCACATTTACAACGTGTGGGGATTCAAATGTCAACATCTTTGGGGTCAATTACTCAGTCTATCATAGCTTGATATTATCACTCGTTGATTTTTGTCTTCTAGTCAACCCTGAAATGCAATTATATTTTAGTTGTCCACAATCTTCATGTTATTAGTTACTGATGACTTATCCAAATTTTGTGTTATTTTTTAGTAATACAATGCAATAATGTATAATACAGATAATTTAGAGCTTAAAAGAAGTTTTGATGTAAAGATTACACAGAAAATGTTTCTATGATAGCCAAAATGTGAAATTATGTTAAAGATGATTCATTTTGTTGTTTTTACAAATACAATCTCTCAGAATACATCATATTTTGTTAGATAAGGGGGAAGAAAGAAGAGGAGGCCAAAAAACATTTATTGGAGATGATGATTGTTTCCTTGATTATTTATGATTGACAGCAACTAAGAAAGATAAAAGCATTGTGCACTCAAGTTTCATTTTTCATAATTTTGGACTCATACTCTGTATATATACCTATATTGAAAGACAAGACCTATTACACATTTACAAAGGAGAAGCTTGAGTATTTTTTTCAGATTATAGGAAACCTAAAGCAAGTTTCAACAAACAGATAAAATATACAGTTGGCACTACCTTCAAAGCAAACTAGTTTTCTTCTATATGCAGTACAACCACAAAGTTATGAGTCTGGTTCCACAAACTGCAAAGAAACATCCGTTTCATTTCTTTATAGACACTGGGTGCTTTATCTAGCTTCACTTCTCTTCCAATTGAAGCATTACCATCTCCTAAAACCTGCTCATCCTAATGCTTTAATTACGTTGGTGACACAGACAACTTTTAAACCAGTGTTACCCAGAGTCAAATTCTGATCCACTTCTATCACATCCAATTGACAACCATTTTTTTTTCCATTCATGTCCACTGCCACTAAACTACTTAAGTTTCATTAAACTGCTTCTCTTATCTATTCAATCGTATCCTAATAGCCTTTCTCCTCACAATTTTGCTCTGCTTCAATTCATGTTCTATACAGTGACCCAAATGATCTTTTTCCTAAAATTCTGATTTAATTACACCACTTTTCTCCTCAAAATCTTGTGCAATAACTTCAGGTTTAAGTCTTAACTTTTTAATTCAACATACACAGTTATCAGGATCTGACTTGCCTATGTTTACGAGTTGCTGCCTCTTAGAACCTTCTCTTCTGATCATCTTCAGGGAAAATTGCCTGCTCTTCCTTGAGCTCCTCTTCCAGATCCTTATCACAGCTGGCCTGTTTTGTGGATCTACAAAGTTGCATGTAATTATCAGAAATTATCATTACTCTTGATGGCACACCAGGCATGAATTAGAAATGCCACATTTTAGATAAGAATGGTATCTGTAGATGTTATATAGCATTTCTTTGGTCAAATAATAATTAGTAGATTTGAGATGCGAACCTGGACATATTTAACTCTTTACTATACTTTCTACTGTATTATAGTACATGTATCACCAAAATATTGTGCTAATATCTGTTGTAGTACTTAGCTTGGTTCTCAGCTTTCTCCCCACTAGGCAGTGGCTCCTTAGGAAAAGAAACATGTCTATATCCCAAGTATATAAAATTGTGTGTAGTGCACAGTTATGTTCTCATTAAATGTTTGATGAATAAACATTTTGAGAATCTGTTTCTCCCTGTGGCCAAATAGCAGTGATTTGTATATTTAGGGATAAAAAGACATGTGAGTAAAAAGATCAAAATCAACAAGAAGAACCCAAGTTCTAAGTCTATCACTTACAGAATTTAGATAAAGTAGGCAAGTCTTACAGAGACTGACCATTTCTTCCTAGATTCTATGTTTTCAAACTGTATAGATGCCACCAGATGAGGAGCCACTGTGCCTTGAGGAGATAGTATGATTCAATTTTGGGGTAGATAACCGAAAAAACGTACATTAACATATTTTCTAGGCAATTGTGTGTTTGTCCGTGTGTAAAAGCATTAAGATGAAAACAGAAATTACTAATATTTTTAGAGCTAATTTAATTTGAAATACAATATTAAGCAATTTATAAATATAAACACTGTTCAATTGACCTTATTGATTAATTATAGGAAGAGGAAAAGATATTTTGAATAGTAATAAGGATAAAATAGGTTGGCAATGCAGCCAGAAAAAAAAAATTTAGGTCTTCAAGAATTTGCAAGGAAACAGACAAGAGAAGGCAAAACAAGAAGAACTGTGGAATGTCTTGTGTTTTTGTTACTTTGTTCTTTTGACTGAAGTAGTAGTCAGGGACACAGTGGGAGTTTATTCATTGAAGGTTTAAGTTTCAGTACTGATTATATGACCAATATACCCACCCTGACTGTTGGATATAGTACTATACTTTATGAAAAATATTATAATGAGGACAATCAAAAAAAATAAAGTAAATAATAATTAATGGTGAAGCCGGATATTGTCTAGCTAGTTCTTGTCTTTGTTGAATACCTGGAAATGATTTAGGGAGAGGTTTGTGCTGTGAGTTTGAATTTATAGTATTTAAAAGTGTTGTTGACTGGGCATGGAGGCTCATGCCTGTAATCCTAGCACTTTGGGAGGCTGAGGCGGGAGGATCACTTGAGGTCAGGAGTTCCACCAGCCTGAGCAAGACGCTGTCTCTACAGAAAATAGAAAACTTAGCTGGGTGTGGTGGTGTCTGCCTGTACTCCCAGCTACTCAGGAGGCTGAGGCAGGAGGATCACCTGAGCCCAGGAGCTTGAGGTTACAGCGAGCTATGATGCTATTGCATTCTATCTGGAGCAACAAAGTGAGACACTACCTCAAAAAAAAAAAAAAAAAAAAGAGTTCTTTTGTTCCCGCATGCTTGAGAGTTCCCAGTTATAATATATACCCATTGTTTCTCCTAATAACTTTGCTAGCCTTAAGGGTAGACAATTATTCATGTAGTAGCCTGTCATATATCATGTAACCTATTATCCAGACATGATGCAATCTCTAGAAGAAATTTGGGAGTAGGAAATGTACAGAGGCTCATTCTCCTTGTGCTTTAGGTAAGTTGGCTTGTAATGAGAGTTAACTGTAAAGAATAATGTTTATTCTTCCCCAGGAAATTAAGAGCCACATAGAGTAATGGGTCTAAACCAGGGAGCCAACAAATGACTATTACAAATTAAGATCAGTTTGTCACTGTTTAAAATAATCCTGGTTTAGTTTTTATACCTAATTTAGAAGTACATCTTAGAGCCAACAACCATCCAGATGGTGGTAGTTCTCTGGGACTTGACATTATTTTAAAAGGTCACCACAGGCAAATTATAACTGGCACCTCTTTCTTATCAGAGACCAAACATCTGTGAACTTGCTCCAATTTTGAATCATCAGTGGAGCAGCTTCCCATGACAGCTCCTTGCCAACTTTCTTTCTGAGTGAACTTTGTGAACTATTTATTTTTTCTGTTAAAAACTGTCACATATGTTATATAGACAGTCCCATAATGTTCCTAAAATTTTGTTGCTTAAATTTGAGTCAAGAGATATTAAGTTTTTAATTTAGAAGCATGCCATAGATTTACTTACAGCAGCATCAGTGTTTGGGAAATATCCCCCATGTAGATATATTTTATTCCCTGTAGTGTCACTGCATCCCAACAAACTTATATTTACTCTAGTGCTCCCAAAATATTATACATACTAATAAAAGACTAAATAAATAACCATGTACATATGCATTATATATAAATAAAATACTGTATTTTAATTTTATGTTTTATAAGCTCATTTCTTCTTCTAATATTAAGAGAGTAAAACTATTAAAATTATGAGTCAGTTGTATACGCTCTCATATTTTCCTCCAGTATTCTCATCTATAGGTATTCAGATATCTGTTTTTTCTGTTGTATGTAGGCATTTATTATATGTATGTGTTATAGGAAGAAGCAGATTGGAGAGTGGAAATGTATCTCTCTCTCTCTTTTTTGAGACAAAGTCTCTCTGTGTTGCCTGGCGTCATCATAGCTCACTGCAACCTCAAGCTCTAGGGCTCAAGTGATCCTCCCACCTCAGCTTGCTGAGTAACTGGGAATACAGGTTCACACTACCACAACCAGCTATTTTTTTGTTGTTTTTTAGTTGAAATGAGGTCTCCCTATGTTGCCCAGGCTGGTGTCAAACTCCTGGCCTCAAGTTATCCTCCCAGTTCGGCCTCCCAAAGTGCTGGAATTACAGGTGTGAGCCACCATGCCCAGCTGAAATGTACCTTCTATTTCACTGTCTCAAGATGGTGAAGTGATGGCGAAATTACTCTTACTTTGTCAAACCACTAAGAATTGATGCTCGTATTAAAGATTCAGAGGCCATTCATTATAAACAAAAGCTTAAATTATGCTCAGTGTAATTTTTGCATTTAGTAAATTTTATTTTTTTCTTCTTCTTTCCATACACCAAGTCGACTAATTACAAAAATCCTTGTTCAGTAGTAGAGTCTTGTTCTGAACTCTAGTCCTATACCTAAAATCTAGCCTATTTGTGTGGTGTGTGCTAATTAACTTTTCCACTAATTACAAAGAGCTGACATGACTTACTTAAGCCCTTGTCCTCTTAACATATTTCCTTGAGATAGGCAAATTCATCCACCTCACCTCTGAGGATAACCTATGTTGTAAATACCTTTTGGGGTAACTTTTCTAAAATTGAAAGAAGTTTCAAATATCTTAATTGTACTTTGATTTAAATTAAGTTGAGAGAAACTTAATTGAAAAAAAATTTCAGAAAATACAAGTGATTTTGAAAATAAAAAAGCACTGGATTTACAATTGGCCTTTGATAATATGAATAAGAGAAATGTCTAGCAAAAGTGTATTTATTGGGCAAAAAATATATTTTGTTAAATCATATGTATTTTGTGTCTTGCCATTATAAATTTTAACTTTTGTGTCTGTTTGCCTCAAAGGTAAATGATTTGCCTGTAATTTTTTTTTTATTGTTAGAGGGGTAATTGACTTAGAAATTTAGCGATATGAATGTTTGATATAGGAAGCTATATTTACAAGAATGCTATACGTAGAAAACATTTGCTTACTTTAGGTGTAAGTTATTTTTAGCATATTAGGTTGAATATCTTCAACAGCATCAGATTTATTAACCTGTGAACCACAACTCAACTGATCCAACTTTTTAAAATGACATTACCAAATTAATTTTAAATCATAATGCAAAATAATTACTCACCCCCTCCCTTTGAATCTGCCGAATCAAAGCTGCTTTTCTAAGCACTACCTCTAATACACACTCCCATCTCCGGGGCTGGACCCCTATAGGAGTGCTTTCCTTTTATGTTTGGGGCTGATTAAACCATTGATGAACATATGACGCAAGGTAGCCAATTAAATTATCTATCTTGTGAACATGGAACTGGGCTCTGTGACCTCGGCATATCACTGTGTGTAGTTAAAGAGTGGATATGTCTTGCAAATGGAGAAGCAAAGAAAATTTGTCTTAGAAAGAAAGAAGAGGCCACAAAGAAAGCAGAGATAAGATATTATTTAGCACTAACAAGAAAAAGAGAGAATGTTACCCAAGTTTCTTGTTTCTTTCTCCTGATAGTTCTTAAAGCCTGGGTACGTAATAATCTGCCCTGTGTTTTACGAGGTTTTTTTTTTTAAAGGTTATTTAACTTTAAAATTAACAAATAGTTTCACTTTTTGAAATTATTAAGTAATAGTAGTTAGATTTTTTATAAAATAATGTACATATTTAAGTATACCTAATTGAAGTTTCTTGAATGTGGCCTTATTTGATTATAGCTAAGTTAACGTGGCCTTCCAACATGGAAAAATTCCCCACCCCTGACACAGAACTTCTCTGATTTTTAAAATTTTTTTCTAATGAGTTATCTGCTTTTGTTCAAGCTACATTCAATGGAATTCTATTTCCTGAAAACTATGTCTCTCTGAATAAAAATAACCTCCTGTAAATTTTTCTGATCTCATGTTTTGCTACTCTGTTTGGAACCCCTGATACAAAACATCTATGAAAAAGTTACTGAGGCTGTTGTGTCTCTTAGACATTATCTCAGGTGCACATGGTTGTGTTTCTAGTACTAGCTGTATGGATTCTCTAAGTTTCTTAACCACTCTGGTGTTTGATCTTGAGCCTGGTTTGGATTCCTTGCTGTCCTTAATTAACCTACCTTGCTGTTAATGGCTTAGATCTGATGCACCAAGATCATTTTATGCACGTCGTTGATAACTGCCATTGTTGTTTATTTTATATTAAGGTTACCAGGGGCAGCCCAATGCCTGTCTATAGCAAAAACTGCACCTTTAGAAATCACCTGGATGTGTTGTGGAAAAATATGGCTAACTGGAGTGGGGCCTGGTACTCATTTTTATTTATAGAGTCTGAAGTGTAGCCTCATTTGACAACCACTAACCGCTCCTAGAATGTAAACTCCCTAAAGGGCCACATGTGAACTTTAGCGAAACTCAATGATCTTCCATTTCCCCACTCATAACTCTAGCTTCAAGGACATAAATAGATCATAGGCAGGTTATAGAGTTTTCAGAGTGTGAAATGAGGAGGTTTATCTTCCTTATCAAGTGACTATTTTTCTGTTTAAACATTTCTTTTGTTACTCTTATCTCTTGAAACCCTTGAGAAATATAGATACAGATATTTTTGTGTTTTGGAGGTGACCTTCAAACCACAAAGAACTTAAATGCTTAGAAGAAAGACCTGGCACAATTACAGAAGAGCCAGATGGAGGGAGGCAAGAAGTATATTGGTGGGATAGGTCTTTGCATTTTGTGGAAAAATGTTATTTTCTTTCCTTTATTTGTGACTGACTCTACTCCTCATTAAATTGGTAAAATTTTAAGGACCAAAATGAGGTCGAGGACTAGGAATGTTAGACTCTTTCTCTGTTTTAATCCAAGTTCACAAATGGTTAAGCCCAGCATGCTACAGTAGGAAAACACAAAGAAATTTCAGGCCAACGCCTGGTCAATAACTAAGTTTTCCCTAAACTGTCTTCCACATGATGCTACTCATTGGGAGCTACTTACATCTTTATAGCTGCATGATGATTTCAAGAATCTGGGATACAACTATCCTGGTCTCTTAATTAGACATTCAGCTAATACTTGACATCCTGCCTTATAATTGTGCCTGTGCTTCAATAAACAGTTTTTAAATGAAGGAAAAAATAATAATTTCCTTTAACTTCTAGTGTAATGTTTTTGAACTTTTAAACAATATAACTTCATTCATTGAAAAAGACTGAAATCATAATTTCCTTCCTAATTGGGCTCATCCTCTTTCTAATTTGCAGACAGGTAAGTTTCTGCATATGAATTATGATAGTCATGCACACAATAAATCTCTCTAAGTATTTGGCATCTACTTAACTAGATTTTCAAATCTGATTAAAAAGGAAAAATGGATAGCTAGATATCTACATATACAGCTTAACCTCTTTGGAAAGCCTGGCCATAACATCAATAAAAAAGATATCTGAGAATATTCTGGCAGGGTCCAGATTCTTGATTAAAAGCAGACACATTTTATGCTTATGCATTAGTAATCCTGTTGTTCACAGAAAAATAAATGACTCACCATTATGTGTAATTGGTAAACAGATGGGGAGGAATATTATGCACTTCTTTGTTGTTTGTTTTCTTTTAAAGTAAGGTCATTTTCTTCCCCAACTTAAGGTGATAGAGAGCAGTGTAACAGATGTGGCTAATTTAATTTTTTGGAATGAAATTCTTTGGAATAGAAAGGGATGAGGCAAAAATATTTGGCCATATATTGTCCTCATTCTATGTAGATCATGGCCAGAATTTAAAACAAAATATATTTTAAAAATCCAAAACAAGAATTTAAATATTTAGGATCCCGATCTCATAAGTATGTAACAAATGAGAAAATCAGAGTCTCACATGTATTTTCTCTGGAAATGTAGTTTTAAATACCTATCGATAGTATTATTCAAGACAAAAGCTCCACTATCAAATAAATTTGGGGAAAACTAGTATAAACAAGTCAGACAGATTTATTTATTGCAGTACTTCTCAGAACCTTTAAAATGTTAATATGGACTGTGACTACATATATAGTTTATATATATACACAATATATATTATATAAGGACTGATTTTCAAACACATCTGACTACAGAAATTTCCCCCGCCCCCAGACCATCATATGAAATAAGGTTCTGTAGAATGCACTTCAGGATACTGAAATAAATGTTCCTTAATTCAGGCATTGTCTTCAAGGTTTCCATTGTGTATTGATATTCACTAATGAGAAGACTAAATAGTATGTAACTGGTCTGACAATGTCAAACAATCTCAAATAAATGAATTATGTACTAGTTTCTATCTATATTCTGGCTAACTTTCCTTTTTGTCTAACTTGTGGAAGAAGTTCATTATTAAAATATGTTCTAATTTTAACCCAAAAATCTTTGTCAGTAGTGGGAAAAAAGAGATCTATTTCTACCTTAAAATTATACCAAGCTATAACTCTGGTTAATAAAATACTTTGAGCCTTGATGAAAGAAATCATTGTAATAACAATATTCATCATCATTATTATTTCTTCAGAAAGAGAGCTGGCTTCTGGGTATTCTTAGAATAATCCCATCTGCCAACACAAAATTTGGACTTTGAAGCAAATACATTAGGTGTTTCCTGGATCATATCCCTCAATAATGAAGAGCTTCATTAAATATAGAAAGCTCTCTATGCCCTCTTCCTCCCACTGGTTTAATATATAAAAGCTTGCACTAGACACAGAAATTATATTTACATTTTCAAATCCACAAACTTTTATAGTATATTGTGTGAGAGAGACTTGAGGTCATTCTCTACCAAGCAGTTGACAAGGGCTAGCATTTGGATTCTACTCCCTTCTTTGGCTGACTTCAATTAAAAAGAAATAACAACTACAAAAACAATGACACAAAACATTTCAAAGTCAGTTTTCAAGTAATGATAACCTATAAACTCTGCAAGAAAGCAAAAATGTTATGATTGAACGCTATGCTAATACCAGCTCTGGTGATCTTTCATATCCACACAGGCAGACAAGAAAAAGCTCTCTAAATAGGCATATGCTGAAAAATGAACTGGAAATGTGGGTAAGTATGCTGTGGAAAATTACCAGACTGCATAAGAGTAGCAACATACAGATATGATTTAAGTGAGATAGGCCAAGCAAAAAGCTATTTGGGCTTCCTGCAAGTCTGCATTTGGTTACAAGGCTCTGTGACTTAAAGCCAAGGAACTATGTAGATGTCTATCAGAGACATCTTGCCTGATGATGGTGCATATTCTTCTGTATATCCTTTAATGGTAACATTGAAATTGCTTTTTATAACTATTCTAATAATATATAAAACAGTTAAAATCTACTGTGGGAATTCTAATTATCAAAGTAAAGTGAACATTTTTCATGACCCATATGAAAACTATAAAGCTTGAAATTATTCCATCAAAGAATCTGAATAACTTAGCACAGACTATATTTGTTGGATCATGTGAAATTGCCGATATTCTACTAATTTTTCACCCCAAAATGTGAGTTTTATATTGTTTGAGATAATAAAATGGAACCTAAATGTTCTAGTGGATACTACTACAGAATTTTATCTTTTGTTCATCTCTCTTTTTCTGAAACTTACTATATAAAACTAAAAAAAGCCTTTAATACGATGTGGAATCAACCCAAGTGCCTATCAATTCATGAGTGGATTAACTAAATGTGGTATATGTATACCATGGAATACTACTCAGCCATTATAAGGATGAATTAATGCCTTTTGCAACAATTTGGATGGAACTGGAGACCATTTTCCTAAGTGAAGTATCTAAAGAATGTAAAAAAAAACACCACATGCACTCACTATTAAGTTGGAACTAACTGCTGATCACACATGTGCACAGAGGGAAGTAAAGCTCAGTGGAAATCAAGCAGGGAGAAGTGGGGAAAAGGGGATGGGCAAAAACCTAGCTAATGGATACAATGAACATTATCTGGGTGACGGACACACTTATAGCCCTGACTCAAATATTCCAGAAGTGATCCATGTAACCAAAAACATTTGTACCCCCATAATATTTTGAAATTAAAAAAAAAAATTATCAGCACTTAACCTAGAAATCTCCTGGATATAGTTTAGATGTTTGTCCCTTTCAAACCTCCTGCTGAAATTTGATCTCCAATGTTGGAGGTGGGTCTGAGTGGGAGATATTTGGGTCATGGAGACAGATCCCTCAGGAATGGCTTCGTGCTCTCCCTGTGGTAATGAGTGAGTTCTTGCTCTATTACTTAATTAATACAAGGAGAGTTGGTTGTTTAAAGTGTGGCACCTCCCCGCTCTGTCTCTTGCTTCTCCCATCATGTGACACACTTGCTCCCCTTTCACCTTCTGCCTTGAATGGAAGATCCCTGAAGTGTTCACTAGAAGCAGGTGCTGTTGCCGTGCTTCTTATACAGCCCACATAACTGTGAGCCAAATAAACCTCTTTGCTTTATAAATTACCCAGTCTCAGATATTCCACTATAGCAAAGCAAAGCAGTCTATGATACTTCTTACTGATCAAATCAGTACACAGGCTAGTTATCATCTAATAATGAAAGAGAAAAAGTGCTTTCTTAGACAACAAAAGCATAAACTTTAATGGACATATTTTGGTAACTTTATTACATTAAATTAAAGGCATCTGTATATCAGAACAACCATAAACAAAGAAAAGAGACAAATAATACAACTAGAGAAGATTTTTGCAACTCATCTAATAGAGACTATAACACAAGGGATTATTAAATAAAATGTACAAAAACAACAAATTAATAAGCAAAATTGAACAACCTAACAGAAAAATGGGCAAATGATATGAACAGGTAAGCCATGAAAAAGTAAATATTAATGTCTAACTTCTATAGTTGCCATAATAAATTATCACAAACTTAAGGGCTTAAATAACACAAATTTATTATCTTATAGCTCTGGAGGTCAGAAGTCTGCCAGAGTTCTCAACACACTAAAATCAAGTTGTTAGCAGGCTGTGTTCTTTTCTAGAGGTCCTAGGGGAGAATCTGTTCCTTGTTCCTTCAGGCTGTTGGCAGAATTCAGTTCCTTGAGGTTGTAGGACTGAGGTTTCAATTTTTTTGCAGGCTGTAACCTGAGTGTCATTCACAGCTTCTAGAGAATGCCACATTCCTGGGCTCATGATCCCCCTTTTCCACTTTCAAAGCCAGCAGAAATAGATGAAGTTCTTCTCACATTAAAACTTTTCTGCCATCTTTTGTGCTTTTAACAGCTCTTGTGATTAGATCAGAAAACCCCTCATAATCCAGGATGGTCTCCCCTCTCAAAGTCTTTAACCCTGGTCATGTGTGCAAAGTTCTTTTTCCATGTATGTAACATAGTCGCAGGTTCTGGGGATTGGGTCATGGATATCTTTGGAGAGGGGCATTATCCTGCCTACCATATTCAATACACATATGATAATTAGTTTAAACTCATTTATGATCCGAACATGTAGATTAAGACAATGACATGGGATTGAATTAAAACTATTGAATTGGCACATATTAAAAGTTGAAATTTATTTCATTCATTGAATTGGCAAAGATTAAAAATACAACAATATCAAGTATTGTCTAGGCTGTGGGAAAACAAGTATATTTATATACTACTGGTGAGGTATGTATATATTGGAATTCATAAAAAGCAAATGGCACATGGCCATGCCTACATATGTAAATAAAACCTATGTATTACGGAGGTAATTTGTATATGTTTATATTACTGTAAATATGCATATAAATATTTTCAAGTCAAAAATATATTCATCAAAATCATCACAATAAATGCCTTAAGAAGAGGGAATATAAAGAGAATATGACTTTGGGTAGTAACCAAATGGGGCTTTATTTCATCTATAATTTATTCTTTTCTTTTTTATTAAGACTAGACACGTAATATATAAAATTGTAAAATACTAACAGGTCTTTCTTGTGAGATGAGAGACATAGGGTTAGTTTTTATCTAATAGGTATCTACCTATCTCATCTGTCTGCTTGGATTTTTTTTATTTGTAAAATAAGTATTAATATATCTCAAAACAAAAAAAGGGAGATCTCTTTAGACTATATACACATATTCATAAAAATATCTTCTGGCAATTGTTCAACCAGAGGTGGGCAATTGAGGGGGTGCAAATCATGCCTAATTCCAGGTGATATAAAATAACATGCATTGGAAAACAGCCATTGTTAACATATTGTTTATGGCTGCTTTCCTGATACAGTGGCAGAGTTGGGTCATTGCAGCAGAGAGACCATATGGTCCACAAAGATTAAAATATTTACTATCCGGCCCTTTTTGTCTTTTTTGCTTGGAAGAGATACCTCATTAGAGCTGGTTAGGAATTGTGTGAGACTAGAGCCCATTACTTAAACATGGTATTATAATATGGGCTATAGAATTAGTTAACATTGAATAAATCAAGCAGCTCATGAAAAGCAGAGATGTCTGGTTAAAAGCAGTGTCTGGTTAAGAATAAGTGTTAATGGAATGAAATGTATAATCATATATTTGCACTTAGCCACAAACTATTCTACTTCGTATAAATTGAAGGGCAGGATTTTATTTGGTGCCTGACTTGGGAGAGCTACTCAACCAAGTAATCATGCCCCACTGTGTTTGTACAGAGTCTCTATTCAAGTCTTGCACATATGTTATCTCATGTAGTCCTTTTAGCTTATATTTCAATAATGGGATTAGTATTCCCATTTTACAGCAGAAGAAACCGAGGTTCTGAGAAATTAGGTGAAATTATTTTTTTTTTTTTTTTTTTTTTTTTTAGAGACGGGGTCTCGCTCTTGGTCAGGCTGGTTTCGAACTCCTGACCTTGAGCTATCCACCCGCCTCGGCCTAGGTGAAATTATTTTTTCAGTACATAACATAGAGGACTAGACCTCTCACTTCTTGTTACCTAGTGTACACATTTTTTTATATATTATATTTTTCTCTTTTGAATGGAGTCATAAGAAAATGACTGTTTGATGGGTATAGACTGCTGCTTTTTTAAAAGATGAAGAATCTGAGCTACAAGTGTGTCCTTCCCCCAGACGGTGTGCACCACACACATTAGGTGTGAATATACCCATCCTCTCCTCCCTCCTCCCACCTGCCCTACACCTGATGAATGTGACTACTATATGTGCACGTAAGAGTTGATCAGTTAATACCAATTTGCTGGTGAGTACATGTGGTGCTTGTTTTTCCATTATTGTGATACTTCACTTAGTAGAATGTGCTCCAGCTCTATCCAGGACAATACAAGAGGTGCTAGATTGCCTAACCATTTGTACTCCTATAATATTCTGAAATGTAAAAAATAACCAATAACGATCAAATAAAAAAATGAAGAATCCTGTGTAAAAATATGTCTTAGTTCTATAAAATAGTAAACTTGGAAATCCTGTACATATCCTTTGTAAGCAGAATTTGTCCAGCCCTCCCCAACCTGTAGGTGCAATTTAGATCATCTTAGTGTTACTCTTGGAATCTCACTAGCTTCAGCTCCTAGTTGTTAATGTAAAAATTTCAATCTCTATCACATTGCCCTACTATTGTTGGTGTTCTCCACATTGATCATGAAACAGTCTAAGCTTCTACTCACCATGATCTTCTAAACATAGGATCTATCCCTGGTCTTTTGTGCACCAGTGCAGGCTTTATTTGCTCTGTCGTCCTCCTCTACTCAGAGCTCTACCAAAGCTGTTGGCTTCCAATTTCTCCTTCCAATTCCAACACAACATAGCAGTCTCTTGAGAAGAGGAAAAATATGTTGGATTTCTTTTAATGTTCTTGTAGGAGATTTTCTAGGGTACCAAAATAAGTGTCCTTTGTATTCACACACCCAGGTATGTTTTTTTCCTCAGGGCCTATCATGCCATCAGATGGTCATTTTTCAATAGATTACTGTGTTTTCTACCTCATTGTACATGAATCTACCACTCACTGCTAAATATCAAGGACTTTTAGGTAAGGTTGTTGATAGTGTAGTTCTCATTTCTCTGTTGATATTTTTCTCCTAGGGTTTTTTCTAGACTTTCTTGAAATCTTGCTTCTGTTTTCTTACCCTAATCTGGGAGTCATAATAACTATTTGAACCCCAATAGTAGAAATGACTGTAACCTGCCTTTCTGTGCTCTGGATGTGACTAAATATTATCCTCCCGCCAACTCTGAACTGAAAGTGAGCTATAGTTGAATGGCAAATCTATGCATATAGATAGAGATGGGTATGGGAGACATACTCTAAACTCATCATATCAAAATACCATATTTCAGCTCCTTGCTTAACTATGAACATAGTACTTATATGATGTGATGGTTAATTTTATACGTTAATCTGGCTTGTCAAAGTGCTAAGACATTTGGTCAAACATTATTCTGGATTTTTCTGTGAGAGTGTTTCGGGATGAGATTTATATGTAAGTGGGTGTCCGCTGGGTTAAGCAGATTTTCCTCCATAGTGTGGGGTGAGCCTCATCTAATCAAATGAAGGTCTGAGCAGAACAAAAGACTGATTGCCTGAAAAAAGGGGGGCTTTTGCAACAGACGACATTCAGAATTGAATGGCAATCCTGGCTCTCTTGTGATGCTATGGTCTAAAGGTTTGTGTCACCTCAAAATTCATATGTTAAAACACTAACCCCCAAAATGATGGCATTAGGAGGGGGGGCCTTTGTGAAGTGCTTAGGTCATGAGAATGGAGCCTTCATGAATGGCATTTGTACCCTTATAAAAGAAGCCCCAGAAAGCTAGCTTGTCCCTTCCACCATGTGAGAACACGGCTAGAAAGTGCCATCTGTAAATCAGGAAATGGGCCCTCACCAAATTGATTCTGCCTTGATTTTGGATTTTCCAGTCTCCAGAATTGTGAGAAATAAATTTCTGTTGTTTATGAGCTACTTAGTCTATGGTATTTTGTTATAACAGCCCAAACAGACTAATACACTGTGTCTTCACCCTACTGGCCTACACTTGGACTTGCCAACCTCCATAACTGCTGAACCAGTTACTCAAAATCAATCTCTCTCCCCTCTCTCTCTTTCTCTCTCTCCCTCTCCATACATATTCTATTGGTTTTGTTTCTCTGGAGAACCCTGATTAGTACATATGATTCATAAAATATTTGACATATTAAATGTGTGTACTTTAAAAAATTCACAGTAGCTATAGGTACTCAATAAACTCTTAGGGTACTATGTTTAACCAGAAAGACATGAAACACATATTTTTGGGAAGCTTTCAATCATTATGGTAGTCAAACTTCAAGATAGGTCACAATGATGCCAGCTCCTAAATGGTATGCATACTCTTGTGTAGCTTCTTTCCACATTATACTAGGGTTAGTCTATGTGAAAAATAGGATATAGCAGGATATGGACTCACAAATCCCTTCAACTGAATAAAAGGCCCTTTAAAAAGTTTAAGAGAGTTGTCCCTCAGCTATTTTAGCAGGATCCTAAAGTATAGAAGGAATTATCTCAAAGCAATGTGTGGCTGTGGCTTTTGTTTAATACAATGAACAGCAATAAGATTTGAGAAACTGAAATATTGTTAAAGACAATTACATTTGAAGAATCACAGACAGCTTGACTGAAAGGGACAGAAAGTAGAAAATTAAAGACTTGGGACTTCCAAGTTTCTGCCAGCAGAAATGCAGCTACAAACACATTTCCTTTTGTGAAAAAGAAAAGAAAACTCAAGGTATAACTGAGATTATAGAGAGTAGAGCCCAGAACCATGGTAATTCATTTGCAGACAGGGTTTGGATGGATTTCAGACTTTCTGTGGACCAGTGGGTGTGTCTCCTGTTTTCCCTCTTTTTGAATAGGAGTTCCTATAGCAATTATCCTAAGCTTGCCCAATCATTGTATGTTGGGTTGGTGTGTGTGTGTGTGTGTGTGTGTGTGTGTGTGTGATGGGCAGGATCACTTGTCTCTTTAGCTCAAAGACTCCAGACCAAGCAGATATGGATGACTCAAGGAGCTTTCCTTAAGAAATTACAAATAGACTCCCCTGTACCTTACTTGATTTGCAGGGTAAAATTCTGGATATCACACTGAGGCTACAGTAGGATGAAGCTTGGGGGCTTTTCAGGGGATGAGAGTATTTTGCAAGTAGGACAGACATGAATGATGGGTAAAAGGAGGGCAGAATGAGGTAAACGGCCTTCAAGATGGCCCCAATAATCAACGTGTCCTGGAACCAAGATTCCTTTGTAGGCCTTTCCCATATTGTAATGAGGATGGGCTCTGACAAATAGAATATTAGAAGTGATGGAGGCATTTCACTTCTGAGATAGGTTACAAATGATACTGTGACTTTCATTTTGGCACTCTTAATCCTCACACCCTCTCAATCTCAATCTCTCTCTCTCTCTCTCTCTGTCTCTCTCCCCCTTTATTTTCTCTCTCTCACGTCCTCCTCCTCCCCTCTCTCTCTCTCTCTCTCTCTCTCTCTCTCTGTCTCCTCTTCCCTCAGATGACTTATTTATTTTGGGGAAAGTCAGCTGTTATGTCTTAAGCATCGTAACAGAAAGGCTCATGTGTTAAGGAACTGAGAGATCTGATCCCCAGCCAGTGAGAAACTGAGGGCTGCCATCAACAGCCACATGAATGCACTTGGGAATGAGTCCTCCTGTCTCAGTAAAGCTTTTCACAGATTTCATTCTAAGCCTTGACTGCAACCTTCTGAGACACCATGAGCCAATATTGTATAGTTAAACCACACCCTGATTCCTGACTCTTATGAACTGTGTGATAAAGTTTTCTTATTTTAAGGTGCCACGTTTTGCAGTAATTTGTTACATAGCAATTAATAACAATATAACTATTCGAGTGTTTATTAATATCTTACTAGATCTCCTACCTTATAAGATGCTATCAGAGCTAATGATAAAGCATAATATTTGACTTATATATCAGTCAGTACTCAATGTGGAAAATAGAAGCCATTGTAGAAATTATTAACTAGAAGAGTTTTAATACAGAGAAATAGATGTTCAGAAATACAATGTAAACTTCAAGTACGTGGTCAAGACCAGACCTTTAGGGGCTACTGATTTTAAGACCATCACTGGTATAGAAGTTCAAAAACACACCTCTGTTGCTGAATGAAAAAGGCATAAAAAAGCTACTCATAGCCACTGCTGTTGCTGCTGATGCACATGGGTCTAAACACCTGATAAAATGGAGAATGGACAGGAGTATGTTACTGCAGAAAAACAGCATATGTCTACAGCATTGTTATCAGCATCATAAAAGAGGTGCAAAAAAAAATGGCTTCTGCCTCATTCCTACCTTCCAGTTCTTCCACAAGTTAATCAAATTAGTGGAACCTGATTCTCTTCTGGAATCTTTGTGTCAAAGAAGTCTGGGAATGTTTTCAGCTTTCAAATGTCTTCAACTTGAATGGAGGTGGAATGGAGATTGAGAGCCAGTTCTCACTCTTCACCATAGTCTGTGCTCACAAGGGGTTTACAAGCTTAATGGAATGACAAGATTAACATAATGTGACAAGATTAGAGATGGGGCATGTGCTAAATTGAGTGTTACAGCTTAAGTTCAATAGAAGATGAGAGAAAAAGGAGATTAGAGTGGGATGAAGAATTCAGAGACAGTTTCATGGAAGAACTTAGCTTTCTAAGGCTTGAAAAAATGATAGGAATTGTACAAACATAGAAAAAATAGGATATTTAGCACAGGTGGATGGCAAGAGTAAAGGCAAGAATTAATGCAGATGACAACAGGTATCTAGCCTGACTCTTGTAAAAAATAAGTAATGCAGGGTGGTGATAACAATGTACTTTGAAATATATAGGAGGCTATGAACACCAAGGTGATATTTAAATATATTGTCTGTGAGTGTATATGTACTACATGTTCACAATATACATGTATGTAATTAAGTAAAATTGTGTGTGTTATTGTCATTCAGCATATTTGTTTCTTTGCCAGACACTGATGTACTTGGACTGAGCTACAGGAATACAAGTGACCACAGATATCTCAATATTTCCTCCCTTCCAACTTTGGTCATATTTGTGCAGTCACTATGAAAGTGTTAAGCCATGTTTTTCTGATTTGTATTAATATTTTGGTTCCCTTGTTACAAAAAGAAGCTTTCCCTGAACTCCCCAATTCTTGCCATTTCCTTTCTTATTGAGGGACTGTCCTCCTACCTCCTAGCTATTGCCTATAGCCCTGGTACTAAATGGACAGTTTTGATGATTGTTATGTGAACCTGTCTAATTTTGAGTAGCGCGTGCACCTAGAAGTTGCCTGCTATTACATCTCCTCACCTAGATTAGATCTTCATCCATTTTGATATGTTAAGAATAATAATTGCCATTTATTATGTATTTTATTCCAGAAAAAGTATATGATACTTTCTAAAAATTCTTTCAAATCCAAATATATATTTTTGTCTCCATTTCACAGATGAAAGAACTAATGAGATTTAACTCCAGAGCTTATAGTCTTTCTATTACATTGTAAAAATCAAAACATGAAACATTACCTTTATATGATAGTATCTCAGATCTCACAGCTTACAGAATGTTGTTGTGGTTCATTATTTTGTTTGATTCTCAGAATAAGCTTGTGAGGTGACAAAGGTGGGGGAATTACTGTCCCCTTTTTTATATATCAGAGAAGCAACTAAATACTAAGTTATCACGCTAGCAAGTTAAGTGTTTAAAAACCTTATTGTATTCTAATCAAGTCTTACATAAAGAAATTTTTATCTATATACATTATATAGACACATAGATAAATAGATTCATTTACAGATTTGAAGCTCAGAGAATTAAATGTTTGGAGAACCTCTAATATCACAAAGAATATACATTTTGCCACAATAGAAACTGGTAAAATATAGTTGCGATAAAACTTTTTTCTTGTATAATTGACTTCACTTTGATTGCAGTTATGCATGATCTCCACGCCCACATGAATGTCACATCTTTCATTTGGGACAAGGGAAACAAATCAGACTTTGATAATATTTCTGAGTCTCTAGACAAATCTCTAATGTCTTCTGCTGATTAATGTATCATTTTTAATAGTGGAAGAGTCCAAAGAACCTTGGGTTTGGTTTTTTTGGAGAGGGTGTTGGCTCTTGACTGCAGCAGACCTCAGAATGGTGTTCTGTGGCCTACTTACACATGTATGTTTGTATCATGTCAGATGATGAGTTTTCTATTAGGGTTCACTATCCACGTAGATGTGTTTAAAAAGTGCTAATGCATTGTGTGACCTCAGAAAATAAAGTTTAACCTCAAATTTTAAAGGATGGAATTTTAGTTATTTGTCAGGATGTGGGAAAGAATTATAACTTCAGAATGACCTCCAGTTCTTAAATTTCATCTTTCAGCAATTAGATCTTGCAACCAGCCTGTCCTTTTCAGATCAAGAAACAAAAATTTATGCCTATGTAGCATCAAAAATTCCTTGGTTATAATCAAGAGGAACATAAAGGTGAACATTTTCATTAGTGCATGTCATGAACATTGTAGAGAAAAGAATTATAACCCACCCCAGTCCAATCCATCTTACCCAAGGAACCTATTTAATGGAAAAAAAAAATCATTGGTTTTTAAGTTACTCCAACTCCTTAAAATAAGTTTTAAAGTTGCACAGGGAAAGTTCTCAAGGAATAGCAAAGACTGCTTGATTTCAACTAGAGCGGTATGAAAAATCTGTAAGTTAGAGACTAATGACTCTACATTAGGAATAATGTATTCAATTCTAAAATTAAGAATATTGATTGAAATCCAAACGATAGATGTGCATCTTAAGTATATGGAAAGAGAGCTAATACTTTTTTTATATATTTTTTAATTAATCATGGTCATTACGGGACAAAGAATTAAAGAAAATGTATCATTTGTCTGAGCCTTATTGAACACTTCATAATTGCATGAAATCTATATGAGAATTCAGATATTTTTTCTTTCAGATTACAGAGAAGGAACTCTGTAGCTTAAGACTAAAAATTAAAAGTTGGGGGAGTGAATCCATTGTTGGCCGAACAAGAACACATTACTATTTCAGTAAAGACCACGGAATTACTTTCTAGACCAGGGGTCCTCAAACTTTTTAAACAGGGGGCCAGTTCACTGTCCCTCAGACCGTTGGAGGGCCGGACTATAGTTTAAAAAAAACTATGAACAAATTCCTATGCACACTGCACATACCTTATTTTGAAGTAAAAAAACAAACGGGCAAAAACACCCACTTGTGGCCCGCGGGCCGTAGTTTGAGGACACCTGTCTAGACTAATAGATTTAATAATAGATATTCAAGTTCCTATTGTTACTAACTCGATGAGTAAATTTGCAGACTGCCAACTCCTAAACTAAGCATGCTACAGAAAATCAGTTCTTTACTTGTGGACTAAATCAATATAAATTCAATGTTACATAGGTATAGCATTTCAGTTCACTCTGTGCTTATACATGTTGATAGGCCCACCAAAATATGTCATTATGCTAGAATATTAAAAAGCTGAGAAGTAATCTATTCCCAAGCTCAACATTTTATGAAGAGTATAGAACATTTGCTGATTATCTTTGTGTTAGGCACGTCACACATTTCACATTATCTCAGTCCTCATAATTGCACAAATAATCTATTACAGTAGGCCGCCCCTTTCCTGCTTTACAGCTGAAAAAATGAACTCGAGATCATGTAGCCAGAATTCAACTGGTCTGCTAGTTACACCAAACTTTGTCCCAGAATTTGGGAGACTACATGCTGACTGAAAATGTTCACACCTCCCAAATCCACTCCTTGTATAGTACCCTCCTACTATTTGTGGGAGTTTACTCTTGGAACTTGCTTCAACCAAAGGAATTTCAGCAGGTATGATGTAAACGAAGGCTTGAATTGAATTTGCTCAACTGGATTCAAATTGTTGGGACTCTATCACTGCCATGAAATGAACATATCTCAGCCAAATTCCTGGTTCCAGGAAGAAGATAAAAGAAAGGTGGAACAGAGCCTCCCTAGATAAGTTTCTCAAAGCAAGCCGATAAAGAACAGAACTCTCTCCTACCAGCAAATTGCAGATGTTCAAGTTCAGTTAAGCTCAGCTAAGATCAGCTGTGTCTAAGGTGTTTATAGATGTGTGTGCTAAAATGATAAATAATTGTTATTTTGAGTAGTGGGATGATTTGTTATGCTACAATTGATAACCAACCCAAAATTGTGAGCTCTTTCCCTTGCATTTTGCAGATGATGAAATGGCACTCAATGCCTGAGAGGAGAAACTTACAGAAGAGTTGAAGTGTCTCTGTTGTCCTTGGGTGAAGAAAGTTTAATACTAATATTACGAGGCAGAAAGGACTGAACTTATTTAGATAGCTTATTAATTTTCTATCTGAAAACAGTGCTTGGTGACCTCTATTAGTCTAGGGCAACAGATGAGAACCAAAAGGGAAGGAAAAGACACTATCCCTTGATGTACTGTAGTGACACGCCACTAGACTCCTTAGTGTACATATATCAAGAGGAAGTGTTCCTGAGTTGCTCCTACATTCTGTCTGCGAGCACTGCTGGAAGAAGTATAATAATAGGCAAGACTCACTTTTGTAGTTAAAGTAACCACAGAGAGTTTAGATGTTCCATCAGGGATTGGCAAACTGTAGCCCATGAGTCAAATCTAGCTCAGTGGCTGTTTTTATAAAATTTTATTGAACACAGCCTTATCTATTCATTACATATTGTCTATTGTCCTATAACTCTTCAATAGTAGAGTTGAGCTGTTGACAACTCTGTTGTTACGGCCCAAAAAACTTAACATATTTAATAACTGGCTCATTTTTAGAAAATGTTTGCTAACCCTTGCTCTAAAGTGCTATAAAGAGGGCATGGCTAGAAGACATTAGTTAGACCAAAGTAGGAAAGTACAGCTAATCATGTTTGGAGAGGACAGTTTGTAGGCATAGTTGTGGTTGTAGTTGTAGTTACAGTGATTGTGCTTAAGTAGGGAAGGAAATATGATTTCAGGCAGTTCTCACTGGGGTCCATTGTGAGGTTTGACATTGAGGAGTGCCATTTCATCATTTGCTTATTTCAGAAAATTATTTAATGGCTTACCTACTTTAATAAGACCTTATTTTAATGCAGCCTATTTACAATATTAGTGCCATCTGAAAATTTAACTTGATTTCTAGGGGAAATTTAAGCCAAGAGAAATGAGACACTCTTGAAAGATAGCCAGGCCCACATAGATTTTCTATATATAAAACATCTCCTGTGTGTGTGTGTGTGTGTGTGTGTGTGTGTGTATGTGCATTTTTATAGGTATTTCTCAGACATTGTCCCAATAATGTAACTTCGGATCTAGGATAAAGTGTACACACTACTATGAGGCATATAATGTCTGACCATATTTTGGGGCACTCTGAGTTGTTTATTTGTTGTGTGCATCCTCCAGCCCTGAAAAATCCTGAAGGACCAAATAAACACTACGCATCTCTCCACTTCGAAGTTCCTCTGAGTTCTCACTGTTCAAATTACAGCGGTGGCTGGTCCCCCCCCCACGCCTCCCCACCAGCCTCCATTTGCTTGTCCTTTGTCTGTTTTCACACTCCTCCTGGCTGTGTAATCACTCAT
Organism: Cheirogaleus medius; assembly: GCA_008086735.1. Lineage (NCBI taxonomy): Eukaryota > Metazoa > Chordata > Mammalia > Primates > Cheirogaleidae > Cheirogaleus > Cheirogaleus medius. The sequence goes on along the minus strand of VBSM01000272.1, from coordinate 85,798,536 downwards.
TCTCTCTCATTTATCACAGCCTTTCCCAGTCCTGACTTCACTATCTCCCCATTTTTGTCATGGTGCACTGGTACATTACAAATACAATTAAACCTCTTATGATACTGCAGCTTTTGGCCAACACATCCCAGCTTCAAGGTTGAAAGATTTCTGATATTACCTCTGATATCAGTTCTTTCCCATTTATCGGCAGTGTCCGGACTCATGCAGTAGTGTTGCATTAATTAAAGGAAGCATCTAGTAATACTGCTGTTTTTGCCAGTCTGACACTGAATCAGGAGTCTGATGCCTGCTCATGTTTTAAGAACCATTTATCACCCATGTCATCCAAAAGCAGCCAGCTGTCTGAGCCAAGCCTCATTTGCATTTCATCAACCACAGTCTCTCTTTCCCCATCTCACTCGCAAGTCTTTGTATAGCAGCTTTAATTTTTTTTAAAGCACATTTTTCAAAGAAGGCGCTTAGCTAAAATTAGTATGCTACGTAGAAAGATGATTTGAATACCAGACACAATTCTCCATACTGAATGTGGCCAAAATAAGTAACAGAGACTGTGCCTTGGGTTTGTTCTTTCTCTTGGTTAGGTGGTGTAGGGGCAGGGGGGGTTGTGTCCACTACCCCACTCCCCAACATTGGTACACGGATTTTATCCATATTCATACTTGATAGTAAATATAAAGATTCAATTTAATTTCCTGATTATGAAAACAAGTTATTACAGTAACAAGTGAAAGGTATTTGATTCAATTTCATCATTCATTTTGCACTTGGCCCACTGTTCTTCTTACTCTCTGAAATCCTACATTACATAAACTTCCAAAGCTTGTATAGATATATCTTGACAATGGTTCAAATTGCCCAAAGCAGAGGAAAACCAGCTTATGAAACTGTGCAATTTAAAGCTATTTCAAAATAATCTTAGCATTTGTCTTTATAATTTTAAACTCTGTAATTAATGCAAACATTTTCATGGACAGCTTTGATAAATCCCCCTTTTCTCTTTACTTATCCAAATCTTACAAACTCTTGAGAAAATTTAGTTTTTCCTTTCTAAGGCAACATTAATAATTCCTGATTTCTTTGGATCATTTCCATAGTAAACACCTTTTCAGGAAGCTTATATATAATGTGTGTATATGTGTGGATGGGTAGGTGGGTGAGGTTGTGTGTGTGGAGAGTGGGGTGGGGGAGATTATGTTAACTCATTGTGCCATGTACTTGCTCACACTCAATGTTTGCCTAAACCAAATATCTAGAGATCACTTTTTAAGGGTATTCACAGCCTTTTATGTTCTTTCTTCCTAAGCCTGTCGGTCAGCAACAGTGGACACCTGTCCCCCACTGAGGCCATTTGATAAAGGTCATTTAACAGTCATTCTAGATAAGATACTTTAGTCACTGTGGGGTTGGTTTCAGATTCCGCTCAGTGACCTAGAAACTTGAGAACTCTATATCCATAACTAATCCCTTGGGATTTGTAGTCCTCAATAGGTAATTATTTCAACAAGTTTCTCTGAAAAGAAAGTGGCCTTTTGGAATTCCTATTAAATTGAAAAGGAAAATAAGAATTTTGTATGTATTAAATTTAATTTACATCTAAAGCACATCTTAAAATTAATAGCATTTAAATTCAAATCAGACACATATTATTTACAGCAAAAGAAAAAATACTTTCTAGTAAACTATGTAAAAACAGGTTTTAATTCTATTATTAGGATAAGTGTTTGTGATTTATTGGTATGTATTTGCTAATCTTCCAAATCTGTTCTCAAAACATCTTGCATTTTTAAAGCAGCAAAATGTGTTTCTGTAGGAAAATTTATGTTCTAAAATCTCTTTTAATGCAATAAGGATACTATAAATTATTGCCTAAACAATACACATTTATTTTCCATTGACTTGAAAATGCCATGTTGATACTTCTGAACCCACATTCATTTTTCAAACGGTAAACTGGTTTTCTGTAGCTCGTGTGTTGTCATATATCCACAAAGATTCTTTTGCATTTTTTATATATTTTAATCCCTTTATTTTCTATTTTTCTTCAGATTTATGAGCTAAGACCTTAATGCTTAAAGCTGAAACTTTTTCCCTCTGCTTTCACATGTAAATCTTTTTTTCATTACAACTCTTCCTGCCATGTCCAAGGTTATTAAAATATGTTCACATTTTTGTGGATGGATTGTTTCCTTAATAACATTTTTGTAAATGTTTTCCCTTTGGCTACTTTAATTTGCTTTTGTATTTTTTTCACAATCCTTACAATATCATGGATTTTGAAAACATGGAATAAGGGCTTCTGACATTAAGAAAAATGGGTCTAATGAAACGAACTCATTTGGTTTCTGAGTAGATTATGTCCCTTTTTAGCAAAAACATCATAAAGTTGTAATAGAAGATGTCTGATGGTGGTAGGAGAGATTGTTTGAAATACTGACTGGGTATGTATATGGAGCCATTTTTTAAGATAACATCTTTATTTTAGAATAGCTTTATATTTCTAGAAAAGTCGTGGATATATCACACAGTGTTCCCATACACTCCACACTCAGTTACCTCTCTTGCTGACTTCCAATACTGGTATGGTACCTTTGTCAGAACTAATAAACCAATATTGATACATTATATCAATTAAAGTCTATACATTGTTCAGATTTTCTTAGTGTTTACCAAATGTCATGGAGTCATTTTGATAACAGAAACATTTTATGATATATATCTACAAGTTGACTACCTCATCCCAAAAAAGGAGAGACCCTGAAAAAAGTCTGAGCTGTGACTTTGAAGTTTACAGTTTTAAATCATGACATTTTCCAAATTTATTAGCTATATGATATTAGTCAAGTTACTTTTCCTCTCTAGGCCTTAATTCTTTTATGTAAAAGTGACCAAAACTATAATACCTCTCTCGTATACTAGAGATGAGTATTGTATTAAATGTTACAGATGAAGTTCTTAGTGGAGAGTCTGGAACATAGTAAATTCTCAATAAGTGTTGGCTATTTTTTACTATTATTACTAAATTTGAAAGCTGGGGAGCAAGCAACCTGACAGTGTTCAGAATTACTCATAGACATGTTTGTGTTGCTTCACACTGATGAGTTGGTTCTCAGAGCCACTATTCACCTTGTCTCCAGGTATAGTCTGACCTGTATGATACCTGATCTAAAAAAAATAACCTATCATGTATCCAGCAGTGAAAATTTAATTGGGGGTGGGGGGGAATCTTATTCCAGCTGGTTTGACTATAACGTGGCTGAATTCTTCATTTTTAGTGAAAATAATAACTATATTTTAATCTTCAAAATATTGTTTTATCATTTCCAAAGCAGCTGGGAATTAGTATGGAGTGAAAACTTAAAATTCTGATAAAATATAGAATGAATTATTTTTTCCAATAGATACTTTGTGAGTGCACCTACTTTGCATTGTGTATTGAGGAAAATATGTACCAGGTATTCCCAAAATCTAACATGAGCAAACAAGTCTTTAAATTTCCCTACTGTCCTCAGATTTGCACTATAAATGTTCAGACAGAAAGAATTACTTTTTTTTAACTACTTGTATTTGAGGAAATGTAAGAGAAAAAGGAAATTAAAAGAAAACAAGAGTTTTGAAGAGTGGAATTTTGACATTGGTATCAGATTGAAAGATGAAAATGTGAATTAGTTTCAACTCATTAAAAATTCAAGAACAGCTACAGTTCTAACAATGAACCGAAAAAAAAAAAAATAGTATATGTCGAGGGGAAGAAATTAGGAAGGGAATCGATAGCCTTTCAGACATTTTTCTAACAAAGAATTTACGAATTGTATATTGGAAAAAAATTATAAATTAAGAAACTCATTATGCATTCTACTCTAGGATAAATCCTACTGTGTGCACATAATTGCCTGTTTGAGTGTGGCTTTTTGCTTTGCTAATCTTAACTGTGGGAGATAGAAGTAATGAGAGTCTGCATGAAGCACTATGCTAGTGATAATGTTCCTGGTAAGAACAAGAGAGGCCATTACTTTTAAACAAAATTGAATGTATTCAAACATTTAGTAGGCTTATTTGTGCTTAGATTTTATAACTCTACATGTAGAGCTATAAAATAAAAAAATATATATATTGAAATTTCTGTAGTTAAGAAAACTCATTTGTTATTACAAATCTGAATTCCTCTAGACTGTAAATTCTTTTGAAGTAGTTGACTTCATATAAGTTGATTTTTCTGATAACACAGAGTAGACATTTTGTAAATAGGAATGAGGGTGCCTTTGATTAAGCAGTAGTGTGAGATCCACTCTTTTCTTATATGTATATTCCTTTTCTGTCCTTTCTCAGAATATTGCCTTTCACAATGCAACACAAGTCTCTTCTACCAGTTTCTCCCCAGAAAACCACATATTCAATCAATGTTCACAGACATCAGATACACAATGTCAAATCATGGAAAAACAGTATAAGTTACTCAACATCAAAAGAATTTCAAAAGCACTCAGTACCACAGAGAGACCTAACTATTATTTGTAGGGCATTACAATGAGTTAGAATTTTAACAAATTTATAAATTAATGGATATTTCATTAGGGAATATGAATAACGTATAGTATAGTTTAAGCTATGCATCTTTTGGAAAATAAGGAAATAAAATGATAAAATGGTAATAATCACTGGTGATCTCTCCAAACTTAGAATTTTCAAAGCACTTGTCTACTCATTACTTTACATGTGTATGGGGTAGCTGAGTAGCGAGAATGTCACATAGACTGGAGATTCCGTTCTAGTCTATGCCCCATTCTGCCATTAGTTTATCTGTACATCACTGTGGCTTTTCCTTTCCATTTACTCACTGGTTAAAAATTCTGATCCTGAGTTCCAAATCACATATAGTTTTACTCCTGTACAGTTGTACCTGACAAAGAATTGTACTACATAAATTCCATCTATTAGAGGTGTGGAGAGAAAGACAAAACCATTAATATTGAATACCTCCATGCAGATGGGATTGGAGGAAGCAGAAGACAAAAACCAAGAAGATTATTTTTTATATAACTTTATTTGTGCTAATATAATGCTCAAGTATTATTCATAACTAATGTGCTTAATGTATTGTAAAGAAAGTATAAACTCACAAATGCAAAAATTTATTTTATTTCTCAGATTATTGATCCTGATAAAAGTAAGACCATTCAGAATTTGCATGGAGATATTTAAACAAACAACAAAAAAACCTAGAAAAAAGAAAAAATTGAATGCATTTTTCTTTATTACATAATCATTGTTGATGGACTGACAGCATCAAATTTACATCTCCTGAATTAAATCAGATCTTTTCTTGGAGAGTAGTGAAGGGTGATGAGGGTAGATAGGAAACAGAATATGTTTTAAGAGATATAAAATTTAGAGAAGCTTAATTTAAAAGCTCCCTGTGTGTCAAATAGCTATCAAATATAATTTTCATGATTTTAATGTAAGTGATTCTGAACTAGCATATGGTGTAAGTTTCTTTTAAGTTGCATATGGATTTAAAATGTAGGGGAAAAAGATCACTTGGAAAATATGGTTTTGGTTTTGAAAAACTTCCAAATGTTTAAAAAGTAGTTTTCAAATCAACGATATCCATATGTATGCAGCTTTACTCTTCCTCACTATTGAAGGATGAAAAGAACGAGAATTGGGGCAAAATGGATGGAGATGTGATACATATGCTGTAAGACTAAAAATCGGTTGACACTCCAGGGAATTCATTTAAAAAATAAATTTGGTCCTTATGGCAACTTAACCAAAAGAATCTAACACTTTTATTCTTAGCGATTTAGGATCATGGATGATATTAATCTGTCACTAAACATCATTTAGTGACCATTTCCAGAAATGGAAAATGCAGAAATAGAAAATGTATATAATATTGTTATATTATTTTGTTCCAAGTCCTGTTACAATCTGTGGAAAGCAATGTTCCAAAGGAATAAACATTCCAATGAATTATTGCATGAAATATCACTTTCAATCCTTTATGCATATATAAGTTGATAATAACTGAACATCTTTGGCATCTGGCTTCCAGATGCAGTGAAGATTCCCTCATAGCAACTAAAAACTAAATATATGTGTATGCATGCTTTCTAAAAATATATAAAAACATTAAATTCTGTCAAACAGTTATTTCAAAATAAGTTATTTTAAAAATAACTAGTTGCATTTTTAATTAAAAATTATAAAATAGAAAGCTATCCTTGGGTGATTAGTTACTAAATGTTTTTCTAAATGACACATGAAATATATATTTTTTAATTTTGTTTTAAATAAATTTAAATTTATAGAGGCAAAACACATCAAATGTTGCTATAAATAAAATATGTATGTTGCCAATAATTCCAAAACACTGAATAATATTTAAAAAATTTCCACACATGCATTTGGTGATTCATTAAAAATTTATTATAATGGATTTTGAATTAGACTCTTAAATGAACACAGTATTTCCTTATCTTTTAGTCTCTGCTGGTTTCTTCTATTTTTCCTACCTAGACTAAATAATAGTTAAATGTGACTGCATGCGGTTGGTTATTTTACCAAACTTTTTGTCAAATTTCTTTTTTGTCATTTTAATCATGTATAATTTAGAAGTGATTAAATATAGATCCAATAGCAATATCTATATGTTTATTGCATAAATAAAAGATTATTGTATTTTCCTCAACCGACATCAAATACACTGTCAGATAAGTTTGATGAAGAAGGCAATATGTTAGCCTAAGAATGAGAACTCTATAAGACAATATGTTATTTTGTGGTATCAGTTATCTGCCCCTTCCATATACTCATATTTTGGATATCACTGCATTCTTTTTGCTCTTTCCTTGTGGGAGAGTAGAGGATTCTTCTTCACACTCTTTCATTTACCATAACTTCTCTTGCAGTACAACTTACAAATATTAATAAATTTTCTGGAAACAAACAACACTCATAGAAAAACAAAATACAGGTAAGTGTCTAGGAGAGTGAGAAATCGAATGTAGTGAGATTAAATTATATGCTGTACATGTACCCCAAAGTCAGATACATTTAGCTTGGATAGAGACATAGGCAAGTGATGTATTCCTTTTATCTTTTTTTTCCCCTTTAAGCAATATATGCATCTGTCTTTAGAAAAGAGGCATGGAATTCAGGGGGGGTGGCTATCTTAGATTTCTATTGGGGTTAAGAGGAGGTGGATTGAGCCAAATTAAAGAGTAACTTTCCTAAAAGATAGTCTGTCACATTTATTTATTTATTCCTTTCTATTTGCTGTCACTCTGTTTTATTTTACAAATAGATGTCGAGTGCCTACTGTGTATCAGATGCTGTTCTAGAAAATTGAAGATATGATTAACAAAACAGATGACATCTTTGCCCTTAGGGAGATCAGAGAGTATCCCTCAAACCTAACTTTTCCTTTCCATCCTTTTTGCTCTGACTCAGGCTCTCATTACCTTTTTCTGGACTTCTTGTGTCTCATGAATGATAACTTGACTTTTAGTCTTGCTTTCTACAGTGAAAGCTAAATACTAACATCATCTTCATTATCCTAAAGCATGACTTTCCACTTAAGAAAACTCCTGTAGTTTACATTTAAATTTAAGAATTCTTATAAGTTCTTAAACTATATTTTTAATCACCCTCATTACCAGTATAATCATTAATAAACTTACTTTTCTCAACTCTCTTTTACAACATCCCATTCTCTTCTACACCTACACTCTATAAATATATCTATATAATCATTAATAAACTTACTTTTCTCAACCCTTTTATTACCACATCTCATTCTTTTCCACACTTGCACCCTATTTGAGCCACATTGCACTGTTTTATAAGCTCCATGACCACAGGGCTTATATTTCTCAGTTTCTCTCCCATATTCAGTGGGCTTGGTACAGTACTGATATATAAGTGGTTGTTCTGTTGTCTACTGATCTTGCAACATACTACCCCAAAACTTAGTGGCTTAAAACAAAAGCAATACTTTGTTTTGCTCATAAATCTGCATTCACAAACCAATAAGAATTGATAGGATTGGCTTATCTTAGCTCCATGAGGCCTGAGCTGGTGAGATTTGACTAGGGCTGAAAGATACACTCCCAGGATGGCTTGCTCACATGGCTGGATAGTGGGTGGTAGAGCTCAGCTGGGGTTGTTCATTGATTCTTCTCCACAAAGTTCCATACACGTTGTAGCTTAGGCTTCCTCACAGCATAGAAGCTCAGTTTCCATAGCAAGTATTCCAAGAGACAGGTAGTAGAAACTGCAAGTCTCTTTAGGCTTAGACCCAGAAACTAACACAATATAATTTCTGCTATTAATATATTCTATTATTCAAAGTGGAGCTTTCCTAGATTCAAAAGAATGAGTATCAAAGATTTTGAAGCCCTGTTTGATTGGGGAGCTTGAATATTATTGAGTGAATTAAAAATTACCAAGTGAATTATTATTGTCTTAAAAAACTTCTTGCAATCTCCACATCCGTGTGCCTCTCTTCTAGTCTTCCTGCCAGGGATGACTTTGTATCTCTCTTAGGCCTTCAAGGAATGTCTGTTTACCAACTATACATGCTAAAGTTCTGTTTATCACCACCACAAAATGGTCATATTTCCTTATTCCCTTATTTTTTATTGTTTTTTAATATATTTAATTACTTTATTATCACTAATTACAATCTGTCTTGTGAAATTAATGAGTAAATCCCTGCCTCTTCCATTATGCTTTGGATTTCTTGAGGTTAGGAACTATGTTTCATTCTGAAGCTACACTTAAATCAATGGAAAGATGGAGCTTTTCCAAACAGAATATAGAGGACTAGAAGTATTATGTACACAGCCACCTTCTGTTGTTAGAACAGCTGGAAATAGCACTTCTAGCTTTTTAAAAGAGGTGACCTCATAAGACAAATTCTAAAGATTATTCTACTTCTTCTGGTTAAAAAATGAATATCATTTGATAGAATGAATAAAATCTAATATTCAGTAGCACAATAGGGTGATTATGGTTAACAACAATTTATTGTCTTTTAAAATAACTAAAAGAGTGAAATTGGAATGTTTCTAACACAGAGAAATGATAAATGCTTTAGGCAATGAATATCCCAATTACATTGACTTGATCATTACACATTGTACATCTGTATCAAAATATCACATGTACCTCCTAAATACGCACAACTATTATGCATCCATAATAATTAAAAATGCAAAATTAAAAAAATAAAAAGTAATACCATACTGAAGGTCATTTAGGTTTTTTTTCCTATGTTATCTTCTAGAAGTGTAATAGTTTTGCATTTTACATTTCAGTCTTAAATAAAGTAAATTCCTAGTGATTTTATGAAATTTAAAGTAAAAATAAGCTTTTTGAAAAAAATTATTTAACAATTTTGAATACTTTCAGCCAAAATCTTAATGTTTCCTAATTCATGTGAAATGGAGCTAAATATGAGGACTGTGGAGAATACCTCATGCTTTCCTTCTCTCCTTTGCTGTAAGGATGTAAAAAATTCTTTCTAGGGAATGGACTAACACAAGCTGTGGAGTCACATGCTTTTCCTAGAAGAGTTGATCAAATCCCATCTTTCTCAAGTAAAGGAAGAGTCACCACATGGTAAACAGCAAAGTGTCTCTTTAACCTGTAAGGCAGCAAATTCCAAGAGTGATCTGACATTATCAACCATTTATAGACAGTCATTCCCTCACTTTCATTACACAGCTTACTGGAATAGGAGAATCCAAATCTTACAATTGAGACAGTCTGGAGACACAGGATAGAGATTAGGTGGGCACGGGGATGAGACCAAAGACAAATACAGAAATGATTATTCTCTCTTCCTATATTAAATTTAAAGTAAGTTGTTTCAATTGTACAGTTGAGGTGGGATTCTCATTGAAAATAAAATATTTTACTTGCAGGTAAAATCCATCAAGAAAAAAATATATTTAAAAAAATCCTACCAGCCATCCCTTTCAATCCTATCTATCTATTTAATCTGTGTCTATACTTACATTAAAAGTAAAAAAGAACATAGGAGCACTGTTATTTATTCCTTAAAGTCTCATGACTTAGTGGGGATGCTGCAATATATGGTCTATAAAATAAGAAACTTCACACAAACCAGTGAGCTTTATAGGCACTGACGTTGATACTCCATTCTGCAATTCTACACTTTACTGTGTGGGTATTCTGTGTTTCTTACTAAAAAGAAAAATATAATTGTTATTTTTATTTCTAAATTTTCAGTTCTTTTTCTAGAAGAAGATACGTGCTGCCTGAAATTCATTAATTCCGGGTTTGAAAAATTGTCCCTGACATTCCACTGGATGTTTTGGATGCAGTACAAATGTTTTAAAACACATGGACTCAAGCATGGCAAATGAAACCATGAAGTAATTGGTTAATTGCAGGTGAAATTGGCTACTCACCTCTTTTACTGAAAGAGCAAGTGACTAATTGCATTTGTGAGTGCTGTAAAAGAACAAATTGTTGCCCAATTATGGAGTAACATACATTTGTTGGACATGCAGAGGCGCATGCGGAAAAGAAAAGCCATGGTAGCATGGATTTGAAATATATGTATACACATGCATATATTCCCCAGCTATGTCTGCTGAGAGAACCTAGAAATAGTGATAATCCAATAGAAATGACAATGATACCCGGGCAGGAAAAAGAAACATCCAAGATGAGCCTGGCTTATCCTATTATGCCAAAAAGCAATGACATATTCAAAAGGCTATGGAAATATCAAAATTCTACAAAAGCCAATTTGAATGGCTCTTGCTAGACAAATAAATAGGAAACACACTGAGTATCAAAACAAATAATGATAGTAATAGATTATAGCCCAGTGACTACATTAGAAAAACCACAAGTCCATACTAATAGATTAAATAAATGAACTAATTGAAACTTTGCTGAGGAATATGAATGTGATAGATATTTACATAGTTTCATAGTACAACCTTCACAAAATTCTTACTGATCACAGAAAAAAGGTGTGCACCCTTACAATGGAGAGACTGGAAGGTATCACCTTTAACAAGGGGACAAATTGAAATCATGTGACACCTGATGGAATGCAATAAGAAGAAATAGAAATAGAAATAGCATTATTTCTATGATATTACTGCCAAGGATGCCTAACATCATTCTCATAATGGAAAATAAATTAGACAAACCCAGGAGAGGGACATTCTGCAAAATAACTGGTCTGTAAACCTAACCTCAAAGGTATCTAGGTAAGAAATCAACACAAAATGGAAAAGTTCTAGGCTGAAAGAAGTAAGGCAAGACTAAATGCAATGCCTGATTTTCAAATTAATCTTTTGACTATAAAGTAATTTTTAGGACCATGGATCAGAAAAAAATGTTCTTTTTACTGTACTTTAATTTTTCTGTGAGTTTAAGATTATATAAATTTCTCTTCTTATCCCTTAGCAGTTGTAATGTCTCTATTTCTTAGTGAAAATCTTAAATCTTATTTCTTAGAATAAATCTTAAAGCATTGATTGTCTTATTATCTAAACACATTGAATACTTTAAGAAATAGTAAAGCAATTAAGTATTATTTTATTTACTCAAGGAAATGGAAATATAAATTCAGTTAGAAGATGGAGATATATTACATCCATAGCTATAATTTAGTTTTTGTTTTGAAAATAGTTATTTCAAATTTAAAAATTATTAGTTTCAATTTAAGTCAAGTAATTAATTTTTGTTATTTTATTAAGACTTTTTTATATATGTATATAAACCCAAGATTCATTATTTTATTCATTCAAGAAATATTGATTGCTTGTTTTGTTCCAGGCAATGGGAACAGAATAGTCAGCAAAACTGATCCAAATTCTGACCTCATGAAGCTCACATCCTAGTGGAAGGGAGAGAAAATAAACAAATAAGTAAACTGTGTTATATGTTTCAGATATATGTACAATAGAAAAAATTAAAACAGGGAAGGAGACAGAAAATTCTGGAGGCCTGTGCAGTTTTCAATGAAATAGTAAGGAAAGATATTGCTGAAAGGGGGACATTTAAGCAAAGACATGGAGAAGGTGAAGGACTGAACCATACATAACCTTACAGGCCAAGTGCAAGTAATGCTTTGTTTTTGTTAGCATGATATGGTTTAACATGTTTCTGGTTAAGATTAATTTTCCAATGTTGGAGAGACTTCTGATTGAATTTTTTCATGTATATGTCAAGGAAATAAATGTCTGCTTCTGGGGCTGAATGCCATTTTGGAGAGGGAAAAAACCAACTCTTCAATAAAGTCTTTGAGTACAACAGATGTAAAAAAAAAAAACCTACTTAGGACATAAACATATGCAAAAGTCAAAGGAAAATTTAGAGAGAGGCTTGGTACCATAAAAAAGGGATAGTCTGAAAGGAATGAAAGAAAGAAATGAAGGAAAAAAGGGAGAGAGAGAAAGAAAGAGAAAGAGGTATTATGTAAGAAAGAAAAGGAAAAAAGGACAGGGAAGAAAAGAACAAATAGATAATAGATCAAAAGGAAGAAAAACCTATGGCAGGGGTAGGGAAACTTTTTCTCCAAAGGGGCAGATGGTGTTACAGAACCAAACTGGGGCTCACTCACCCAGTACAGTAAAGCCAGACACTGACACTGAGATTTGCAGTGAGAGAAAAAGGCATTTATTACATGGCACCAAGAAAGGAAAATGGGAAGCTGATCCTTAAGACTTGAACTCCCTGATGGCTTTACAAGCAGGGATTTTCAAAGGCAGGGGTACATTTAGGGCAAGCATAAGTTGTAGGCAAAATCATACATTAATATAGCAAGTGATACATTGGTTTGGCCCCAAAAGGTGGGATATCTTGAAGTGGTGGCTTACAGATCATAGATGGATTCAGAAATTCTTTAATTAGCAATTGGTTAAGGAAGTGAAGGCTTGTCTAAAAACTTGCGGTCGATGGAAGAGAATGTTAAAATTTGGCTTGTGGATGTGACTCTAGGCCCCTCAGGAAGAAACTTAGAAAAAGAATGACAGTCAGAATTTAGTTCTCAGTTCCCCCCTATCTGAGGTATAAGATACAGAATGGTCAGCATTTTCCATCTTGTAGAAGTTTCTGAAAAACAAATCAAGAACATGTGTTGTTACCCTTTAGTTTCCATAGGGAACTGAAACACCTTGTTGACTCTGGCTTGCTTAGGGAACTATTGTTTTAAATTATTACTATCTTCTTGCTTATCTGGTTCTTTATTTTCAAGGCTAGCTAGGTGCCTGGAATCTTCCTTGAAAGGACTCAAGATTTTTCTCTTATTTCATGCTTGGCAGAAGGAGGAGGCCCCTTAAGAGAAGTCCCTGCTCCATTTCAATGGTCAGTAGTTTAGATTTTGTGGGCTAAAAGGGAGCTCTGTGAAACCGCTCAACTCTGCCTTTATAATGTAAAAGCAGCCATAAGAAATAAGTAAGTAGAATGGTGTGACTGTTCCAACAAAAGTTTATTCGTAAACATGAAAATTTAAATTTTGTATATCATAAACAAAAATTTTTTATGTCACAAGAAAAACTTTTTTCTTCATGTCCTTTTTTCCCCAATTATTTGAAAATGAAAAAGAAAACCTTAGAGTACAGCTCTACAGAATAGGCCATAATTTGCCTATTCCTGACCTAGAGACACAGATTCAAGTTATGTGGGTCTATATGATACAATGGGAGGTGCAAAGGAATCAGATCAAGCCTCCTGGCTTGACAACTTCCTAGTTCTTTCACTCGGAGCAAGATTCTACCTCTCTCAGTGCTTTGTTGTTTTAGCCAATGAAGTGAGAATGTTGAAATAAATAATGATGTTTACTTCTTACAATACAGAAGTACATTGTACTTCTTACAATGTTTACTTCTTAAAATTCACTTCTTACAATAACTTTTGTTTTATTTATTATTGTTCATTGTTTCAGTTCTATTATTTGCAGAAATCTCTTCTTGAGACAAAAATGTGTTTCACTTGTTGGGTGTGGAAGTTACTTCCTTTAGAACCTTTAGGAAATTGGTGTCACTATGATGTCAGTGATACATTATTGGAAAGTCCCTGAAATGACTGCCCCCAACTGTCATGAAGTCAGGTCACAGTATGGCCTGGCAAAATGTCAGTAGTGTGTTTCTAAGTAAGAGCCTTTTCTAAGTGGTGGGTGAAAATTCTCACCCATAACAGTTTATACATCATCCATTTCAGTTTAGATTGCTTTGAGAGGCCAGGTGCACTGAGGTTTGGCTTGATAATGCTGAGCATGTGCTTCTTGTTGAAACCACTCTTGCTGCACTGAGGTTGTGGATTCTGACTTCTTGTTTAACTATTTGTTCAGGATGTTTTTCAATTTATATATTTAGGAAGTAATTGTTATATTTTAGCTCTTTCAAGAGATAATGTTTGTAAGGTCTAATATAATATTTAATGTTAGTTCTATAAAATATATGGCATTTTCTGGTAGCGAACAAAAATATTTAGTTTAGTAACTGATTTAGAATGTGTTTCTAATGATGGCTACATTAATATCTCTAATTCCACTCCCACATCAACCTTTGAATCTACTATCCACTCCTCTCCTCTTGAATCTGGGCCAACTGGTGACTGGTTTTGACCAACAGAATGCAGTGGAAATGACACTGTGTAACCCTTGAGGCCAAGTCTTATCTGCAACTTCCAATTCCTCTCTCTTAGAGTCCTCAGCTACCCCCTACTTGGGAGCCAATGTGGAGAGAGAAAGACAGAGACAGCTAGACCCCCGCTGTTCCTGCCATTTAAGCTGAGACACCAACCATATAGATGAATGAATTCCATTTACCGGCTAAGTATTCCAACTGAACCTGACTTCCAGATGCAACCCATGTGAATGCAGCCAAATGAATAACCGCAGGAAACACCCCAAGGAACAGAGGAAACACCCAGTCAAGCACAACCGCCCCCTGAATTCCTGACCCAAGGAATCTTGAGCAAATAAAATGGTTCTGGTTTTAAGCCACTTAGTGTTAGGGTAGTTTGTCGAGCAACAATAGATAACAAAAACAAACTTGTCACTAATTAAATTCATAATGATTAATTATATCATACCTATTTTAGGTGATCTAAGCTCAGCTTATTATCAACTAGCTGCTCTATGGTAAACCACACTGAAATCTGTACTGTTCACACTTTCTGCCTTCTTTATTTTAAATATTCATTGTTCTTTAGACAATCTTTCTTGCTGATTCATATAACTAAATGAAAGTGAAATATCATTAATAATGAAGTAGCATATATAAAATTTTAAATTATGTACATAAACTTAATATGAATTAATTCTGGTTTATAATTATTAGAATTTGCCACTTGGATTGTAATGCCAATAAAAATGTTCTGTGGAATGTAGTGTTCACTTCTCTAAATAAATATATTTTTAAAATAACTGGCAAATCAAGGAAAGATGGAAATTTATTTAATGCATATGCTATTGAAATCAAAAGAATTTTTTAATGTGGGAGTAAAGTTGCACTGTATAAAACTATAATGGCATGGTGCATCTGATTTTTATTTTAATCGTAGCTTATTTGAGGTTGGCCTAATGTTTCCTCGATGCTCCCTCTTCAAGACAAAAATAAATGAGAGTGTAACTACTTAAATGGTGACACAAATTGATGTTAATAAATTAGTACATTCATAAAAGGACTTCCAATTTTACTGCTAAAAGCATAGCAATATATGCAGCATTATGTGGTTTAAAAGGCACACTGATAAGTGCCTGTATTCAAATCCATTTCTGTGCCCTTTGTGTTCTTATCTTCCCCAGGCCAGCAGACAATCCTGCTTTTCACTAACCTTTGGCACTCCACCATCAGCAATAAACTGTGTGCTCCTTCATAGTCCCCGAGCTTCCTTAATTAGCATCACCTGTGGTATGTTCCATTTGGAGCAGCCCCATCAACAGTACACACCTGCTTTGGTGCCTGCAGGTAGAACAAGACTCAGTGTCTTGGGGCTCTGGGGAGTCCATCTGCATGCCCTAAAGCAATAACTAAATACCTATCATCTTCTACAAGCTTACTGCAGCCTCTAACCTAGTAATCATGCCTCAGTTATGGGGAAGTGAAATGATAAACAAGAACCTGAACAGATTTACAATATAGTGAACCAACAAATTAAGTAAAATATTTCCTTCATTTTCAAAATGAAAGATATTTATCTTTACCAAAATAAAATATTACTCTACCCTTTCAAGATAAAATATATTTATTTTTATGTTTAGATTTTCTCCAAACCTTCTTATAAGCCACAGAAGTTGCAAACATTTTAATCTTTTTTAAGCACAAATTTTGAAATATGTCTTCAAAAACATCCAAGGTCCTGTTTTTCCTTAAAATATTTTAATGGTATGAAGCATTTCATCTGCATGTTAGGAGGGTAAAATTGACACACGTTTAACATGAAAAACATTTATAGTAATGAATCATAAAAAAACTAATGAACGTCTTTTATCGAACAATGGATAAAAACATAGGTAGTTAAACCAAAGGAATTTTAAAAGGCTTAATTTGAGTTCTTCTCGTGAATTCACACTTTTCTTTTTCATGCCTTTTTTCTTTGCCAAGAAGAATTTAGCTGTGACACATAATGGGTATATTTTGTTGAAGCTAAGTACTTTTAATGTCAAGCTATTATATCTTCTACATACAGAGAAGAGTTGGTGCCAAGATTTTTAACAAGTAGGTACACATTCTTCTTTAAACAGAAAGGCACTAAAAAAGTATTGTGTTGGTAGATTGATGTGTTGAAAGATATGCAATTCAATTCTGACTCTATTAGACTAATGGCTGTTTTTGAGGGGAGAAAAAGCCCACAAATTAACACTTATGCTAAAACAAGTCTTTGATCTTTTTGCCCGTTTTGTAATAAGCAGCAAGTATTTTTTATCTATAATAATTTGACTTCAAAAATAGGTCAGGGATATTGCCTTAATTACACTAGGTGTCACCGAACAGACCCATCATGTCATATTCCATTTCTGTTTACATGTTTTAAGTAAAAGTTAAGAAAATAAGAAATGTTTTTCTGTTAAATTATTTCTATTTGCACCAAGAATGGCTCATATATGTAAGAAAGGAAGAGTCACCATGATTTAATCCCTATTAAGTTTTTATTTCCCACTCCATGCTCAGAATATGTGAATTATACATTCACATATGAGAATCTTAGACCCTGAAAGTAACTTGCCTGGGGTTGTACTGTAATTATGATCAAACCCTGGTTCCTTGATACTCAACCTAATGCTATTTCCAATACAATATGCCACTTTACTAACTCTGAATGTCAAATGAAAATGTGCATTTTATTAACTACCATTCTAAATTAAAGCTCGAAACTGCATATACTTTTACAATTTGTAATGTGATGCATTTTTCTTAGAAAGTGGTCAGGAAACAGCCCAGAGTTTTAGATTACAAAAGCATAGCCAATGCACCACTCGTTTAAGGGAGGTAGAATTCCTTCAACATTTATCATTTTAGTTACTAATGGTCATCAACCTATTTAGAAGTTTTTCAGATAAAGAGAGGAAAAGAAAATAGAATACATAAACAGAAGTTTGCACAGGACATAACATTGCATTGTGTTTAAACACTGACAATGATGCTTATAATATAAGATTGAAGATTCTTAGGATATTATTAGGTTTTGACTGAAAACAAAAGTTTCCAATTCAAATAGACTTGAGAAAAACTGCATACAATATCCCTTCTTGATATTTACATTGCTCGTGAACATGTAAAAGGTACTATGGAGTTACATAGTAGGGATATCTATTTAACTTTTTCAAGTGTTTCCCAAATGACTATAGAACCCCATTTTCAAATATTAACATTTTATAAAACACAATGGGTTTTAATGTACAGCTTGTGTTCTGGGAAGCTGAAGCATAGTTCTGTTATAGATTCTCAAGTAGAGTGGGGTTTCAAATCTCTTTCCTGAGAATATAATAAAAATACACAAAATATCATTTTATGATCACCTTCTTTCCTTTAGCTTCAAGTTTCCTTTTCTGAGCCCAAAATTAAAAACCCACAAAAGATTTTTAAAAATTTAAAGAGACCATCAATGTAGCACCTTTAATAAGTAAAAGATGAAACCGATATCTTGGTTTCATTCACTTATAAAGGTCACTGCATCTGTCATGAGGGCTAATCACTTTAAGTAAGATTATGTATTATCCCCCATCCCTAAAACACACACACACAAATACACACACACACACACACACATGCACATATACAGATACACACACATACTGATAGTGTGTTTTATGGCTTTACAGTATAAATTAAATGTGGCAGGATTGTATAGAGTACCTGGACTGTATGGACTCTTGGAATTCCATTAGGCTACTTTTTATGAATTTTACTTTATTTTATGCCTCTGTCCTTGTTAGTAAGGAAGAGGAATAACAGGTTTCTTGCATGAAAATTAAAAAGAAAAATAGGACCCCCTGTGGAATAAAATTTTTCGTATAAGCAAGATAAAGAAGAATGTGACAAAAGATCTGTATATTGTCCAGAAGAGCTGGCCAAGGAGTTGTTCTTGCTCATTGCTGATAACTCAGAGGAATTGCTAATAACTGTTCTTGGTCCTTGCTGATGTGAGGCCTTAGCTACTAAGATCCTATTAGGACGTAAGTGTTTAGTTTTATTCTGTCTGGGGCAGATTTATATTAGACTGTATGAGGATGTGTAAAGTATGGTAAGCGTTAGTTAGAATTTTTCTTTCCTTTACAAGCTGCACAGGACAGGGGTAAAAGTGATTTTATCACTGTGTGTAGTCTGGAAATTCGAGTTAAGGGGTGGTAGAATGGACAGAAGAGCTAAAATTTGCTGTGTCTTGCTTCACATGCTAATTTAGTCAGTTCAAATTTAATATTGACTTATGAAAAGATATGAGATGATCCTAGAAATGTGATTTAAACAAATATTACCGAACAATTTAGCATTACCTTAGTACTGAATTGCAAGCTTCAGAGTAAGCTAAATCTCAATAATAAAACCATAAATGGTTTCCCTGTGTCCTCAAATATATATATATATTCTCAACAATTCACTGGGCATAGCGCTAGAGCTTTGTTTAATGCAAAATCTGGCCATGTGAAAAATATGTGCACTGAAGTGGAAAATATTTTTGCATTCTTCTATGCCAGCGTTGCCCTTTTCTGTCAAGTTGCATGTGCACGTGTCTACAATGGGAGCAATATTTACAAGCTGCATTTTACATAATTCTAGGGAATGACTATCTACCCTTCCACTGAAGAGAATTCCCTTGGCACCTCTGCTTGCCATTCAGTCCTGCTGGTTCGTTGGTTCTATTGTGTATCCTGCAGAGTGATACATTGCAGCATCTCTGCCGGTTGTAGCTGAAGTGGAGTCATCCATCATCGCAATCACAGGAACTGAGGACCTTATGGACTGGGAGTAAATTATGAAGCTATGAGGAAGGTGATCATTTTTGCAGAAACAGCTATTTTATGTTCCTATTCTCAATACCATCCTTTCTTTCTTGTTTGGGATAATGAAAGAAAGAGTAAAAGCCACAGGATCAGTTTCCCCCCCCCCCTTTGGATTCATGCTGAAGGAAGAAAATACAATCAATAAAAATGCACTTAACAAGCATAAGATTGACTGTTCTTTTTCTGTTTATTTTGAATTTCAGATGTGATTCTCTGTTGACCTGCTGTTAATGCTATGTAGCTGTGGATTTCCCAGATTTAAGCGTGTTATAAATGGATAAACTTTACCACGTGGGATGATTTAAACTAACTGATTTGAGAGCCAGCCTGGGCACTGTAAGTGGAAAGTTGTCAATTATCTTTAGTGAATTTCAGTCATATATAGCCAAACTAGATAACTTATTTTCCTATCCTCTCATCCCTCCCCTTTTCCTGCGATGGAAGCATCCATTAATGGATGACAATATAGTCTAAATTCATAAGTTATGTTGAGAGTTATAACTTTGTTTCATGTAATTTACCCGTATTTATTTTATCCTAGTGAATTTAGAATCAGTTTAATATTCATAATATGAGAACATTTGGTTAGGTAATTTCAAGAAAGAGTGACTTCCCCAATATTATTTTAAAAATTGAAATTGAGTATTAAATAATAAAATTTAAATACTACTAATATATGACCAACTGGACTGAATATTTGTTCTTCCTTCAGTTATTCCACAAGGCATATAGCTTGATCTTATAAAACCTACCAGTACTGATGTGCTTTAGTTTGTCTTAATTATTACACATACACATTGGCTATGTTCTAATAGAAGAGTTCTGTACTTTTCTCCTGAACACTTACTACTTCTTTAATACCATTTTTTTATATCTGAGGAGTGTTTTCTTTATTAGAGAGAGCTAAGTAGCCTCACTTTGAGGACTAATTTTCTTTAGTGTAAATAATATAATGACTTTTTAATATAGTTGCTTTGCCATAGCTTAAATAGGAAAATTACATCACATGTAAATCAACAACCTAGCTAATGGAATCTAAGTTGATATTTTAAATCCAGAAGATGTATTCTTTTTTCTGGACAATAAGACATTAAAAAAGTATTCAAATTAAATACTGAATACTGGAAAGAGACTAAACCTAGGTTCCATCTGGTTGCTGTATATGAGGGATAAATATTTAACACAAATGAAACTAGTGTTTTTGAAACAAATACTTAACTTTTATTTGAGATGACCACACACATACTTTTTTTTGTACTATGGCTACTGAATGTTTATGAAAAATGCCAACAGACATAGCAGTAATAAAGTATAATGGAAATAAATGTTGGTAAAAATTTAAACTTCCTTGGTATGGGGAAAAAGTGTTTTTTATATGAAGCATAATAGCAAAGCAAGCTAATCTTACCATGTTTAAATGCAAATTTTATTGAGACAAGTCAAAGGCAATGAAAGACAAGCATAGTAGTTTTATTCTAGTTTAAACTATTTTATTAACTTCAGCTGCTGTTTTTGAAGGAAGCCAGTCTCTTACAAGTTATTAGCAGCAGCCCATGCCCAGTCAATCTTTCACTAAGGAACAGAAAGTTCACTACCATGAAGAACACTTCCATCACCTTGCCTTGCCAAGATAGTAAAATAATGAAAGGGTTATTCTGTGTAAATAATTATATTTGTATATTTTTAGTTAAAGGCTTACAAATTGGGGTGTTTAGAAATAAGAAATACAGGAGTACTAACTAAACATAAATGGTTCCTGAAACACTCTTAAATGTTGCATCCAATTGTTGGAGAAGGCTGTTCATCCAAGCATAGTCTGGATGGGATATTTTTAAAATTTTTACAATGATCCAAATTCAGGCCCTGGATGGACAAAGGTTCTTGGATTTCACATGTTCTTACAATGAAATATTGTGACTCCTATTTCAAAGATAGATTTATAGGCTTGTATGTAACCTAGGTTATTCAAATTTCACATGAATATCCCAAACCAGATTAAATTCATATGGTTTTCCGTATGGGACAAAACCCAGCTTTAGATGTACCGCCTTCTTATGTCTGCTTTTACTAAAAACTAAATCGCATAATCCATAGTTAGTGGCCTCTGATGCTTAGGAAGTGTCTTTACTGTTTTTTGTAAGACAGTTTCCAGGTCTACAGTATGATTTAAAAACAATTTATGTGATTGACAGAGCAAGAGATTCATAGGTCATATCTTAAAACAGTCATTTGGCTGACAAGTACTCTAACATGACTAAATTCTTTCAGTAGCACATTAATTTGCTACATAAAGAATTAATAAAATTCACTGTTGAACTAGTAACAAGGGAAGGAAATTATTCTAATCCCTAGCATACAAAAATTTCAAATATATGGATTACTAAGTACTCCACCTTAATCAGATAATGTAATATTATTAAATATTACTGGTTTTGAGCCTCATCATTTACTTAGAAAATAATTTCCACATATAAACTAAAATACCTAATTAAAAAGTTAATTTGAGAAAAAGTACATGTAATGTTCACATCAAAAGCAAAAAAAAAAAAAAAAGAAAGAAAGAAAGAAAAGCTCAGCATTGTCTGACTCTACTATATTTCCTGCTCAAAACTCAGATGTTTCACTTAGTAGCTTTCTATGCTTAGTAGCTTTATAATGTAACACAACTGCTCTGATATAAATGGCAGAAGCAAACATGGCTCTTCTTCCATTGACTCACTTGCAAATGTCTTCACAAAAATAGCCGTTAATTATTACAAAATGTGATTTTTATATTCCTAAGAGGAACCCCATTTTCTATTTGAAGAACGTTGAGATTATTATCTCATCGGAAGGCAATCATAACAGTGCCTTTAGCAGCTGTGACTGATTTTCTGCATATACATCTTCTTATATATTGTTAATTCTTCCCTTGTGTACTTAAAAGGCATCTCACATTAGTCGGTAGTGAATTGAAGATCTATCTGTTTTCTTCAAAGATAACTTTAAGGCCCTATATCTGTGATGCAGAAAAATGCATGACTATTCATTTTTAAAGCCTGTTGTGTCATATACCTAAGCTTGTTTTTAAAAATTAAAACATTAAAATACATAAAACATAAGCTAGAAAAAGAAAATTAATTTTTAGATCACTGTGTAATAAAGAGCAAAGGATTTCTGCTTTCCATTAGTTGAAACGATGCTCAATAAAACATAACTTATGGAAGAATTGATGTATTTTATCAGACACACCCTCCACACTCTATCCAGCCCATTTTTATATTTGAATAGTCACCAAAAAATATAATTACAAAAAACTCACCAGAATGGCATCTGTACTGAGATCTCAAACAATCATAATATAGAAAATACACGTCACAAGTGTAGGAATATCTTCGGGACATCTGGAGAAAGCGAAGAAGTTTCCAAATACACTATGGCCAATGGAATACAAAAAAACGTCCTCATTTTGATCTCTCTAATTCAGAGTGCTTAGAATCCCAAGCTAAACTTCCCCCTGGTTATTTCGTGTTCTTTTCATGTGATCTCTTATCTCAAGTACTTTTTATCTGCCTCAACTCTGTTGAGACATTGAGCAAGCCTGTCTCAGAAACCAGGCAAGGGGTCACTAGACACTGCCTTAGTTTTCATTTCTATGCAGTGATTTTTGCAACCTGTAGAACTGGAACCAATGTGTAGACTTGGTCAACTGTTCTCATCTATGTATACCAGATTAGAAGGCATGGTGAGGATAGACGAAGAATACACTCAGTTTAAGAATTCAGGTAAGAAAATGAAATCTGTGAACATGAAGAAATCAAGTGCCTAGAAGTTTTGGCATGAGACTAGATATGGATGGAACATATACACTAGAATTTAAGTTCTATGAGGGCAGTTCTATGAGTTCATAGAATTTAAATTCTATGAGAATAGATATTTTTGTCTGCTTTATTCATTGCCATAACCAGAGTAGAACATAGTTGGCACCCAATAGACATTTGTTTAATGGATAGATGAATCAATAATATACACAATGAAAGAAAAACAACAACAAAAAGAAAGAACAGACAAGAATTAGGAAAACCCCCAAATATTAGAGCAAGACAGGCAATAAGTAACCGAATAATATCAATAATAAACCTGACAATTTTTTGAGCACTTACTATGTATAGGTGTTGCTTTAAGTGTTCTACATATATTACCTCTTTTTGCCCCTTGCATTATCATCATGCTACAGACAGTTACATCTTGCTCAAGGTCTTGATTTTAGCAAGTGGTAAAGCTCGAATTTGAATCAAATTTTCTACCCCAAATACTTTGCTGTTCTGCCTCCTCTTGGATTCCCTAGATATAATAAATATAACATGGCATCTGGCAAAGCCAGCAAAGCAATGGATCCATAACACTAAGAAAAGAACCTGATTTTGAGCCAAACATTTAGGCCAGCCAGGAAAATAAATAAATCAGATTATTGTTTGGACACACAGCAAACCTGAGGTTTAGCTGACCTAGGAATTCATGTTGGAATAACATGTTGAAAGTACATGGCAAGATTTGGGTAGATTACGAAAACAGGTTAGTTTTGCCTTTTGTGGCATATCTTGACCATTTTAATTTTCCTAGTCTACTAACTCCCAATATAGTTTTTAACATCAAACACTTTGCGGATTACCAAAGATTAGTGTTTCCCCGAAAATAAGAC